>OZ023241.1:24379132-24786299 GCA_964006365.1 Trididemnum miniatum
AAAAAGATTTTCATCTGGCTGAGAATGAAATTAAACCTGAATTGGCAATGCTTGCACAATATTCAAATATCACCAGAAACACTCATCAAATTGGCTATCCCGCAAAAACGCTGAGTTAGGCGAACACGTCAAAGTGGCAGCACACACGTGAGATCCCATCATCTACAACATCAAATCAAACCCAATGAAGCAAGCTCCCCTGTTACAGCATTTTTTCACTACGCAAAGCAACAATGCGCCTTGCATTTCTCGTCCCAATGTATCAGCACAGTTTGGGAAACAGTTGAAGACAACAACAGAGCGCTCAAACGAAACACTGTGCGACATTATGGAGGAAATGGTACTCTGACATACTTCTACGTGCTCTCCAGTGCAACGCAGAAGTTGAAATAAGAAAGAAATGAGAATATATTATGGATGGATTCAGGATTTTTGTACAGTGCTGGGAGAAGGGCTAAGCATCGACAAAATGGTTATTTTGCAGTTTTGTTCGTCCAAAAGTACCTATGTATCACTATATGCTTAGCTACAAATTTGGGGGGATACCCCTTAGCCCACTGGATCCCACCGACGAAAATGGTTTTGTTTAACCTTGCGAGGTGATATCATACAATATCAAAGATTCAGAGATCAAATAGAAGGACTAGGCATAATGCAGGGAACAAAAATGAAGATAAAATGCGCAGATCTTTAAAAATATAGGCAAAAATTTAATTTTTTGGAAACAACTTTTTTTCTGAAGCAGCTAGGCACTTTGAGTCCTCGGTGAAGGTATAGAAAATCGACCCTTCTGCGCATTTCGACACCACTCCCAACTTCTAGCGCGTGCCGTTATCGAGATACAAAAAAGGCCACGATCAGTGCCGAAAACTCTAGCAGATTCGACCCGAACGTTAATAGAAAATGATGAAAAAACAAAATATCCCATTATATACTAAAAGTTGCATATAAGCAGCTGGGGGTTGCAACAAAACACGCGGGTTGCTAAACCTAAAAACACAGGATCCTCAGAAACAAAGGTTGCTAAAGAACACCGGTTGCTCAACAATAAAGCACAAAAGTTTGTTACAGAGTTATTTCAAATAAAGTGACAGTTCCTTTGCAGAGTCAGAAATTCCCCGGCAAGGGATCTTAAGCCAGTACTCCTGCAAGAACTGGAATGGTTTGGAGACATGCGCTGAGTATTCGTAGTTCATGGAATAGTAGAGTCCAAATAAAGCAATCAGCACCTGATGCACCAAATTCACTTCCAAAACTGGAGTATTTTCAGATAAGAGGGCTACTTTTCTTGGCTCATCCATTTTCCCGTAAATGACAATAAATGGTTGGTGGCGATCAGCCACCGCAGTCACTTCTTCTTGTGTCCCATTTACCTTAAGAAATAAAGAAAACGTCATGACTAACACAATAAGCACTTCATAGCATAGTTTCATACTAGAACTAAAATCACAAGATTGTGTTAGTTTTTGCAGTTGCAATTATTGGAAAGAGCGCACCACACATTATCACTTATTCCCAAAGCGGTACTTATTTTTTAAAATGATTAATTTGCAACGTGCTTTATTTGTAATGATAACAAAATTAAGTTGACAACTCGACATTACTTTTCAATTGGAAAAAGGGCAAGAAATGGTTTAATGTATATAATACAGTAAACCATTGTTTATGAAGTGGGTTGAGGTAGCCCGAATACTACGCAGTTGTACGTAACACTTGCATAGCAACCAGTTGTATTGCTAAGATGTGCAGGGTCAAAAACGCAAATTGGTTAAATCTAGAAGAATGATATCGTAGCTTTTCTAGCTAGTTAGCAAATTTTTAAATAGTCGGAATGCATATTTAGTTTGATCTCATCACAGTTTATTCATCAATTTCAACACTCTTGTCATTAGCATGCCCAGTTGCCCACATCAAAGATGTAATTTTCATTACAAATAACATGGATTGAAAAACAATTACTGTCTTTGTCATAGCGCTAGACACCCAGCTTGGCCAACTGTGATTCCATTTTCCAGTTTGTTGATGTTGCAACGTTTTTCTCAAAGGCAGGTGCGTTTTCAGCAAACATTATAGTTCTGCTACACGTTATTTTTATAAGGATAACGCTCATAAGCATATCCCGGTAGATCTTTTGTAAAAATAATAAGCTTAGCCTAAACATACCGCCGGCTTGTTCATTCCATTTCATTTCCTATTTTTGCGTCGGGCCTGTATACTGTAAGTGTACTTTTCAGGAAATGTAAAATATAATACAGCACGTCTAATATTGTTCACTATACTGTGCTTTCGATTGTACTGCAAGACATGTACCAGTTCTGTCAATCACTTTTACCGTTAGCGCGTGTCTGTAATAACTACTGCACTGCACAATTGCTAGCATTTTTATTTCAACCATTAAATTTTGATGGACAGGAGCAATTGACTACCGTAGTAGTTAATTTAAGCATAAGTTAAGCATAATTGAGCTTTAAAATTGAAAGACTACTATGCATAATCAAGCTCTATCTTACAATTTCAAATGCATGTTTATAAAAAAAATGTAGTGATGCTTAGAAATGGAACTGCATTGTCAATAAAAAATAAATATATACTTAAAAAGTAAAATGTATATATATGTAAACGAGACAGTAACTTAAAGCACATACCACGGCAACTATAACAATCACTTACGGAATGTATATCCATGATATATTTTTCCGAAGAAACGCATTTTTTGGTGTTCGTTGGCAATAAATGGCATAGTAAGGACACTCCGATCACAACAACAGCGTCTGAAACAATAAATATATATATCGATATTTATACTTGTAATATCCACGATAAGCTCTCGCTATTATTTAAAAATTTATATTAATTCTACAATCCGCATTTATTGCATTTATACATATATATACATATATATATATATATATATATATATATATATTAGCATTTCAGACATCAGTTTTATTAGTATATATATATATATTTCAGACATCAAATTCAGACATCAGTTTTATTAGTATATATATATATATATACCGGTAATTTAGATGTCTGGTTCAAGATTACAGTTCTTATTTTCATTTAATCTTATGATAATCCCAATTCCGACAGAACAATTTTTCATAAATGCACAGGGAAACACGAAGTTTTAAAACCCAAAATTTCCCATATCGACATCCCAGAAAGAAACCTTGGTAATTACAGTATAAGGCATTCAATTAAACATGTGATTTATGAAATTTTCCTGTAGTAAAATATATATATGATTTCCAATTGTAAAGTTAATGAAAATCTAAATCTATTCATTCTCAAACGGGGGTGCCACTCTATTTAATTTCATAGCCTTTCTATAAACATCAGAAAGCAGTAGCCTACAGTAATGTCTTAAGATAACTTAATTGCCAAGGTTTTGGCTTGCCTTCTTGGGAATCAAAAAGGTTAGGAATTAGGGGAAGTTGGGAGGGAGATTGGAGGGTCGGAAGAGTTTCACTTCTACTTTCTGAACCCTCCAAAACCTCCTAACTGCGTTTTCCCCCAAAACCCTAGCATTTTTTCGTGTTCATGTATTTGCACATTGAATTAAACACTTTCTCATGATGCAATAAAATATGAATAATCAATCATTACCAATCAGTTAACCCCAAAATAAGTTTAGATATTATATTTCTCATAAAAAAGACGGCGGTAAAAGTCAATTTTCATGAAAGCATGACAAAGAGTATCGGTAAACAACAAAATCTCTTGTTAATAGATTGAGCTATAACGGAGGCATACACGGTTCTATATATTCCATTACCTTTCATATTTTTGCATGAAATTGATAATTGCTGAGATGATTTCTCTTTTTCCAAGTTCAGTTAGAATTCCAGTTCTAAAGACTTCATTGCCATAAAATCCAAATGTACATTGATCGATGGGAAATTCTTTTGGGATGGGATTTGACGATATTAGATTTGGAGCACAATCAGAAAAGTCACTTTCAACGAGTGAAGGGCTAGTGCAACTGGCAGCTGTTATGCTTGCATTACTAAAACTGTCAGCCACTGTAGAAAGCTGCTCATCCATAATTGGAATGGTATCGTCATTACTGTTCTTATCATGAGTTTCTATGGGCTCATAAGATGGATACTGACTACCACTGGTACTGCAATGTGGCTCCGAAGTCGGTTTCTTCAAGCAATTATATATTTTCATGACATAACCACCAGCTAGCTCTGGTAAAATCATAACTAAGTCGCCAACATCTTTTAATATTTTGATTACTGATCCATCAATTTTGTTTTCTGTAAAAAAAAAAAAATTATATACACGTAAGGCATAAGAAAAACCTCACTTCATTTGGTCTGATGCTAACGTAAACGTAGTCAATTTAGTCGGCAACATGGCGCATCGCTTCATGATCGTGAGATTTGTGGTTCGACTCTCACTGAAGTCACGTTGTTGTGTCCCTGGATAAGACGCTTAATGACAATTATCTCTGCTTGGCAGTTTTTAACTAGCAGTAAATTGAAAAAGTCAGAATCAATTTCAAGCGGATGACTTGAAAATAACGGCAACTCCTAAGCGAGTCTGAATTCGTCCTATGCATATATAGCGCCTCTGTCACTTTCTCGTGACATGAGGATAAATATGAACAAATCAATCAATTTACCAATTTACAGTATTATCATATATAATGCTGCAATATATTTGTTGAGTTGCACCTGCAAGAACTTTGCATATGCGATTTTGCTCATCCACTGATATACCACTATTGTCAAAATCCTCCCTCACAATTTCAATAACTTCTTCTGTTGTCATACAATACTTAGCCATCACAAATAAGCCTTCTTTATAGAAAGAAAATATATATACACATATAACTAATGTACTGGTAACCATACAATTTCACAATTCTAGCACAAAATAATTCTTGTTAATAATATAAAAGCTTAATCAACTTCTCACCAATTCATGAAGCTTGAAAAATAAACAAAAAGTCAAACTGTCAAAATGAAACCAGCAGTACCAGGGATGCCAAGTCGGTCAAAAAATAAGCGCGACTCTGACTCTCAGCTAGTCTTTAACCACGACTCCACTCCCGACTCCCTTATGTTTTCACAACTTCGACTCCTACTCCAGATTCTCGTATGTATTTTTTTCGACTTCCGACTCTGACTCCTTTATAAAAACTAAAACTCCCGACTCTGCATCCCTGGTACATATAGTCTAGATACCATTAGTTTTCAACGAGTGAAAAATCTTAAAAAATAAACTTACTGTGCAATTGATTTGAACGGCAGTTTGGTGCGAATAATCACAAGCTCAAACTTCTTAAAAGTTAAAACTTATAATACCAGCTGGTAGGTAAACAAAATCATACTTCAAACCTACTCCTAATGGGTAACGTCTAGTATCAGCCCCCAGGTTCAGTTAGGATTAGGATCGGTTTAGTTAGGGTTAGCTGGTTAGGTTTAGTTAGAGTTAGGTTTGGTTAGGGTCAGGTTAGGTAAAGTAGGCCCACAGAAAAATCATGGGGACCAATATTAGACATTACCGGTACCCCTTCTATTCACTATAACTCTACCCCTTAAAATAAGCCTATAACAGTACAAGCAGTTTTTAAGGGTACCGGTTTCTAGTTTAAATCCATCACAATCATAAATCCAACAAAGAAGGCAGAGCTGAGAGCCTATAGTTTAGTTTGCGATACTTTCAAAAATTACCACGCTAGTATTACATAAGCTTAGTTTCAACTCGCCAACAACAGCCTGAATCAAGCTGACGACACTACCACAATCTGGTACTTCAGCATTTAGTTTTAACACTGACAACCGACAAGACAAAGACAAAGAGAAGCACGTTTTGTGAAGCGTTTTTGGCGCCAAAACATGTTTCCATTTTAACTGGTTGTTTTTGTCAAGATAAAACGAAATTCGTAAAGTTACAATGATGCAACGTTGAATTAAAATCGCTAGAGCATCATTTTATTCATAGAACGTCGAACTAGAGTTAAACCTTTTAAAAAGGTTAAGCCCAATTCAATTCAAATATGAATATTTAAATTTTTGGTCGCCATTAAAATATTTTTCTGTCAAAACGGATCAAAAGCTTTATCACAACAGTGATTTACCAAAAAGTATTTTTTGACTTAAAATATCCCAGTATTGCAACAAAAAACATAATGCATAATTTTTTTTTGTTGTGGGGGATGTGTGGCTATTCTTCGTCTTCATTGCGTTTTGAGCTCGTGGTCTCTGCGAGTGCTCGGGTTGGCAGGATGTGATACGCGCGGCACATCTTGCTTACCTTAGGGCTTGCAGTGATTACGAGCTCACTATTCTTCAATACAAAGTTTTTTATTTCGCAAGCTGGCAAAGAAATGGTAGCCCCCCCCGCAAATAGGGGCCCTCTTTTTTTGTGTGCCCTGGGCTCCCCGATACCTTAATACGGCTCTGACAATGATGTCACAATTTAATTTTTGAATGGATGTGCCTGTGACGCATTGAGGCTGTTTTGCAGTTTTGTGTTAATTCGCGTTCTTTCGCTTGCCTAAGATTTTTTAAAAGCTAAAATATGAACCAATGTTTTGATTATTCTGTAATTATAGCGTAGTTGAAAAAGTGGTAGATAGGAACTGTGTTTCTGCTTGTAAGTGGTATTATAGTTAGGTTGTGTGCAGGTGACATATCAGTTGTCTCATTATTTGAAGTATTATACGTTGTGAAGAATAGAGTTTGGAAGCGATTTTGCTTTGGAGCGCGTTCAAGATTTATTCTGCTTTCATTCTTAATAGATAGTTGATTTATTAAGAGTGGCCTGGTTCATCTTTTTAACATGCTTGAGTTTGGAAGTTAATTGAGACTGAAGAATCCGATGGCCGTATTTTGATTCATTATAACTATACATTCCTATGTCTGCATGGTTTGGTTAGAAAATTATTTTTGGAGATTAAAGTTGATCCAGCCAAGTATATCGCGACACTATGTTTTAATGAACCATTTGGTGTTTAGATTGCATTTAGAGCAGTAGAAATTATATAGTGCCTATATGCTGTTCCACTTATTTTTTTTTAATTTTTTTCCGTGATTGCAAAAAGCGTATAAATGCATGATGCTGCTTAAATGGTGAAATCGTGTGTTTTTTTATTGTGTAAGAGCGCTTTGGCCAATTGATTGCGAGGAAAAATGTTTTTTCTGCTAATTGAAACTTTTGATTTTTGATAATTTTAGCTCCAATTCTTCACTAAAAATTTAAAGTACCTAATATTGGGTAAAACAGCATTTACCTAAAAGTATTGGGTTTACGTATTGGGTTTAAGTATTGGGTTTACGTAACCCAACTAAATTGGGTAAAAAGCAATTAGGATACCACAAGTTTTTTACCCAAAACTTGTAGTTAGTGGCAAGTATTGGGTAAAACAAAATTTACCCAAGCAATTAGTTGGGTAAACAGAGGAATACCCAAAAATACAAAAAAAGGTTTATCATTAAGTTTAAACCAAAAAAATTGTTTTGGGTAAACTATTTTTTACCCAAAAATACCTGCATTTACCCAAGATATATGTTTGGGTTCCAGAAATTTTGGAAAAAAATATTTTTGTTGTTGGGTATTTTGCTTTCTACCCAATAAAATTGGGTGGCGCTACCCAAAATGCTTGGGTATATCTCATTTTACCCAATTTTGGTCACTTTTTTTACCCAAAACTTTTTACAGTGAAAAATTTCACCAGACGATTAGACAAAAGTTGCTCATAAATTTTAGAAAAACAGGATAAGATCGAAATCGGGAAGAAGTTAGAAGGGCTATTTATATCGCCTTTCTTGTGCAAAGGAAAAATATTGGCCGTTTTGCAATTACCAGGAAATATTCCATTCATAAAAAAAATCAATAAATACTTGTAAAAATGGAGCAACAATATCGCAAGCTATTTTAAGGAAAAATGGAGAGATGTTGTCGTGACCCACTGCTTTATTCATATTAAGAGATTGAATAGATTTTACAATCTCACTAAGACTGGGAGAATCTAGGAATATAGAAGAGGAAATGCGATTGAAAAGATAATCTCTAAATTCATAGTTTTCGTGTGAGGTGGCAAAGTTGGATAAATTTTCACCAAAGGAGCAGAAAAAATTGTTAAAATAATTTGAAATAAGTGTTTGGTCATGAATGGTGCTACCATTCAGTTTTAACGAAGTTGGTAATGAAGAAGAGCTTGATTTTGAGTGAAGCATTGATCGAATTGTTTCCCAAGTTTTACGAGGATCATTTTTGTGCTTTGCGCATTCAGATTTTCAATGCAATTTTTTTAAAAGTGTTTTAATTTTTGTTTATCGGTTGGAATATTTTTTAAAAAAGGATTTTTCAGTCGAGTCGCCATTAATGAAATGAAATTTGAACATGGATTGCTTTTTACGGATGGAAACGCGTATAGCTTCAGTAAGCCAAGGCTGCTCTTTAGTCTTTTTTGTTTTCGATACAAAGACGTAAGTGGGGCGTGAGTGTCAAATGTTCCTCAAATCACTGCTGTAAACTCATTAAATGCATCATTGAAGCTTTTAACGGTAAGGGATGGATAGTGATCTCCAAAATCATACAAATTAGTTTGAAACGGACAATTGACTGAGCAAAAGCATTACATTCACAACACATCTCAAGTAGGTCGAAATAAATGTTAACCGGTTACCCTTTATCGTGCACTCTAGGTCGTAGTGTACTTGGGATGGGCAGCAGAGTTGCGCGTTTTCTCATGATTGCTGAGTATGCTACTTACAGATACTTGCGATGTGTTGTGAATGTAATACAAATTAGTTTCCAAATCTTGGCAGTAAAAATCGGCCCTAAAATTTGATTTGTCTCTGTAAAAGCTTTTAGCAGACACATTACTGCCACGAGAATAGAAATTATTAATCTGACAAAATGTTGGATGATGATCTGAAATATCACTGCATAAGATGCCTGGAAGTACGGAGTGTTTAGTGTTATTTGTTAGGATATGGTTAATGATTGTAAACGCGATCAACGCGATTTGCTTTGGTTAATATGGCTTAAGGATAATGACATGTTTAATGAACCAGGATCAACACGATTTGTTTTGGTTAATATGGTTCAAGGATAATGACATGTCTAATGAAGTTAAAGTCTATGGGTATACTAGGCATGTTTGGGGCATAAATTCTAGTCCCTTCATCGCTCTTTTGGCTATCAAACGCTTAGTTTCTGAAAACCCCACTGGTACCGGCGAAGCAATGTTGCAAGCGGTAGTGAACAACCGTTACATGGATGACATGTTGTTTGCTTCTAACTCCTTTGGAAAATTGCGTGCTATTGCCTTTGAAGGCATTCAGTTTTTTGAAAATCGTGGTTTCAAATTGCGCAAATGGGTAGCTAATCCTCATTCTATAAATATTTTGCATGATGTTCCGCTCTGTGATTTGGCTAGTTCTCTGACTGCAGTTGATCTTGGTTCTGACCCTTTACCTAAGTCTAAGACGCTTGGTTTAAAGTGGGATGCTCAGAATGATGTTTTGCGTGTTAATTGTAAAGAATTTGAACAGGCTAATACTAGACGTGAAATGGCTAGCCAGCTTGCTAGTCAGTTCGATCCCCTGGGTATGGAATCGCCGTATCTGCCAGAGGGAAAATTGATTTTGCAACGAGTTGCTGTCTCGGGTGTCGAGTGGTACGAAGCTGTTTCGCCAGACATTCAGAATTGTTGGAAAAAGTGGTTAGGGCACTCTGAGTTGTTTCAACAGTGTTGCATCTCTCGAAACTGCCTTCCGGACAATAATTCTGACCATGTTGCAACTGATTACCAACTGCACGGTTTTTACGACGCTTCTAATTCAGCGTTTCGCTGCGTGGTGTACTTGCGTTGCTTTGCTGACAGGAAACCGGTTGTGAGTTTTATTCTGGGCAAGTCTAAGTTGGTTTTGACACATCAAACTAATTGAGCGATATCACGTAAGAACTTGAAGCTGCGAAGTTGTGTAGCAAAGTAATACTGTCTGCTGAGCATGCGTTACGTGATTTCAAGTGCGTATTTGCTTGCTTTTACAGAGTATTTCGTTGCCAAAGCCAGAAAAGTCTCTTATAAAAGACCTGTTTTTAAGGCAGCGTTTTTTGATCGGGCACTTTTAAAAGCGGTAAAGTTTGCTCAGTCTCGGTGTTTTGGGGCCGCAGTTTATTTGCTCAGCCGAAAATCACGTGACGACTTTGAGGCTTTTCTTAAACGATGGGCTAAAAAAGCGGATAGTACAGATGAAAGGCGCCGAGTTAATGAATTAAAATCACTCCGGAACTTGCGACCTAGTGTTGGACTTAATATGCTGTTGCGTGTGGATGGACGGTTGGAAAACGCCGATCTTTCTACCGACTCGAAACATCCTATTATCCTTCTGGGTACAGGCACCCCCTGATGCGCTTAATAGTTCTTGATGAACATTCTAAATGTGGACACGCTGGCCCATCCTACACTCTTATGAAATCACGCCAACGTTTCTGAATAAATTATGCAATCGAAAATGTGACACACTACCTTGCTAATTGTGGAAAATGCTTAATACTTAAAGCTAAACCGGTTCGACAGTTGATGGGTGACTTGCCAGAGTGTCGGTTGACTCTTAGCAACTAGTCCTTTAAATTTTGCGGCATGAATTATCTGGGCCCTTATCTCTTTCGCAAGGGACGCAATAATCGTAAAGCTTGGTTCTTACTAATGTCATGTTTATGCACGCGTTGAATACACGTAGAAGTTGCGACAAGCCTCGATCAAAACAGCTTTCTACTTGCGTTCTCTAAATTCATAAACTTACGCGGACCCGTGGATACAATATACTCAGATAATGGTTCAACCTTTTGTGCGGCCGGTAATCGTTTACCCGATTTGCTTGGGTCTACGAAATTTTAAAATACTATGGGAAAATCTGACGTTAACTGGGTTAGAACTCCCCCTACGTTTTAAGTCAAGGCGGAGCATGGGAAATAATGGTCAAGTTGTTTAAAAAAGGGTTAAATCAATCGATTGAAAGCATTCGTCGCACGCCTACATTAATCGAACTTCAAACCTTCACTAATGATGCTGTGAGAATAATAAATGACCGACCGTTAACCACTGTTAGCGACCAACCAAATCATTTAGCTCCGATTACTCCCTCTTCGTTCGTAGGACAAAGTCTGTCACCTAATACCCCATCTGTGGTTTTCACAAGAGAGATATTCGAAAAGATTTTCTTTATAATGCTACTTTGGCACATAGGTTTTGGCTAAACTGGATGAAGTCTTCTATTCCTACTTTACAATGGCGAAATGAGTGGCGGACTGTTCGTCTTAATCTAGTTTCTGGTCAACTGGTGCTTGTGGGTGATGCCGAGGACCTTGCTCATAAAGGGGTTTATCGTCTTGGACGTGTTCACTACCTCCACCCTCAGTTGACACAGGGAAAAAAATTGTGAGACGTGCAACTATTGCTGTTTTAGCTAGGAGGCTCTGACAAAATCGAGTACATCTTGCGAGTCACAATTGAATACACGCTCAAGACCACACTACCATTTTTGGTGGTGTGGTCGGTAGTGTGGTAGTGTGGTCACACTACCATTTTTGGTACCAAATTTTGGTAGCGTGGTCTTGAGCGTGTATACAATTGTGATGTTATTGTGTCGTTTTAGCAAAATAAAAACAACAGATAGAAGCTTGAAATTTTTTAGTTTGGTGTGCCTTATTATGTTCTTGCACTGTGCCAACTATAAACGCTACATGTCACGTGACTTGGGGTCAAAGATAAAAAAACTGCTATAATTAAACTTGTACCTAATAAAGCCCGCTGACACAATTTTTGCTCTAATTCAACCTTTGCTGAAAATATTTGCCTAAAAGTTGGTATTTTATAAGTAGGGGTTCACGGTCATCATACAATGAAAGCATATGGCGAAGTGATCATTCACTTGATTTTTATAAGCAAAACAAAAAATTACAAAAGTGGGCCTTATTAGGAACACGTGTTTCTAATAAGGCCCACCGTTCTTTTCTTAAATTTCATCATTGAAACACTGCAATTATGCAGTAATTACCAAGGTTCGCTCATAAAGCCCCAAGAATTTAAAATGGCGAGCTATATGCAAAAAATATTGAACCAGAGGCTTTATTTTTCAATCTAGTTTTGGGTCAAACCAAACACTTTAAAACTCACAAAATGATGCCGTAGAAAACAAGGCAAACTTGTTTGCCTTGTCGTTTCGAAAGACATTTAATGGTATTTCTTCATCTTTGGTCAGTCAACAACTCGTAAGAGAAGGAAAATTAGTCCAAAATATATAGCAGAAACGGTCTGGTACTATAGTAGGCCTATCGGTACATAAATAATAAATATAGCTTTAAGTACAGGGCCGGCGCCAAGGGGGGCCAGAGGGGGCCTGCCCCCCCAATCGACATGCTTGGCCCCTCCAGTCAACAAGCTTACTCTTATAAAGAAAGCGGCTATTGTGCTTAATTTCGAACTTTGGCCCCCCTGATAAACGCTTGGCCCCCCTAAGTCGACTGCCCCGCCGCCGGCTCTGTTTAATTATGTTTAGCTTATCGCAAATCAGCTTTAAATTCAACAAGCTATAGGTATACCTAATAACAAGTCTTGACAACATTTAACTGAATTGTTGCAGTAACCTGACTACACCTCGATACTCTAGCAAGACTATTTAAGCACGTGGGCCTTATTAGAAACATCTACCTTCCCTATCAAAATGCTTAGATTTTCATTACGTCTAAAATTTTTTTGCAATAAACCGCATTTTTTATTCACTAGCAAGTGTACTTTTATGCAAAACTTTCAGATTGAAAAACTCGCCTCCAACTGCTTAAAATCAAATTTTGAAATTTTACAAATTTCGCTTTCAACGCTAACTCCATTTCTCAAAAAGTTCTTTTAGCTCTAAAGAAATAATGGTTTGATAGAAAAAGTTAACATGTGGTAAACCACAGTGAAGTTATGTTAGCTTTTAGTAAAAGCCAAAACAAAATTTTTATTTGCTCCTGGAAAGAAGATCCTAGCAGTGGGCCTTATTAGGAGCCGGGCCTTATTAGACGCAGGAACCTTACGAAACCTCATAGAATCTAAACGAAGATAGATAGAAACTTGAAATTTTCAGTATGGGTGTGTTATAATGTGGTCTTACTTCGTTTGGTGAATGAGCAAATCAGGTCACGTGACTTGGGGTCAAAGGTCATAAAGTTTACAAAACATAAAATCCAAACGAATATTGATAGAAACTTCAAACCTTTAGTATAGGTGTGTTATAGTGCGATATTATTTTGTACAGTGATTGGGCGCACCAGGTCACGTGGCTTGAGGTCAAAGGTCAAAAAACTTGTCAATTTTACGAAAGCTTATGAAAACTAAACGAAACAAGCTAGAGTTTTGAAATTTTAAATGCAAACGTGTCGTCACGTCGTGTTGCAGTGTTTTACAATTGGACACTTTAGGTCACGTGATTTTAGGTCAAAGGTCCAAAACTTGTCTTTTATACGAAAGCTTATAAAAACTAAACCAAAGCAGCGAGAAACTTTAAATTTTTAGGGCAGGTATGTCATGATGTGGTTTAGGTCACGTGATTTGGGGTCAAAGGTTAAAAACTTTGTCGAATTTACGACAGCTCATAACAACTAAACCTAGAAAGCTAGAGTTTTGAAATTTTCAATGTAATTGTGTTACACTATGGCGTTCCTTAATGCAGGGGTGGCCAACAATTCGATCGCGATCGACCGATCAATCGCGTAGGCTCAGCCGGTCAATCGCGTGTGATTTTGAAAAGACTAAATAAGATTGCTCAAATACATTTTTACGAAGTGTTTCTGAAACAAGAATTTCAAGCAGAGCATTGCTACGTCAACAAACGCAAAACAATGCACATTATTTCGCGACAATTATGAGCTTAGTCGCTTGCTGAGAAATGAATTAAGGTCGAAAGCAGGCACATTGACTAGTCACTACAGAAAGTACAGTTTTAGTTTCATGTTTGCTTTTGAGAATGAAATGTTGGTGAAAGACATAGTGACCCAAATATTTCATTGACTTTTTTAAGACATAAGTAAATTTTCTATTGTTCTCTTAGTCTTTGTTTTTACTTTCTTTATTGAGCTTTTGAGTAAACTCAATCTTGAAAACACTGCTTTACGATTAGGTAATATTATGGTAAATAATAGAAGTCCATCACAGTGTAAAAATTACTGGAAAAAAATAACTTGTTGTGATTTGCTTGCTGGCTGGTCGATCGCGGATTTTTAATAAAGTTCAGGTGATCCCAATGAAAAGCAGGTTGGCCACCCTTGCCCTAATGGATGTTTGGGCCCCTAGAAAGTTTTAACGGTAAGCCATTAGAAGTTGCTTGCAACTGCCATTTAGTGTAAATGTGTGCTATCTCACTTTATCAGATACATCTGGGTCAAGAAATCGGGTAGTAACAAATTCTTTAGCAGATTTTGATGTATTTCACTCACTACTTATAGCATTGCTGAAAACAATGTTTGTTGTTAAATCATCCATGGTTAAATTCAAACCTTGGCTGTTATTCTCTTTCCATTGTATTTACGCAAAAAATACAAAAAAATTTAGAGTGGGACGACGTAAACATTGTCACTAGTCGAGTAACGGACCATGTATTAGGCCTATTACCAGAGGGATTTTCAGTGAGATTGAATTGACGAAGTCTGCTTGTTTTAAAACGCCTGAAAATCATATCAAAACTTTCATAGCGTGTTGGTCAATTTTTCTTAAAAAGTCATATTCCACAAGATACGTCATAAATTGTTTCTACCCGTGATCAGTCAGGCACATCAATTACAACTCATAAGTTTGATAAAGGGCTTGAAAAATAGGGATTGTGTATCCAACGCTGGATCACATTATGGAGTTTTCAATAAGCTTCTGCACAAGTATTTTACGCAGTTTATTGGCTTGGCAATGTGAAGAGACGCTTCAGTGTTTTGTCACTGCTATAATTATACCACATGTTAATATTTTTCTCAATGATGGTGCGCACCCAAACCGGAACCTTGAACATTTCAACTGAAGCTAACCAAAACCGGGGCGTTTCAATTAACCTGAACCTTTGCCCGAAATATATCAAAATTTAAAAGCGTATGTAGACCCCGAAACGCACTTTAATCGGAACAATCAAAGGACTCGACTCCCTTGTAAAAGGTGCTGTACGTGGTCTACTAAGCAGTAGCGATAACGAGAGATTCGCCTCACGCATTCTTGTGATTATCATATCGAGTTTTTGTTGGCAAATAAAACTTTAATTGCATATGATGAATAGGACTAGCACAAGGTGGTGCATCCCCGTCTTCAACTCGCTCTGAAACCCGTTCAGTCCTCATTTACTTTCTGGCACACTTTAGAAAGCGAGTGAACGCGCAAATTTAGCAGATGAGGTTGAGAGCTATTACTGACACCAGCATGACATGTATGTATTCGTTGGAAGCTTAGAAATTGCTTTTTCAAGGGTTTCGTTAAATGAAAGTAGATGGAAACACTGACATATTTTCTTTGCAACATTTTTAAACGAATTAAAACTCACAGATACATTTTACTTTACTTGGAGTAATTAATTATCAGTTATTTCCAAAACTTCCGTCGTTTCTTGCTGCTTAATTGAGCGATTAATTCGTTAGGGAAATGAGGAGAGGATGTGACGCAACGCGCTCTTATATAGGTAGGAAATTTTACCTGCGCCAAACCACTTGCTGCGGATGTGACGTTGGAAGGAGAAAAGTTACAAAACACGATTTGGTAAAATAATATTCTAGTAACATCAACAAAATATTGTGGACAAATCTTCGAAGATCATTATATCTTAGTAGTTGGTTTGATTTGACCATTAACGAAGAACACGTAACACTTATGGAGCTGACTTCTCACCTGTTTGCAGCGTTGCTACTGACAACATGGGACATTGTGGGCAGAAGTTTACCACGGTAACAATTTTTTTTACTCCAGAACTTGGTAACTGCAAACACCTTGTGAAGCATTCACATGGGATAGGTCCAGTGGTGGGATTCAGCCGGTTCGCACCGTTTTTTTTTTTTGCATTTTTTGTATTTGCTGCATATTTATTCTCCTATCACGAGAAACCGATCAATGCGCTATACCAGCCTGCTTAGGAATTGCCAGCCGTCTGTCTATCACACAAAGATGGGGGAATCCCGCTAAGTGCCTTTCCCAACGGCACAACAAGTAAACTTGCCGGCTTGTTTTCCACACTGTCTTTTTAATGCTGAGCGTCAAGCAGAGAAGCTGTGAATACCAATTTTTAAGTCATTGGTTTGACTCAACTCGGAATCAAACCCAAATCTACAGCTCCCGAAGCGGACGCTCTTACCACTCTGACATCTGAGCTGTTATCGGTTCTAAGTAATCGTCTCCGAAAATCTTATTAGACCAGAGAACTGGCCAGCTTTGCGGTTTAATGTTTGTTCTTGTACCATTAGTTGAAACAGAACCGGCTGAAAGTACTAACTTTTGTGATAGAACCAGTTGACAAAAGATTGAAATCCCGTCACTGGGATATCCTATGCGCACGGCACAGCATTATTCATTTTACGAAAACATTTCAATTTAGTTTTCGCTTATGATTAAGTTCACAGTCAATGGCTACGTAGGATCAAACCTGACACGTAGGATCAGTGACCTGCGCGGTACCGCTTAGGCCATGTCGCTAGGTTTTATTGAAGGCCGTAGTTCTAAAAAGTTTTAAAAAAGATAAAACAAATTTTGCCATTTTGGTAATTTCAGCGAAAAACACAGCAAAAAAATTCAATAAAATTGTTAACAGGTTTGACAGGCACAAATGGATTCTTACTTTTGGAAAAAAGTGAGAAAGTTGGAGACGATGGCATTGATCCATGGAACACTCCAGTAAAAACGCAATAAGTGAAAACGAGATCATTGTGCTGCACTCCGAACACGGGACGAATTGGAAAATCCAAAATGCATACTTTAACCCGGTGATTCGGGATCGGGTTATTCGATCATTTCTCACAAAACCATCCGGATTCATACCTTAAAGCTTAAAATATTATGGAAGAAATAGCCTGCTCTGAATTCAATTGTTGAGTGCAGATATTCAAAGGGTGCGAATTTTCGTCCAGACAAGTTAGTGATAAGTTTTAAACTTGTTGTTATTTTTAGATAGACAATCATTAAAGGTGAAATCGAAGTGTATCGAAAATATTCAAACATTTCTTATTTTTGTAAATAAATTGATTACCACGCAGTCGCACAACGCCACATCATTCTATTAATGCGCTACAATATACCTGCTCTACATCGTCTGCTCATCAGCACAAACTCCATCCGAATGGAAACTTTTCCTCATAGCATGTGTAGATGAATAAGGTCCCTGCCACATGAGCAAGGTAATGAAGTCACTTTTTGACGCAGTTTTCGTTCCAAGTAATGTTTGACAAAGGCAGCGTGTCACAGAAACTTTTGGTGCAAAACTGAGGTAAAATAAAAAAAGAAAACAATTTTATAGAAAAGTGAAAAACGAAGAAATGATGCTAAATAACTGAAAGCATCTTGGTCGTTTACTTTATCAGTCGATTTTAGTGGCGCAGCAGGAAGAGACATGGCCTCGGTTTAGTTTTTTATATACCAACATGCTGTGTTACATTAACGTGTATTAGGAATTAGTAAGCCATAATAAGGTCTTCTCTTCTACAAACTAATCTTCCCGCCTGCCAGGATCAAGCACATTTTACTCACTTCTTCTTCCAATAAATTTAGAACCGAATCGGCTAATGGGTCTTTCGCACTTTGTGCAATTCGGTAAAAAACTTTGAATCCTTGCGGTAATCATGACGTCAACACACATAACAACCTCTAATACATATTCTTGATAGATGTAGCAGTCACTCTTGAAGCTAATAAACAAAAACTTTAGTCACTTCAAAAGTTGCTGAAAGACACTAAAATGAAAAATGCACTCTTTTTTCTTTAAAAAATGTGAGTAGTCTCCTGATGTTTGGAACCCTGCTTAAACAACGAATACTAGGTTTTACGTACTGAATCCTTCTCCAGCGACTGGGCTAAGTTCGCTGGGATCCAGACGGAAGAGCTGGGGCTTTAATTTTCAACGCACCTCCTATCCTGCGATCGATTCAATTTTCCGCACGATGGAATTGATGTTAATTTTAATTCACAATCGCAAAAACGATAGTATTAAAAGGAAGCGGTTTCTAAAAACAAGCACAAATGTAAGCCCTCCCGCAAACATAAACAACCTCGACAATATCGCTACTAAAATCTTAACACAATAAAGGCCTTTCAATTAAGCGTAAATACAAACACTGCAAGAAGTATAAGTTTGTTTCATGCCCTAGCGTTTACACAAGTTACACAGAAGTGTTAACATACATACGAAGTATAATTCAAATATTTATCAAATTATTTGAGCCCGAGCTAGTTCGGTTCCAATCCAAGTACAGCGTGCAAAATTGTAGTCATACTACATCATAAGACGAAGAGGTAAGTAAAGCAGCGGTACATTCAGTATCTTAGTCCAACGACTGCACACAAACACTGACAATGCTAAGCTCGGTGTCAAACTAATGGGTTCAAAGAGCAGATGCGTTTTATGCGTGCAGCAGATCTATGACTGTGCCTATGCTTACAAACAGCGACAAAATTTGTTGAGCAATAAACTATGCCGTGCCTCGGCCGAATATTAATGACTGGAGAGCTTTCGTCATACTAATTAGATTTCAAGCATTTATAAAACATAAAATGGTAAATTCTAGTTTATGAGACTACATATCTAGGGAAAATCTTCTAATCAAACGTCTACGTAAAGAGTAAACAGAAAACTAATTAATTGGAGAAATAAATTTTTACATGAAGTGGCCAAATAAGGTAAAAACTCAAGGAAAACAAAAGTTAAAAAGAAGAAAATTACTACAAAAAGGTAATAATGTGCATAGAAGTGTCAATCCACGACCGGTTTCGCCCTATTTGGGGTTCATCAGGTGGATGTAGGTAAGAATAAGATCAAAAACAAAAAAATAGGTAGTCTACCATAGAACTGGCTAATAAGAAGTCAAAACCAGAAAATCTTTAAATCTGAAGGCACCAACATTCAAAAGAAACTTCACTTCATTGATTATTCCGTAAGATAACGTCGCCCTTCATATCTTGAGTGGCGTTCAAAGCACAACATCAAGTATGTGGCCAAAAGCACAACAAGTTCTTTAAAAAGGCATCGTCAGAGATCACTCCCCCATGTCAATCAGGGAATGGACGAATGATTCAGCAAGAAATGTCCGATTTAATTATAGAATTTATCATTTAACGATTTTTGTTGATTAGCAAAGGTGGTCCCAAATAAATTATATTTTAAACAAGATTTTATAGTTTTTAACGTCCCACTTAAAGAGCCTCACAGCGAAACAGCCACTTGGGGGTTTTTAATTTTCAATTGGTGATCGATTTTTGGTAAAACACATGTTATACTAGTAATCAACATGCCTTTGAAGTGTCCACAAAAAATCTTCAATTGTACTGATAATGTCTTCACTACTAGTTCGCAATAAAATTAAAAATCTTCCTTCACTGTGGTTGGCTATTGCATCATTTTAGCAAACTTAAAACGGTACTCTTTAAACGTAGTGCTTACTTTGACTTACAAACCTCAAAATGACTAAACCTTTGTGTCAAAAACAACATTTCCTGTACTTAATCACTAGAACCTAGCTCCGTGGCAAACAAGCAAATAACAAGTGCAGAAACTCGAGGTTCTTAATGACTACATGTCGTGAATATGAAGCAAGTTGCAAGATTACAAACACTGGGTTCAAAACTCCGGTAAGCACAAAGGTGAAACAATATTTTACACTCCCCCCCAAAAATACAGATGCAGCATAAATTTTTAACAACAAAATATTGTACTTCATCAAGTATGAATCGGTCTTGCAGTTTAAAACTACATACTTAAGCAAGGCAAAAACAGAAAACGAGAAACAAAAACCTTTAATCCTCGAACTTAGGCAACCAGGTAGGGAAGCCATTTCTAGATCCGACAGGCACAACTACACATACTTTTGATATGGGCTTTTTTAGTTCACCAGTCTTGGTTTTGACCAAAACCGAACGGGCAAAACTGTAGGAGCCTGGAAAAACTTTAACAACATGACCCAATGGCCATTGGCCCCTGGGTGAGCTGTCATCTACCAAAATCACAACATCAAAAACACATCTGTACAACGCTGAACGTGGCGCCAGTGATTACAAAAAATATCATCAGTCTCTGTGTGTGGCAGCCCCCTTTCAGCTGTAAACAATAGCAGGTGTTTAGGTGTAAGAGGCCGATAAAGTGTGTCGACAAAGGAAAAAAGGGATAAAAGGCCGGGAGTTGAGGATGCTTTAGACTTTCACAAAAAGGTGGAAAGCACTTCCTCAGAGAATGTAGTTTCATGTGCGATGCCACTTCGGAACGAATAAGGCGCTCCCATGCCCCACCGAAGTGACTTGTCTTGGGGATGTTAAAGTTGCAGTCGATCTCCTTTTGCAACAAAAATTCAAAAATCTGGTGCGGGTTTAAGTACTTCATGGATTCCCTGAGAATGCGATCGGCTGTCTAAAAATTTGTAGCATTATCAGAGTAGATGTGAACCGCACCTCCTCTCCTCCCAGCAAACCTGATATAAACGAATCAGAGCTGAGAGAGCAAAGAACCTCCAGGTGAACAGCACGGCTTACCATGCAGGTGAAAATACAGCCATATCGTTTGAAAGTGCTCTGGCCCTGCTTAACCAAGAAAGGGATGAAAAAATCTACCCCAAAGTGAAAAAACACTGTCTGGTGTGTCTGAAACCGGACCTCGGGTAAATGCGCCATTATCTGTTCTCCCGGGGGTGCGTCTGTGCGGCGATAACTCCAATATTTAGCAAGTACACCTCACACCACGAAACTTCCCTTGAGGACCCAAATACTTCTCTCTTAACGAAGTAAAATTGTGGTTAATCCCGCGAATACCCACTGATTCATCACAGTGATGCACGACTAACCGAGTGAGCCAGGAATCGCTGGGCAAGATGATCGGGCGTTAAGCGCTGTCATCTAATGGGGCCCTGTCCAATCGACCCCCACACGCAGAACGCCATTACAAACAAAAGGATCAAGTTTTTTAACAGCCCGAGGGCGAATCTTTTTCATCAGTTTCGCCTCTTTTTTCAAGGTCTTCACCAAATCCCCAAACTCCTATCCCTGTTCGTACCTTATCAAGCAACACTCGGAAACTCCCATCTCTTGCGCACTGATTTTTCCTCTCAATTCATGTTGTGACACCTTTCCTTCGACCTTGTCCTTCAGATACTGAAAGTACCGCTTCCACCAAACAACTGCTCTTTTAAGTCTGTGCAGAGAGGAAAAGTACCCAATCAACTTTTCAACCGGCAAATCCGGAGATTTATCGCTTGCCTCAGAGAGAAGAACCGCGGCAGACTCGACCTTTTTCTCGAACAAGGGAAAGTCTTCTGGCAACTCCGGCATATTTTTTAAGCTGTTCAAGCCATTTTTCAGATGACTTGCCAAGGAACTTTGGTCCAAGAATCCAAACAGTTGATTTGATGAAATGTTTGACACTTTTAAGGCGTTTTGAGAAACTGAAATGGTCTCTCAAAATTGCCCAGCGGTCTCTCAAAATCTGCTCTTACGATAGTGTAGAAAGCTGTATTTTACGTTATAAATTCTATTGACGGTCTTTCAAAATTGCTTGATGGTTCCTCAGGCCAAACCTTAAAAAACACTGGACAGGGACACCTCTTGACACTTCATCAGCTGAGTATAATTTTGATGAAACGTACCTCCAATTTTCAGATGTGCTGAGGCGCTCAATCTCCGAAAGACGGTTTGCAACAAACACCGGAAAGCGCTTTTTGCTGTTATAGATACTTAACGACACGGCAGAAGAGTCTTACCAGAAATATGTGGCGCTCACGGACAACTGCAGTTATTTCTTTATCGCTTTATCTAGCTGAAGTGCAGTCACTGCGGCTGGCAATTCCAGTCTAGGAATTGTAATGGATGGTTTAGGAGTAAGGTGCGACTTGCCCACTAAAAAACAAGTAGCTTGTCCATTAGCGTGTACACTTCTCAGACAAGATACTGCACCATAAGCCAACTGAGAAGCGTCAACGAAGTGATGCAACTCGTATCCTATTTTTCCTGCCGAAGATAGGGATTATTAACAACGAGGGATCGCAATTTCTTCTAGCTGCTCCAAGGAAGCAAGCCATTCTCTTCTCCTCATCCGTTATTGCTTCGTCCCATTCACTGTCGTTAAGCTTCCTGAGCAGCAGGTTTGGTTCAAGCAGTACTGGAGCCACAAAACCTAGGGGATCAAACAAGGAGTGCACCATCGATAGAATTCCTCTTCTGGTATAAGGCTTATCTGGAATGTTGACCTTCATACGAAAGGTATCAGAACCAATCTCCCAGTACACACCTAACACTTTTTCTGCGGTGGAATTCTCAAGCTGCAGTGTTTTGGCCGACTTAGAGCGATGCTGCTCCAGCACCGTGCTCATGACATTGTCATTGTTACTGAACCACTTTGTAAGGTTGAACCCTCCTTGAGAAAGAATAGCCCGCATGTCAGTCAACGTTTTAATCTCCTCCTTTTCCGTTGCTACACAGACGAGACAGTCGTCAACGCAAAAATCCACCTTGGATAGCATTCGCAGCTAAAACAGATCGGCTATCACCGAATGCGGCCGCTTTCTGTCCCAAGGCAGAGGCAGAGCAGCTCGGGGAGTAAATCGCTCCAAAGAGATGTACCGCGATGCGCTGGTTTTCTGTTCAATCTCCACTTGGCCACCACAAAAACTCTCACTCTCACCTGATGGAGCATTGCTTCTATATGAGCAACCAAGGCAACGTGTTCCTCGCGAAAGCGAGTCAAGACTCCCACCAAAGAATTTACCAGGTCTGGTCTTTGCATGAAAACGTCGTTAAGTGAGATTCCCATATGCTTGGCAGCACAGTCAAAAACAATCCGTAACTTACTGGGTTTCTTGGAGTTGAGAAACAAAAAATGAGGCAGATACCATTCGCGATCATCACTGACTACCGCACTTTCAGAAACTAAATCTGCATGCTCCTTCTCAATGTAGCTCTGCATCGCCTCAGTATGCTTACTTCAAAGTCCTTCGTTCATCTTCAACCGTTTTCGCACCAACTCACCTCTATTTTCTGCCAGAGAGCGGTTGTTAGGCAACGTTGCATCCTTGTTCCTCCACAACAAAGACAACTTAAAGTGGTCAACTCTCAGCTGAAAAGAATCTTTCATAAGTTGATAGGCAATACGATCTTCACGAGAGTTGGGAACGGTAAGAGCGTCAGGAAAGTTCTGCACAATTACATTGCAGTTCTCATATCATAGCGGTGTTGGAGCTGTGGTCTCTTCAGTGTCTTTTTTTTTATCTCGCCGTTATATCTTTATTTTTTTTCTCTGTTTTTCTTTCCTTAGCTTATTTTAGCTTAATCGAGTGCTGCGACCATGTCTACTAATTCCCTCATCTTCAAGTTTCATTACTGCTAGCATGTTACAACGTTTATCGTTTTGTTGCTTTTTCCCTTTCCTGTATCCGTTTGTAGTTGAATTCATGTATTGCGGTGTTCTATTTATTTTGACAGTGCAGAAATAAAAGACACTACTACTACCACTCATTCACGTTAGCACAAGCAAGGTGCATGCAAGGAATTCCTTCCCCGTAGATTTTTGAAATATCCCGTGCGGGACCGAACTGCACCCATCCAAGAACAGTTTTGATTGCATCTGGAGTTCCTTCTGGAACATATATCCTTTGCAATGGCCGGGATACGGCTGAAGTATCCAAGCCAATGAGCAATCCCACGCTCTTATCTTTCAATTCTGAAAGTGTAACACTACGTAGGTGCCTCATGTACTTCAACTCCACATCGGAAGGAAGAGATGCTGCATTCAGGGGGATATGGAATACCGTTAGCGCCTCATCAAGTTCAACTAGCCAATTCTCAACAATTCCACAGATGTTTTAGTGAGATCTCCCTACTATCGGTGATCTTTGCGTTTGATCCGTATGTTAGAGCTTCGTGTTCACCACAGCGAACTCTTACCGGCAAAGTCATGAAGTAAGGCCTTTTTGGACAGCGTTTAGATGCTATCTCCTCCATAGCTAAACAAACCAACTCCTCGCTAACACTCACGTTTTTCTTTTCCTTGTGTAGGAGCGTGTGATAGCTGGGGTCGCAACAACCATCAGCACTGCAGCCTCGTGCAGCGTCACAGTCCCTTACGACGTGCCCCTGCTCTAAGTACCAAAAATAACGACGTTCAGTTGACGAAAAGTTTACACGTTTAGACCTTTTCAACTTTCGAAATTTCTCGCAAGCATGAAGTGTATTTCTTGCAAAAAGGACAGGAATCTCTTGCTGAAGACCCAGGTACAGAAAAGGTAGAATTTTATTTTGTACCAGTACCAAAAACAGTATTCCCATACAAGGAATTAACTTCTGTCTCACTTTGCACAAACTTAACTAACTCTGGAAACCTGGCCTGTTTATCCAATTGCTTAAACACCTGGTAAGAGAACTAAACCCAGTCCCTTAGCATTTCCTCCCGTAGCTTTTCTGTTATTTTTTGGTAGTTCCCAAAGAATTAAGTGCAGCAAAGTCTTGAATATTTTCCAAGATGGAAAAACTTTTCTCCATAAACTAACGCCTGCATATCGTTCGGATCTTTTGTTCGCAATCGCGGCGTCTTCAAAAGCCACTCTTCACAGCAATCAGCGATTACGTGGGGCTGACCGAAGTCATTGCACAGACTTTCACATTCAAGTCTGCAGCCCTGATTGGCATCTCTGGCAAGGTGCTCAAGATTTGCTCTTACTTTGGGCGAGCAATTTTGAAGGAGATAAACAAGCTTTGCAGAATGAGAAGCCATACGCTGAGCAATGTGGGTGTCAAAGCTCCGCATAAAAGGTCAATAGCTTAAAGGATCTCCAGCAAAAATTTGGATCACTGGTTTAGGGGTGGATGGTCATAAGACGCAGCCACTGGGGTAGCTTTACGATCGTTCACAAAACAGTGCCTTACCCCACCAAATGGTTTATTCCTACAGAAAAATTGAATAATTCTTTTATTGGTGGGACAAGTCTGTTCCTGCCAAAAAGCAAATCGTCTTAAAATTACACCGCAGTCAAAACCACCACATGGAGGCCCACTACTATCGCTACTGCAATTACCAATCAACGATACCGCGTAAGCACTGGAACATGCCCAGATGATCTAGCTTCAGAACTGAGCGGAAGCTGCCCTCAAGTGGAATACCATATGCGGCTGCTAAGTCGACCAATGCCATCTTCTAAGAGCTTTACCTCGTCCTTAGTGAAATGAAACGACCTTCCGAACCCCTACTAGACATGACCTTGTTGCAAGCTTCAGCTTCGGTTTTAGCTTGTTCGTCATCCTAGTTTCGCTCTTTCCCTTTAAGCTCTCGTTCTCTAGCCTCTTTAACTCTGGAAGCTTCTCGCCTTACTATTCAAGCCGGTTTTCCGCTTGGCGTTTTTCCATTTTTACCTTTCTTTCAATTTCCTCAAATTCCCTTCGATTTTCAACGGAAATACGATATCTTTCTGCTTCCCTTTCTTCAGCAAAGATGCCTGTTTTTAATTTAACACACCCCTCCTTACGTTTGTAATTAACAGTGGAGTTTGAAGAGCGATTACTGCGTCTCGAATATGTACAGCGGCAATCGCCCGCATAAATGTATGTAAGTGGGGTTTCCGCAACATTTACGACAGCATCCATAAGCTGGGCCAATTCCACGCTATCTAGCTAGTCTCCGACCCGAGGATCGAACTCATGTTTTGTATTTTAAATGTCTATGTTATAAGATTTGGTGCCACGCAAATAATCCATCTCAGACAAATTGCTATCCTCTAAAATAATGGCATTGTAAAGGTTGTCAATCTCGCCCAGAACGTCATTCAAAAGGTCCCGGTTTTCTCTGCGAAGCATCAACCCCTCAGCCACCAAATATTTTTACGAAGGGCTCCCACAAGGCTACAAAGGGCTTCGTTTCCCATAACAAACGAGAAAGCAAACAAACACTTTGGCCGTAAAATAGCAATAAAATATAAAACAGGAAACTAAAAAAATAACCGTATCAGTGCTACAAAATCTGCAATAGCACAGAAGAGTCCGTACACCGGAAATTTAATGCAGCAAGCAATGTTTCCAAAACTTCAATCGTATATACCTGTAGCCAGACGTGGGCACGGTACTTTTTTTAAAGTACCGGCGGTACCGGTACTCGGTACTTAAAATCAATGGTACCGCAATACTTTTGTCGGTACTTTTCAAAAAACGTTACAAAAAGGAAGTACTGCTCTATATTTTGTTGATTTTTAATTATAACTGTACAGTTTCATAATAATTAGGCCTACAGCTATTAGTTAGCTGAATAAAATTACTCAACATTGTAGTGTCACCGGTAGTACTTGGTACTGCACAGTCCACGAATTACAAACTATGCACCAACCATCAAAAAAAGGTACTAAACAAGCTGTAGTTAGTGGTTAGCGCAACAGAAATCAGAAAAAATACAATCCTTTCCCTCGCCCATAGGAATGGGCCGCAGCGCATAAAGCAAAAACCTTTTTTATTGGAGACCACTTTTTGCGCAGAATACGACAAAAAGATTGTTTAGGCCTAGGGGTGGTTTTGAATGAATTATTGGAATTCCAGAAGTGACCTACGCTGGAGTTTCCAATGGAAAGAGTTCGTTATAAATCATAATGACTTCAAACCTTTTAGTGAAGTCATTAAAATAGAAACAGAATTTTTAACATCGAAGTGTGTAGAGCAGGCGTAGGCTACTCAATTTTTTTTCAAAAGCACCAGATTTGATAATGTAAAAATTGTAAAAGTGCTCGAGGAGTCGAGCGTCAATAATACTTAATGATGAGTTTTGCTATTTTTTTAAATTTTTTGCACTCCGGATCATCACGTAGAATAAATAGTTCTAACTTCTTCATTGCGCTTGATTTTCGTGCCTGTGATTATCAGAAAGCACTCAAAGCTGTAAATTAGATTCATGTGATCATAATAATAGACAATACTTTGTGCGAGCACGGACGAGGACAATAGCCTATGAAAACTCATCGCGATTCTGGAGACACCGGGTGTAGTGGAGTGATTCTCAAAAATTTTTGTTCTGCCGCTTCCTTTTCGAAGTTGGAAACTTTCATCAACACCTCATCAGGAAATAAGTTCAAGAGTGGCGTATACTTCGTACGTAAACATTTTTTAAGATGGGGTTGCGTAAGTGCGAAGACACGTTTTGCTTTGTGAGTTTAGTATCTTATGAATTAAGACATAGCAAACGACTAAGGTTGTTGCAGCGAAAATGCATATGCGCGTTACGAGTTAGGAATAAATCTTATAACGGAACTGACAGGTAGCGAATAAGCTACAAAGTATAAGACGGCAAGAGCTGCTGCAATAGACGGTCATTATCAGCAACGATTAGTTTGAAACATTATAAATTCTCGTCGAGTTGAGACGAGTAATTGTAATACCAGTATCGAAAATGTAGTATGCTATTAAAGTAGGCCTCAAGCGAGTAATGTTTAGGATGCGGGCCCTTAAAAAACGCAATTGATTTCCGCTGGCTAATAATAAGGTACATCCAGGGCCTTATTAAGGCCTAGGGGGACTCCAGGGCTAATTTCCGAAAGGCCCCCATGCTTTTTTGTAGACTTGATTTTGACCTTAGCATCAGAACTTTTTTGCGTCCGATTTTGCATTTACGTACCCTAGTTTGAAACCTACTCACGTATTTTGATACATTTTCGTACGTAATTATACCTTATCTCTTTGGCTTTCTTAACCTTATCAAGACTGGGCTTTTTTGAGACCTTAGTTGCCTTTGTCATTTCTATTCAACTTCATATGCTATAGGCTAGTATGTTACTAAGTTGTAGCGGCAGCACCATAACTCATAAAAACCTATTTAAGTTGGCTTTTAAAGCTAGCTGACCGTCTGACGTATAACCAACGATTCCATCGATTTGGAACCCAAAATAAGGACGACTGGAAAAATAATTAAACTGCCTGGGTGTTATTGAGCTAAAAACACCTTTCGATCTAACATTGACCGCCTGAAGAGCTAACAATTAATGCCTATCTAGTATCTATGCCTTACTTCTTTGTGTTCCAAATAAGATAGTGTTGCTTTTATAATGTCACAATAATGCTTTGACGGTAAGACAGAAAATAAGGCAAGACAAATAACACAAAGCTTGTACCGTAGAGCGAGACAGCGCTGTTTCTGGTTATTAGCCTTCATCAGCCGCCCTCAGGTAAGAAACATTTATCTTCCAGATTGAATAATCTTGTCAAGATCACTCATCCCTTCGGATAAATATTTCTTAAAGAATTTAACCTTTGTGGTACGCAATCCACTCGCTTAAGAAATATTTATCCGAAGGGTTGAGTGATCTTGACAAGATCATTCGTCCTGGAAAATGAATGTTTCTTACCTGAGGGCGGCTGATGAAGGCTAATAGCCAATAACAGCGCTGTCTCGCTCTACGGTACGATTTACTGGAGTGCTTTGCACTGTTGGTGATGGAGTGCTGTTATAGCCTCTGACCCAACAAGAGGAAGTGGTCATGACTTCTCGACCGGTAGGCCAGGAAGGACATTGCTTTTTAGTTGTTAACACAAAGCTTGGTTTATGAAGTCCAAATAAGACAAAATAAGGACGCAAGCAAAAAATAAGGACATTTCTTAAAAATAAGGACAATAATATTTTTCAAAATGCAGACTCTCAACATAAGGACAAATCTTTGAAATAAGTATAGAATCCCTGCGTATAACTGGTGCGTGAAGAACACTTATTTTTATTAAATTCTAATTCTTAAAAACACTCTCTGGTGCCACAGAGCAAGCGTTTACCGGACTAACGACAAATGTTTTACCTAAAATCGTTAAAACACTTGAACTACTGGCTGTTTTTTTGTGCGCTATTAGGCTAAGGCTCCACTGAGAATTTTCCCGTAATTTTCCGAGAAAATTGTTGGAATAATCGCAGTGGAGCCGGCCTTCAAATTTTCTTATCGCGGTATTTTTTAAAATTCGAGAGAAACGAGATGAAAAAAGCAAATATTTTGCTCGAAAATTATCAAATGTGCGATGGATTATTTTGAAATGTTACGATAGGAAAATTTTGGTGGAGCAGGGTCGGAAAATTAACAGTAATCCAATTATCGATAATTTTCGCTAAAATTAGGTTGGAAAATTTATCAAAGCAAGCTTGATAAAATTTTCCGGGAAAATTATGGGAATAAATTTTGTGGTAGGTTAACTTAGGTCAATTGCGTTGCTAGAAGCAAAGTTTTATCAAGTCATAATCAATATTCGAAAAATATTGAATTGAAATCCAAACTAGTCAAAGTCCCTAACAAATTGAGAGTGCCATATTCTTTTGTGTTGCGGAATATTTCCTTACCCACGTTTTGTGCTTCCGCTTTTTCGGTTTTCCAGCAACTACAGCTCCCAAATAAACTGCAATTTCATCCTTACTGCTTGAGCTACCGGTAGATAAGCTTTGCAATTCCATTTCATTATCTTTGCATTTTCATTTCATTATCGCTACGTAGAATATAGTGTAATGACAAAACATAATCAGCCCACGCAATAACCTTAATCTCAATCAGACAAATTGTTGCATCACAATATCACTTGAAACGATTCATTTTCGCGCAAAGAAAAAAAAAACGTTGAAAAAAAAAGTATGCTCCACCGGGAATATTCTTCGACGAAGCAAATCTTCAATCTGGGCAGAAGAATACCCTATGGAAAATTTCAGTGGAGCTGATCCAGCTCCATCAACAACAATTTTTAAAAAGGTCGCGTCTGCGCGAAGGAATTTTTCAGCGAAATGGAAATTTTAAAATATTCCCGGTAGAGCCCTAGACTTATCTTTGCCTTGCAGCAAATCTTTGAGAAGTCGTGGGAATATGCAAAAGAGGTTAATGCATGTTTTGTTGATCTTGAAAAAGCATATGATCGCATTCCTAGAGACAAGCTTTGGGCGGTGCTGTTGCAGTATGGCATTGATGGCCAGTTACTAACTGCCATTAAGTCGCTGTACATGCATTCCGAGATCTGTGTTCGTGTTAACAGTGCAACGACGAAACCTTTCAGAGTAAGTGTGGGACTACGGCAAGGCTGCTCTCTTTCACCTATTCTGTTCCTTATTTATATGGATAGAATAGTTAAGAAAAGTGAGTCTTGTGGCGGAGTAAAGATCGGTGAATGCACTGTACAACGTCTGTTATTTGCAGATGATCTTGTGCTACTCGACTCTACCCAAAATGGTCTCCAGCAAGCTCTTGACAGGTTTTCGGATGCATGCTCTGTTGCCGGAATGAAAATCAGTTCAACAAAAACAGAAACCATGTGCCTGTCCAGACAACCAAAGCAGTGCTCTCTCCAAATTGATGGAGTACCACTAAAACAGTCAGAGAAATTCAAGTACCTCGGCGTCTCATTCACAAGTGACGGCAGACAAAAAAGCGAATTGGATATCCGCATCGGAAAAGCAAGTGCAGTAATGCGCCAGCTCCACCGATCTGTGGTACTGAAACGGGAGCTTTGCACCAAGGCAAAACTATCCATTTTCAAATCGGTCTATGTTCCTATTTTGACTTATGGCCATGAGTGTTGGATCATGAATGAGAAAGTGAGGTCTCGAGTTCAAGCAGCCGAAATGGGATTCTTGCGAAGAATTAGCGGTTTGACCTTGTTGGACAAGGTTAAAAGTGAAAATATTCGTGAATCTCTAAACATCGAATCGCTGCTTCTCCGACTAGAAAGATCGCAACTGCGTTGGTATGGACATGTGACACGAATGTCCCAGGAAAGAACAGCCAAAAAACTGCTCTGTTCAACACCGATTGGTCGAAGGCCTAGAGACCGTCCCAGAACTCGATGGCGAGATTACGTAGAAGATCTTAGTTGGTCTCGCCTTGGCATCCCAGCAGAGCATCTATCTTTTGTTGCAGAGGATCGAGATGCTAGGAGGCTCCAACTTGAGCTGCTGCCCCCGCGACCCCCCAAGGATAAGCGGGTCCAGAAAATTGATTGATTGATTGATTGAGCCCTAGACTTAAGCGTCACAATAATAAATTAAAATGACAAACGGCCCAGCACAGTGTGACATGACATGAGAAAAAGCTGGAGAAAAGTATTCAAGAAAATCATCAATCCATTTGGCAATAACCGGAACTTAAAAGAACAATTGAAGTTTAAAGTAGGCCTTAATTAAACTCATAATATGTCATAAATTTGAGCTTTTAGCGATCCGTCTGACGAACCAATTTTGATCCACTTAGCTTGCGGAGTCGCACACCCCTAATGCTTTTGTGCAAAAACCGTAGTAAACCTACAATCTTCTAAACACCTACCATGTACGACCTCATTCAAAGCACCGCGCATGAAATAGGAAGTTAATATTGTTGCTATAATTTATATTTCATAAAATGTGTATTTGTGACAGAAGAAAATTATGCTTCCGTTCATTCAGCAGATCAAAAAAATCGTTTACATACAAACGATTTTGCCTACAGTAGCCTACATTTCAAACAAAAGTGGGGCGCAATTGGAGTCCAACATTTTTCACCCCCCCCCCTTCCCTTATCCGCGCCTTTCTACACACACGCATCGTAACACGTATTAATATCATTTCCAAGTAAAAAACGCCGGAATGTTCAGGGCGGGGCCTCTGACCAGGCCTAACCCTGTAGTGAATGTCAATCATAAATGTAGGCTATATAGTGTGTCATATTGCAATATGCTTACTTTTTAAGTTTGGTTGCAAATCTCTTTGAACTAACCCTTTTCCTCTCAAACACAGTTTTCACTGGCCCCACCTCAATCTATCTTGGCTAGAATCGCCAAGATAGATAGAATCCCCAATAAGGCTACTAGAATCGCCACTGGTAGTCTCCATCACATATGAACACATCAGTTGTAATTAATATACGAGTTTAGTGCTAATTGATGTTAAAAAAGCATTCGACACAGTCTCACATAGAGCACTATTAGCAAAGTTAAATAATTATGGCATTCGTGGAGTGGCTTACAAATTGATTTATTCCTATCTCGAAAAGCGAATGCAATACGTTGATTTAAATCAAATTCGATCCAATCTTAAAAATATAACATTTTGGGTCCCCCAGAGCTCTTTAGGCCACTTATTTTTTCTCAGGGCTCTTTAGGCCACTCTCGCGGGCCGCATGCGGCCTGCGAGACTAATTTATGAGGCCTGCCGGCACTTGCAGAATGTGTGGATTACGTTGCGCTTCATCATCGAATTTTAAACAATTATTTTATTGCAATAAGCATGACCAACGCATTTGCATCCACTTCTACTCGTTCTTGCGGTGAACGAATCAGTCGCAAAAAAGAAAGTGTGCCGCATGTTTTCAACTGTCTACTTACTCTTGTGCGTTGCTCTTTACGAGTATGTTTTTCTCTTCACGTTCAATGCGTAAAAGAACACGTCCTTTCCGCTGAAATTGCAACGCAGCCTACGCTTCTCAAGCTTCGTTTGATCATCCACGACATGAGAAAAATGCGTTGAGTCTTTACACCTCGTAGTCCGGAAAGCCTTATATATGAAAATAAACGCGAGAGAACACGGTTATTGAATTGGTATTGCACCCAGTGGCGTAGCGAGAAATTTGAAAGGGGGGCCATAATTTCCACATTTTTTCAAGCATATTTTTTCCGGCAGAGCAAATTTTATTCTGATTGAGAAACAAGAAAAGCTCTAGCCGGGGGTCCGGGGGCATGCTCCCCAGGAAAAATTTTAAAAATTTACATGCTGCAATGGCTATTCTAGTGCTTTTTGAATAATTTTCAGGCAAACTTTCTTCAAATTTTTTGACCCAAATTTTGAGTGCTTCTCCAAATATGATACATTTTGTTCGCACATTTCGATTATGTGTGCTTACGGCGTAATTAAAGGCTTATTGGGATCGAAGAGGTTCGAAATTATGGAAAAATTGTAGCCTACACATTAAAAACATTTCTGAAAATGGCTGGTGGGAGGATGCATACCCTCATCCTACCCCGGTCATAAGCTACAGAAACCATCAAAAGAGTCTGGCATATTTGAGTCACTAGTCACCATTAGTTTTGTTCTTTTTACAAAAAGGCAGAGTCAAAAGGGGGGGCTATGGTACAATAGACCCCCTAAATATGCTCCTGACTGCACCTTATAGTCAGGTACATTCCATGGTCTGAAAAATAGGTAAGTGGAAGCATCTGGAAATCAAAATAGCATTAAACGTACCTGTTGAGTCTGAAATACAAAAATTGTGTTTAATATGAATATGTGTTTATTCCACACCGAATAAACTTCCTTTTTTGTAATGAAAGTGTGCGGCCCGTGGCTGCGATACCTACCTAAATACTTCGGTCGACACTCTTTCGGTATTAAATAAAAAGATAAACGCTGGAACTGGAAAGGCTTTAAGTCTGGTGTTCTGTCAACGAACTAACCATAAATATTTCCAAAACCTGCATACTCATTGTTCCACCTAAGTTAAAGAGGAACATATACTGGCAATCAGGACACATGATAAACAACCACTTCTCAATTAAAGCAGTTAGCAGTGTGAAATATTTAGGAGTGTATTTAGATAACGAACTAAATTTTAAGGAACATATCAAATTATCAGAAAGCAAAGTTGCTCGGTCGATAGGCATCATGTGCAAGCTAAAACAAATGTTTCCTGAAAAAACCTTCCTTCAACTCTACAATGCTCTTATCCATCCGATCCTGACGTATGGAATGATTATTAGGGAGGCTACCCAATAACTATCCCTCTTACCTTAAAAAACTAAAAGCATAGTAAAATAAAGCAATACAAATCATCTCCGAATGTAACTACCGAGATAATACCACGCCTGTATATAAAAAACTCAAAGTTCCACAAATTGACGGTTTATACAGGTATGAAACTGCCAAATTTCTCTTTTCCTGCATTCACAAACAAGCTCCGAAACCTTTCTTCCATTATTTCAGCAAAATAAACGAAGTACAGTTCTTCCTCGATTATCCGTACCTCGTTTATACGGCATTCCATTATATTATCCGTCCATTGGGTCTGATAATACTTCATGACATAATAATGAAAAGTTATTTTCATAAATTTTCCTTAAGCCTTGTCAATTGCCATTGCAATCTAACAAAGCTTCTTCGCCTGGTACAGAACCATTGGAATGAGACAGCTGTAATGATCATTTACTAGTTAATTACAGTAGTCGACAGTATCGGTTGTCAAAAGAACCTTGACCTACATTTTGAGATGGCTATAACCGCAAAAGAGTTGTTTTGTCGATTGAAAAAAAACTGAAGGTGTGTGAGATGTTTCGAAACAAAATTTCTAAAATTGACATCATTTTGCAGTAATGTTGACCGTCGCATGAAGTTTTGGAGTATTACAATCTGTTACTTGCTGTGTTGTTTTGGTTTAAATAAAAGAATTCAATTATCCTTTTTTTTCGCTTATCCGTTCAGGTTTATAAGAAATGCTGTCCCAACTAGACCGGATAATCGAGGAAGTACTGTATTTCAATGAACAACCAGACTATCAACAGATGATTTAAATTTATATATTCCATGATACTCGACCAACAGATTACAGAGATGCATTGAGCGTCAGGGAGTCAAGATTTGGAATTCCATGGCAAGATCACTAGATTTTAAACACTTTAAAACTGCTCTGAAAGACCTATTCATCGCAAATTATAATTATAAAAGTTAAATATGTCGGCATTATATGGTAAGTTGCAGTGTCACTGCTTAAGATTGCTTTGATTGTTATGCGCTGCTTACTCAGTATTTGCGTGCTCGCACACCCCATTGGAAATCAAACATTTACAAATTTAAAATATAAATTAAAAATATCTTTATTACTTCATTCTGGCATTGGGTGGTAGCTTGACTCGATGTCCGAGAGGTCCATTCGCAGCTCCCCGGTCGCAATTCCCTCACAATATCTAATATCTATGCTACATTTTTTTGTTAATATTGTGTTCATATTCGATATGCCGGTAACTTGCGACCGAAATAAACCTGTTCTGTTCAAGCATTCATAAAAACACACACTAATCAACATACCTTGGAAGTGTCCGCAAAAAATCTTCAATTTTACTGATAATGTCTTCACTACTACTTTCGCAATAAAATTAAAAATCTTCCTTTGATGTGGCTGGCTATTGCATCATTTTAACAAACTTAAAACGATACTCTTCACACGTAGTGTTTACTTACCCTGTCCACATTTCCAGTTTATGTGGGCTTTAGGCTCACAATTAATGTGGGCTTGATATCATAATTGCTTTTTTAAATTGTGACAACAAAAATTTAATTGTGATGGAGAGAGCCCACAACAAGCCCACATCAATGAGGGCTTAAAGCCCACATAAATTGGACATGTGGACTAGATAATTTTGACTTAAAACCTGAAAATGACAAACCTTTGGGTCTAAAACAACATTTCCTGTACCTAATCAGTAGAACCTAGCTCCGTAGCAAACAAGCAAATAACAAGCGCTAAAACGCTAGGTTCTTAATGACTACATGTCGCGAATATGAAGCAAGTAGCAAGATTACAAATACTGGGTTCAAAACTTCGGTAAGCACAAAGGTGAAACAATATTTTACACTAGGTATTAATATTTAGGAAGAATTTTTTTCTCCAAAGTTTACCCACTCATAATAGTATTCCATACCGAGCTATTGATTATTCTGTTCTTAGTGGCAAAATCAAATTAGGAAATAGGAAAACTGTAAGTGTATAGGAATAAAAATTGTAAAACTTTTCGACATAACAACGCATAACTTGATTGAAGTTCAATAATGTTGACAGTTTTTGCTCAGCCGAGCGTGCACGGTGTTAATTTGTAGACAATATAACGGCAAACAAGGCTAAAAAACTTACTTGTAAACAATTTTCAACGTGCGCATAAATTTTAATCAACATTTCCAGCTTTTTACCGGTTAAATTTTAATAAAACCATTGCCGCAAATATACAGTACCGTACTACCGGTAACACAGCGAATTGGAGATGCAAGAAATTAATTCCTAGACTATTCGTGGTCAACATAAAATATGCAGCTGTCTGATGGGAAACGATGTAAATGTGTAGCAGCGCGCCTGGTTGACACGCATTTAGATCGCGCTAAAGCGTCCCACAAACAGCAACCAACTTTTCGCCACCAGATGGTTTGGCGAAAGATAGCTACACAAGTGCATTCGCAAATAGTCCAGAATTATATAACTTATGGTAGCATAAGCAGGGTTACTGACAAACATAAAAACTGATCAGACGCGCAAAGCTCTTGGCTAAACATTGGTAAAAGTTACTTTCCGAGTTAGCAATACTGTATTTGTTTTAATGATTCGTCATCTAATTATAACTCGGACGAGCGTCAATGCTCTACATTGCTTTAGTCATCCGGGCCTCAGAGTATCGTTATCCCAATTAACTACTGCAACAATATACTACAGTGTAGTTTTGAGATCAATGCGTATGATATGAGGATAGTACGAGGAGAAAAAAGTAAGTGATTCTTGCGATCTGACCTTTCCATAATATCCTCATTATCAGCAGTTAACACTCGCACACATTAATTGTAGCCTTGATCCTCCTTAAGTTTTGAAGCTTTAAAAAAGCGTTCGGTTCGAAAATTAAATCAGGGTGAGAAGGTGTTAGCAACGATGTCATTACGTCATTTCCTATGTTCAAACAAGATGTGGTTGATTGTGCTTGATTAAAGAACGAGGCGATTCCCGACGTCAAGTTACTCCGTTAATGAACACGCAGAAACTGCTCATTGATCCGACACTGAACCATACACCAGTTTAAAAGAAGAATGACGCACATCAAAGCTTCGGAGACTACTCCAAAGATAAAACTTATGAACACAATTCCGCCTAATCTACGTTTTGAGTTTGCAGTGGTTTCATTCTACCGATGCATAGCTACATCGTGTCTATGGCTTAGCAGGTCCTGGTTATCTCAGGACGCCGGTTAACTGCACAAATAGCAGAGGAAAACTTTCATCAACCTATTAATATTGTTTTGAAACTAATCAGGGATGAAAGGAAGCGGGCAATGCATAGCGAGGTGATGAACGAGCTCTTCCGCTAAGCGATGCACACTTTTCTTCTCTGATGACGGCACACTATAAAAAGCAGTGAGGATTCACGTGAGTCTGTGGCAACACAATGCGCGGGAGAACACGCTATACAGGATCTTTTTTTTGCATAAAAGCTTTAACTGAAGTGCGATGATAAATATTGCTATATTATAGCAAAACTGCAACATCGCATCGTTACAAGTTTAGTAATATTCGTGTTTGTGGTAAAATAAAATGAAGAAAAGCAACTGTAACTAGCAGAGTATTAAGAGAATCAGTGAAAAAAAAAAACTCTAGTGAATTGTACGTACTGTATATGGGCCGGGCTTTTCGGGTTTGGGTCTAATTTCGAGAAAGACTTCGGATTTAATACGGACTCCATGCCGAGCATGCTGATAAACTGCTATCTGTTTTCAGCGCTAAGTGAGCTATCTATATCTGTTTTGACTATGTGTCACATATTTGGTTTCCAAAGCTTAAAGTTTATTTAAAGAAACAAGAATTTAACACAGACCTATGAGTATTTCTGCCAAATTTGACTTTTGGGGCTTTTTCGGGCCTGTCTTACAGCTTCAAATCAAACTCGAACTCAGACTTGCATTTTCGTGTTCGCGCCTTAACTAGCGCTGCTGTCTCTGATGCAGCCTGGGGTTGTGCTGAGTCGAGACCGAGTACTCGATCGAGTATTGAGGTATTTTAATTACGCGGACTCGGTCGGATTTTAAGTTATACTCGAGGGAGTACTTGTTTGTAGACAATCGAACTTTTGAATTAATTAAATCTAACCCAATGCTAAAATTTCCTCTTTTCATTCCTGCACTGTCTACTGCAGCGGCAAAAAAATTGGGTGGACGATGATTTCATTTACGGTACGTACCATATTCAGCAAATTCGAAAGTTTATTTGACGTTGATGATGCCACAATGACCGTTTGCTCCAACCGCTCGAGTATCTGTTACTTGCATTCATTACGTAATGAGTTAATCTGTTGGACTTGCTTGCGATTATCCTACTTCTCGATTGTGTTCCAAACTAATCAGTACAAAACACACGTATTCGTTGGCATGATTGTCTTTCGTCAGACAAAGCAGCCTTCAGGCTTAGAGAACAAGCCCAGAAGCTAAACGCTTAGTAGTAGTACTACTACCATTGTAGCAGTAGTACAAGAAGTAGTTTTTAGCTTAGTGAATATAGGGAATCATGTGATAGTCTGTAGTAGTGTTTCTCAACCCTTTTTTTGCGCGACCCAAAATCGTTCAAAAACACTATCTGGAAAAATAGCTGCGACCCAACTAAACTAAACAAAAGTGAGCATAAATAAAAAAAGAATACCCTAACACACAGAAGAAAATTTTTTTCGCTTCAACAGAATTTCGAAATCGTGGATTAATATTGTTCAACGTTAAATGTAGGATTGGATATCTGCGCCCAAACGGTTTCTGCTTTTCTCCTTCATACATGTCAGAAGAGAAACTCTCATTTCACACGTATATAACTTGAACAAGGAATTATAATTTTCAAGACTTCCTACATACAAGATAGGATATTCGTTTACTAATAATCTTGTTAACATTAATCACGTCTGCTACAAGAATAATAATAACTTGCACTGCTCTATTTACAGTATATATCTTGCGAAAAAAAGCTTAAGATTATTCGACGAATTTCCGCTCGATTCAAGACAAAATAAGACAATTGTCGTGACATAAGGCAGGGGCGTATTCAGGGGGGGGGGGGCGCTGGGGTCGCGGCTCCCCCCCCCCCCCCCCCCGCCGAAATTAAGCTGATATATATTTTCAGTCAGCGGAACAGTGGAAACAGGACATCTGAGGACGCGACGACCTTTTTTTTTTGGTCTTAACTTGATTTTAGGGGTGTAATTGGACGTCGAAAGACGTGAAGATCTTTTTTTTGATATTTTCAGAGGAAACGGAAACAGGAAATTGCGGCCCCTATTTTTCAAATTTCTGAGCACGCCCCTGCATAAGGACTTGTCACCTACAACCAGACCAATGTAAGATGACGTGCAACACTTTTATTTTAAATCTCGGACGCAAGAAATTGTAATATCTCGAGATTTGAGAACACAAACATTAGAAAATCAGTGCCTAGCTAATGATTTAAAAACAAAAGTACTACACAACGCCCCTTCTGCATCAGCGACCCATCGATAAAGTCTTGGCGACCCACATTTGGGTCGCGACCTATGGTTTGAGAAACGCTGGTCTATAGGATACTTTGATCAGTGTTGTGGTAAACGCAGTCATTTGCCTGTAGCTATACCAGTGGTTCTCAAACTTGTCGGAAGTATCGAACCCAACAGGTGTCATGCAAGCATACATCGAACCCTTAATTATAACCAGGAGCGGATCCAGAAACTTTTAGAGAGGGATGCAGTTTTGAATTAGGTTGAATGTTAAATGAGTGCAAAGACGTTTGACGTCTAAACCGGAAAAGGGCATAAACTCTTTGAAAATGTTTCACGTCAGGGGCGTATTCAGAATATTCCTAAAGCGGTGGAGGGTGGCATAAAATTTTTACATTTTTTAAGCGTATTTTTTGCGGAAAGTTAATTTGAAGCAAATTGAGGAACAAAAATATGGCTCTAGGGGGGTCCGGGGGTATGCTTACCCGGAAAGTTTTCAAAAATTTAGACACTGTAATGGCCATTTTAGAGCTTTTTCAACAATTTTTATGGCAAATTCTGTTTAATTTTTTTGCCTCTAACTCCAAGTCCTTCACCAAATATGATACATTTTGTTCGCACATTTTCGATTTATGCGTGCTTAAGGCGTAAGGATGATTGTTATCAAAAAGGTTTGAAATTATGGAAAAATTGTATTCATCAAAAACAGCGTTGAAAGAGTATGGTGGGGGGATGCATCATTCCACTCAGAGATAGTCATTTACTACAACTGTATGCCTTTTTGCAAAAACTTATTCTGATCTTAGCCGAACCCCTGCTACAGCCTCACCGAACCCCTGGGGTTCGGTCGAACCCAGTTTAAGAACCACTGAGCTATATCATGATTATTTACCAACTCAATCGTTTTGAAGTAGTTATATTTTCGAAAACTAAAAAACCGCTAGTTATTTTATTTAGTTGCATATTTATCCTCCTATCTATTTACTAGCATATTTATCCTCCTATCACGAGAAAGCGATCAAAGCGCTATACGAGCTCTCTTAGGAGTTGCCGGCCATCTGTCTACCACACCAAGATGGGGGAATCCCGCTAAGTGCCTTTCCCAATGGCACAGCAAGTAAACTTGCCGGCATGTTCTCCACACTGTCCATTCAATGCTGAACGTCAAGCAGGGAAGCTGTGAATATCAATGTTAAAGTCATTGGTTTGACCCGACTCGGAATCAAACCCGAGTCTACAGCTCAAGAGACAGACGCTCCATACCACTCGGCCATCTGAGCTGTTATTTCCAACTTGCACGTAACATCATGGATACTTGGATTCGGACTCACCGGTTAGTGTGGTCAATAGAGGCACATCGCTGATGCAGCTTATCGCATAATATTTTGCACTCTTATTGGAATTAATAGAACGTTCGCCTATGTTTTGGTTTCCAATTATTTTAAAAAATTTTTAGAAATTTAAGAAAAATTTTAAAAAGCATTTAATTCTTAAATATGATACATGATGAGTGGTTTGCAAAACAAAAAAAAAAAATGAAACGGCAATTCTCAATTACCGTTTAAATTCTAATCGCAATAGACAATTTGGCGTATTTTGAGAGTGCATTTTTGTAATGATTATTGTTATTCTTTTGTTTTGTTTTTATTCGTTTCTCGTGCTATAGCCAAAATAAATTGCATCCTAGGGTGGCAATTGACTAGAAGACCGTATCGTCATTTCATTGTCTCCCAGTCATGGTGTATTATTTAATGTACGTGATGCATTTTGTATACCTGGCAAATAAAAACTTGATTGAATTAGCATACGATTATCTATCGTATACTCTATTGTCAAACTTGTAATGAGCTGCAGTTAAGCCATTTCAATCTTTCGATTGCGCGACTTTTGCGTTTCACGAAGTGATAGACTAAATAAAGGATTTGCTCAAGTAATAGACCTAACTCTGAACGAACAATAAGAGAGTGCAGTGAAGCCGAAATAATGTTGCGCAAAACAGTCTTGGAGATGTAGCACAACAATTTGAAGCAACTGTTTGCTACTCTACCAAGAGTTGTCATGCGGCAATAATTTCAACGGAAGTTTTATTAGCGACCTTGTCTGGGCAAGCTACACATGTTCACCATCCCTGTTCACTATCACAAATTTAATCGATAAACTATCATTAGCATTACAATTTTCATCCATTTATTTCCTACCAACATAGTATTCGAGTTAGAGCAAGTATGCTCTAACTGAACCCAGTCATCGAGCACTTTGTTGTTATTGCTATTTGGGTTATTCATCTTAATGACGCGGTGGAACAAATTCGCTCCGAAAGGTGATGTGGGCATTAAGTCGAAAAACTGATGTTTCGCAGCATTTACAGCTCATCATTATCTTTAATTCTAATTCCAATGTCGCAAAAATATGCACCACAATACACGTAGTTTTGACGCAGATGTCTTCATTGGAAATGATCCGAATATTTTTCAAGTTTCTGTCTCTTCCAACGTGCGCTCAGCGCGTGTTCACAAACAAGCCCAACCTGAGCAAAGCGGGATTTCGTCATCAGAAATGCCTTCGCCATCGCTGGAGAGCGGTTTCCAACCATTTTCATACTCCGCGCCCCTTTAAAATTTTTGGTATGGTCTTACACCTCTCACAAAATATGCGACTGTAATCAGCCGCGTAAACCAAATTTTCGTAATGGTTGGGGCTGAAATAAGTTTATGCGACTTTGCGTCAAAAAACCAGCAGGTGTTCAGCTGGGAGGTCTGGGAGAACGCTGTAAGCCACCCCAGCGGAGCTATCAATTTTAGAGTTTTAAGCCTTTTTGAAAGTGACGCTAATGCAAGGTATAGGATAGTTAAACCAGTCACTACTTTTTTGCTTAATCAAACGCATTTTGTTTTCAGAGCTTGACTGTTGCCAACCACAAATAGGCTAAGGCTTTTACGCCACATAAACGTTTGTGAATTACACATTACTAGACGTAACCAGGGTTGGGAATCGATACTCAAAAAAGTAAAGAAATAATCGATATTCGATATAGTGTGTAAGCTGAAAGCTGTAACTTCTCACTTCGTTCCGGCTAGCGAGGGGCTGATTATTTTTTTAACAATTATGTACAAAAATGTGTGAATAACTTAAATTTAAAAGTTCTCCACTTAAATTCCTACAGTATTTCTACAATCTTACTTTAAACTATGCGGATGAATACAAACATTTTTGTTTTTACCAATGACGTTTTAACGACGTAACAAAGCGCTTGTCCAATGAAATAATGTGCTGCTAGGGCGTTTCCCCTTGGTTTCTATGGAACTAGTAATCAACTCGGCTTGCAAAAGTGCAAGAATGTGAAGTCAATTACTCTAAGCTTAGGTTGAAAGAAAGCAGAAACGAACTTAAATCGTTCAAGGCCACTTTTATGCTGTTTAAAATTAAGAAACAAAATAAATAAGCAGGAAGACAAGGGAATCCAGGTAGCTAGTGTACCTTGCCTACGAATGATACACTGTGCAACTGCTCTAGACTACCAGCAAGCCAATTATACCGGTACTGGTATAGACTAGTCATTGTTCAGGTGTATTCAGTTAAATCATGCTATTTCTATTAGTAGGTTTATCAAAAAATCACTTCAGTCTTATTCGTCATTACCACATCCAACTTTTAAACCAGTAGATTTGCCAACTAAATGTGGTGGTGAAAGGCACCTTAAACTGTTGAAGCTGTTAGATAAACTGCCAGCAGTCTTTTTTTAAGGAAGTGTCTAGAGCAGGGGTGTGCAACCTTTTTCACTGGGGGGCCACTTTCGAAAATTTTAACAACGTCGAGGGCCAGTCACCGTCAAATATGTAGACATAGAGACGGTACAAATAGCTAAATAAATCGATTTTAAAAAAAAAATTTTTTTGTCCTGTCATCGTCGAGGGCCACATTGACTGGCCTGGAGGGCCGGATTGTGGCCCGCGGGCCATGGGTTGCACACCCCTGGTCTAGAGCATTGGAAAACCCTTTATATTTTATAAACATATATACCGGCATTTAAGTCACTGGCAAAATAAAAGTTTTGTACGGTACTAGGCTTAGGTACCAGGACTGATTATCAGTTCTTTTGCGGGGTTCATTTTTAATTGTTTAAGGGCATGTTAAATGAAACTGAAAAGTATATACTTTTACGTTAGTTTACCATATAATGCAAGTGTAAAGCTCATTTCAATTGCCGGTACTCCCTACTAGTTGGCCATAAGTGTAGTTAGGTTGGGTCTCATCTAGAGTAAGCCGTTCACACCTTTCATCGCCTTACGCAGACGGCTTACTCTAGATAAGACCCGTTATGGTTGTTTAACTCAGATTATTCTATGCTTGCGTGTGGTGGTAATGTGCTTTTTAAACAGTATCTTGTGTTTAATTACTATTTCAGAATTTTGCTTTGTAACAATGCAACACAGCAATTGTAATCTTCAGTTTAGCCTTATTGGTCAAACGTGCATAGTTCACTACGAGAGTTTAGATACCAGTACAAACAGTGTTGTCATAGATACCAGTACAAACAGTGTTGCCATTCGGCTGAAAACTTTGAAAACCAAATGTGATGAGTGGAAAGAGTTTAACCTAACGGAAACAGAAAAGGAGTGAGTTTTTTAAAATGCTGATGCTTATTTTTCGAACCAAAAGTTTTGCACAACGATATAGCCTAAGAATGAACACCTACTTATCAGAACGTCTCTTACAAGCGGTTTATTGACAACAAAAGATTACAACAACGCAGAAAACGAATTGGAAATGCTGATCCCACTATTTCCCAAATGATATCATCTTCAAGAGAATTAAGATCTAGTAGTCAAATGAAACCTTTTGAACTATTGATGGAGGTTTGTGTGATCAGATTTATTGTTCATTAACTGGAAGTAAACTTAACCTCTGAATTTATTGTGTAGTTTAGCCCATATGCATTTTTTGATTCTTGCAGTATTTTATAACGACTGATAATTTTTCATTGCCAGTATTTCATTTTGCAAATGTGTCAGCATCTGCACACGAACCAACATTCTACGTGTTACTTCGGATTCTACAAAATTGCTTTTCTTTCTATGTGTGACAACCAATTTGGCTTTAAAGAAAAGCATGGTACTGACTTGTGTGTTTTTGCTTTAAAACAGGTTGTTGGCCATTATAATGAACGAGTTAGTCCAGTGTTTTCTGTCTTTGTTGATTCGTCGAAAGCTTGGATCGAGTTAGTCACAATATTTAATTTCATAATTCAATTGAACGTAATGCCCCTCTCTGTTTTGTTTGCTTAGTGTTTAGTAGTCACATTACTAATGGTTGTAAAATGGGTAACTTGTTTTTTATCTTTTTTATGCTCAGTAACGTTGCATAAGACGTGGTGGTACTTTGATTCCTTATTTGTATGCTCTACATACTAACAGCCTGTCTTCTACATTAAATCAGATCAGAGCTGGTTGCTACATTGGTAACCGTATAAATAAATCACCTAATGTTTGCTGATGACCTTTGTAACTTCTCTTGGGAGTGTTAAGGGACTACGCAAAATGCTGCAGGTGTGCGAAAAATATGCTCTGATTCATGAAATGAAATTTAATCCTGATAAGACTGTGGGTATCCTTTCTTCTTCTCCTTTGCCTACTAGACTTCCAACCTAACATCAAGTTGGATAACTGTGCTATTAAATTTGTTACTGATGTAATTAAAGTATAAAAATGATGCAGACATTACCAGGCAAGCTCCTTATTTATATAGAGCTGCTAACACCATTAGATCTCAATTCCATATATGATCTTAACTAGTAAAAATGTCACATTTTGCGCGGATATGTACTTAGCTCATTTGTAGTGTAATTAATTAAGGTCAAGCAATAACAAGATTCGAGTCGCGTGTAACAATGCTTTTCGTTCATTACACGGTATACCAAGGTATGTCAGCACAAGATTGTGTTAAGTTAATGCCAATATACCACCCTTAATGCTCATATGCGTAAGAGTGTTTATGGTTTCTATCGACGAATTATTGCTAATTCCGATGTGTTATTTCGCTTTAAAATTTTCAGTCACGTTAAAACAATGTTGTGTTTCAGTCACGTTAAATTTGCTTTTGTTATTATTATTACCAGTACCGTATTATTATTTTTTGGGTATGTTTGTGTTCTGTGAATGCATACCGCATCGTTGTGCCTGATTTAAACAAATAAAATACCGTAAATAAATAAAATTTTCAATGTCAAGTAATAGATGTATTTGAACCGAACTGATTTACGTTAAATAAACCTCTTGCGAAAACGCAAGATCCAATCGAGTAAATGCACAGCCATACCTTCGCATCTAGATTTTTGGATTAATGCTTATTGAAGTGCACTTTAAATTTACTACTTAGAACTGAGGTGTGGTGAAAGGATAGATGTTTGGCCTCAGAGTTGCTGGGACTTGATATGGAATGAACGCTTTGTCAAATAGTAACGACGAACTTCGAAAGATTTGTTTTATCCAACCCCATCAGTATCTTCTCTGTCGCCAACTATGCCCCATATCACTTTTTGAGCTTGATATAAGTCTTGAAATGTAAGTTATAAAACGGCTTCGAATTAAAATCGATTCAAATCAAATTTGCTTTGATTAACTTGGACCTATATTTACGGATTACTATTATCGCCAATCGCTTTGGCGTTTAGTTTCCTTGGAAATATGGGGAATGCCCTAAAGTGTTCTTTTTTTTCATTGGATAAGCGTGTTGCACGTCACTCGACTCAACTCTAACGTTTGTATTCATGCGCAATTTCTTGAAAGTTAAATTACTAAAATACTGCAGGATATTTTTTGGAGAACTTTTTGCAAAAAGTTTGTGTGACCATACTCTTTAATAATTTTCTTTCAAAAAGTAGCCCCTAGAAATTCGGAACGAACTCCTGTTTTAAAGCTCGTAGAATTTTCAGCTTACAGACTAATAGTTCACCAAAAAGTAAAGAAATAATCGATTTTGATGATAGTTTAAAAAAGTAAAGAATAGAGAATATTGTTATCCATATTCGATTATTATACTGAGTGATTTTAGCTTTTTCCAAATGACCTACTGCAAACCTAGAGTTGACACCAAATGCACTTATGCAAGCAAAGTTACTGGTACTCGCCAGAATCACAAGTTTTGTCAGATGCTAGTTTCTCAACTCTGTGGCAAATCTTCCATTTTGGCTTTGCAGTTAGCTTTTGTCCATAGTTAAGATTAAAAGAAAAATACGATAGTTTGGCTGGTACAGGTTTACGGAATGAGTATATTATTGCGAACATTAGCGCCAAATAATTGAAATGACAAAAGCAATGATGCTGATTAAACATTTTAAGCAAATGGATGGTTAAACATTTAAACCACAGTAGTGACACTTTGATCTGAATCGAACATAATGGACCCGGGTAGTGTTTTCTTTTAATTTAAATGCAATTTGGTACCATACGCTAAGTGACAAAAATTTTCGGGTCTTCGCCCCATGCCCTATATGAGTGCACTGCTATTCTGGGCCATAATCTTTTTAATCATTGCTTATGGTCCCAGTAGTCTACCGGGCTTGCAAGCCTTGCATGCTGTGTAAAACATGTTTGTACATGTTCTTTTTAATCATTGCTTATGGTCCCAGTAGTCTACCGGGCTTGCAAGCCTTGCATGCTGTGTAAAATATGTTTCTACTATGCGAGAAACTTACTTACAATTTGTCAATTTCGCATTAGATGTGGCACTAGTTTGGAACTGGGTTAGCGCTTTGCGCACAGTCTTGATTGTCTTCAACATTTAGCAATATCAGCAACTATACGTTTGGTTATCTATCGGCTGATTGACGTGCTTATAAAAATTGACTTGGGAGTTCTAAGGCTATGTGGAGATCGTTAAAATCTCTAGAAGGGTAAATAAGCTTGTGTTTATACAAGTAGAAACCACGCGAGAAAAAACATTTATGCAAGCGAGGAAGGTGTACAGAATATGATGCTATATGCTATTTTGCACTTTCATGCTGCTTTATTATTTTTAACACCAATTTTTGGACTTCGCTGCAAATGAAAAAGTCATAAGCCCTACAGGCTGGCCCAAAGCTCGTGGTGATACCATAATCCTTGCACACCGAATACCTGTCCCCAAGCGCTACAAGCCCCAAAAATATTTTGCTTTCCAAAATTTTTAGACTAACTTGTTTCCATACATTGAACATTTGACTGTAGGCGTTTATTATTAACAGTACACGCCGAGTGTGTGTGATTTTATTTTAGATGATGTCCTTTAGCAACATTTTTGGAGGACTCCCCTTAACAACTTTTTTGTAGCCCCCCTCCCACACTCCGGACGTGCCTGCAAGACCAGCTTCGGCTATTACTTTTCGCTCAACTTCAAGAACTGAGTAGTTATAGAGCGCAGGCCTCCCGGTACAATGACAGATCGAACAAAAACTGGAGTTTGTTAAGCAATTTTATTAATAAATTCAATAGTCAAGCGGTCTCACTGCTGAGCTTTATGCACTAGTAGCAACTCATATCAACCTGGAGTTTCCGTCTGCGTTACTTCTGGTACCGGCACTGGGTAGGCCTATGATTGTTTTTCAGGAAACCAAAATATAGCAGGCTACCAGCTGATCAATAATTCAGTAGGCCACCAATAAAGCAGTAAAATTACCGGTACTCATATACCTACACTACCACTAAACTGCTAACTTTGCTTCCATAGCGCAAAACAAGGCCTAGCTAGGCCTAACCTATTGAGCATTTATCCGTATGTGCTAAGCCTCTTGTGGAATTTGCTCACGGTCACGGAGTAGCTTAAAGACAAGCACCGGATATGGCATGCGGATGCGACCATAGATGCGAAACGACTTTGTTCTAGCAACTTTGTTTTATTTTTAGTCGCGGTTTTGGCACAAAAAAATTATATCAGCAAAAAAGGAATGACATACCGACAAGCATTTTAAATTTAGGCTACTTAAGTAAGATAAGTAATCTCGACGAAAAGATTCGATTATCGAATATCGATTTAAGCCAAAAAAAAGTAAAGACAAGGCCATATTCGATACTCATTCAAAAAAGTAAAGGCTCTAATGCATTCGATGAACAAAAAATAAAGAATATCGATATCGAATATCGATTACAATCGATTTTTCCCAACTTCGGACGTAACAGCGCTGAAAAATTGATTCTGAGCGACTAAAAATAAATAAGCCGTTTTGAACCCCCTGGAATGCTTTCTCGCGCCTCACAGGAGCGCAAGAATCTCCAGTTGGAAAACCCTGTGCTTTATGGGATGTTGAGATTTTGTGGACGTGCAGAAGTCTTTCATTAAAAGTATTTTCTGTAGCACAATTCTAGCATGTTTTAAGATTGCGAGCTTTGCAATATCGCCCGTCACACATTAAAGCAGTGGTTTTCAAACTCTGTGTTAGTACGCCTTCCTCACAAAATATTAATCATGACGTTCCCCTCCATAAAATAATACATATGCCTATATTTTTAACAGATTATGACTAACATCTGCGCCTCCCTTTAGATTAGTCCACGCCTCCCAGTTTGAAAAACGCTCACATGTTTTGCACCGTTGCACGTCTTGTCAAAAATAAAAACATGAATGAAGGAATGATTTCACAGAAACACGAAAAAAAGTAAAAAAGCTGCGTAAAAATATTTTTGCGCAAACGCTGAATTTTGGCTTCTTTTGATTTATGAAACAACGATTTGAAACAATACATTGAAAGCTTTCTGAAATATCACTCTGAAACTTAGTTCGTGAAACTTGGTAAGCGACTTTTGGTTGCCCTGTAGTCATAACGATACAACGCCCAAATAAAGTAAGCGAACATTATCTAAGATAATGCAAAGATTATTTATGGCCTGACGCAGTCGGTGGAGCGTTGTTTCCACGACGACTATCGTTGCACTTGGTGACTGATTCAACTCTCACATAAGCTTTGTTGTTGAGCCCTTGGATAAGATGCTTCACGATGATTATCTCTGCTTGATGGTTTCTTAACAAGCAATAAATTAAAACATCAAGAAGCAACATTCAACCAAAAAACTTGGAAACAAATGGCAACACCTTAAACCTAAAATCTGGATTCGTCCTGTGCGTAGCATCTTCGTCGCTTTCTCGTGACAAGTAAATAAACATGAAAAATCAATCAATAAGATATAAATGGTGGATAATGAAATTAGGCCTACAGTTTTATGCGACGACAAACTTTCGTGAATTCGTCAGTAATTGTGTCATAGTTGAGTAAAATGTCTTTGTAGAAGTACAACTGCGCCAGACCGCCCAAACGCCGTCCCGTCATACTTGAGTGCAAGTAGATTTTGAAATATTTTAATGAGCTAAAACATCGCTCATTGGATGCCGAAGATCGAAGTTACTGATAGTGTTACAAAAATTCGAAGGAGCTTGTGTATAACAGGATAAGTACCGAGTTCCTCAGCGGCCTTGCATACACGAAGGGCAGTACAAGGCCTTTTTTCCTTTGGCACTGCAAGCCAACATGCTTTCCATCGTTGAAACCCAATTGTGGCTGCTAAGTAACTGCTGTTTTCCACATCCAACTGTTCTTGGCACATTTCAACGATCTCGTTAATGGGGTAGTTCCGGTTTTCACTAATTAGAGATGTTTAAAAATTAAAAATTTTAGTAGACAATAAGCAGTGCTTGTTGAATTTCTCCTTCATCTGCGCAATACAACTGTCAAGAAGAAGTAAAAAAAATGTTCTTCTAAAATAAATTTCTGCCGTCTCTGCTGAAATATTGAATCGTTTTTTTTTTTTGCGTAGGTGCTCTCCCAGGCCTTTGAATTTCTTCGCTCAGCATTGAAGACACGCTAGTAAACAGCGTGTGAAAAAGTTTATCGTCATTTCGCAGCTCTTGCAAAACAGTAACACAAATTTCCACATTCACCATCGCAGAATGCAATGTATGTGATGGACCCAGCAAGAGCTGAGAAAGAGGCTTGGTAACTTAAATAAAAATTGAAAGATAAAATATTAAGAATTATCTCCACTGCATTTATTGTGTTTAAGACTACGAAAATACTCTTGCAGTTCTTATGTTAGAGAAAAATGTAAATGCAAAGTAAAAAATGCAAATGAACTTTTTAAAAGCTTTTTAATGAAAGTATGTAATTTTGAAACTCAGTACTAATTCAATATCAAACGTAAATCTACATAACAATCGCGAGAATACGCCGAAGCGTAAAATAAGTTAGCACTTGACAAGGCCTATCTGCGCGACTTTGCGCCCGGGCAACACAGAAAGAAAGTTTCGTAAAAATATGTCACAGCGGTGGCGCGTGTTGGCAACACTGTGACCTATTTGACCGGCACGGAAATCAAATCGGACACCCCCTGCACCGGAAGCTACGTCGTTAATCACTACGCTATTTTTGCCGGTTGTGAAGCTGTACAAAAACTATTTTCACTCAATTCGGCTCTTACTTCCAAAACGAGGACTTACTTCTAGAACATTTCCAAGGTGAGCAAAAATGCTCGATTCATTGCACGAAGGGTGATAGCAGCTTTTCCTACGCTATTACCACCAGAAGATTCAATACTTTCGAGCGCTTGACAAATTGTAGGAAACATCTCTCGAAACACAAAAACAGCATCTTGCTTTTCCATCCATCTCGTAGAGCAATGACTCTTCAATCGTGAACGAGAAGATTTAAGAAGCATCTCCACTGCATTTATGAAAGCTGCCAAGTTCTCCAAGTTAAAGCAAGTGTCACATTGATGAACGATATTACAGTGTTTTTTACCGATTCTCGTAAGCGGTTGCTAATTCTACAACAGGCAATCCCAGAAATCCCACCGTAACCATAGCATTATGTAACCATAGCATTATGCTATGGTTACACCGGGCCGCGTTTGCTTTACAATTGATGCGGATTGGCAATCGGCTACAATCGTGGGCACTCGCAACAAAATCGCATAGAGAATCGGCGGCAATCGGTAAGAATCGCTATGAATCTGGGAATTTTGAAGAAATTTCAACCATGTTTGAAATTTGTTACCGATTCTGTACAATCGAGAAAATCGTAAAGCAAGCGGAAAACTATCGGGAGCCAGTCAGGGTCAATTGTGACTTCCTTACGTGTGTTTTTCGATTGCATAAGACCTGAAGAGAGTACGTTTGCTTTCATTTTCAAGCAATATTCTATTGAAAACAGATAACGTCAAATTCAAAAGAGCAAGCAGCAGCATCTGCTAACTCTAGTGGTTTTGAGAACATGAGTCTGGAACGTAGTGGTGATGCTGCTATTTCTGCAGAAATTATTTCGATTAAACGAAAAAAAGCTAAGCCAATACATTTTCCTCCTTAGGTAGAAGAGGACATTGCAGAATGGTGGAGAGACAATTCAATTCTGTATGACAAAGGACACCAACGGTTTTCCACAAAAATGAGAAGTGAAAATTAAAAAGATTGAAAATGAATGGATTGCTGGTAGACGAGCGTTCTAAGCATCCAAATGTAATGCAAAAATGGACTGGTAGGTACAGCATTTTTTTTCAAACCGTTCTTATATTTTTAATGCAGTAAAGTGTCAACTGCCGCAGGTAGGCTAGATCGTTTGCGTTCAGTAACTTACTGAACAAATTTGCTCATCCGAAATAACGTCTTGCATCTGTTCAAATTTTCCTTATAACGCACAACTATCAAGAGATTAGGGAGAGCATATTTTCGAAAGCTAACTAGACAAGACTTCTAGCGTTCATAAAAAAAGTTGTATAAGAATAATGGAGGAATGAAAGACAAAACAAAAGGTAGTCAGCTAGCTTGCAGATGAAATGTAAAATCCAAATACAGTAGAGTGCGAATTAATTGGAACTAAGTTATTTTTTGATTTTTTTCAAAATTCCTGCGGTTATTTTGCTGCAGAGGCTCTATGTATTGTTATGAGAAAATTTAGTTTATTTTGTGATGTGTTTGCAAGGATCTAGAAATATTTTGATTTGAATATTCAGTGTTTAGTTGTAGATTTAGTTAAGATTAAGCGAGTGACCTTGTTAGTGAAGAAAAAGTGCTTTTTTGATATTTGCCTGTGGATGAGTTTATTGAGTCTGAAATAATGGATATCACTCCAAGAAAGAGAGCAAAAGTTGTGGCCTTCCGAGAACACACATATATGACTATTTTAAAGATAGGAGAGGAGCTAAATTTGACAAAATCGACAGCTGGAAGAATTTTAATGATGAGGGAAGATCGCAGTGATGTCACCACCACCAATAGACGTGGTCGATGTAGAAGAAAGTGAAAAACTACGACTCATGATGATAGAATGATATTGCGAAACAGCCTAAAAGACCCCAGGAAAACCAGCGAAGACCTGAAGAGAGATTTGGCCATGGCAGGAGTCGATATCGACTCGTCAACTGTTAGAAAAAGACTTGCTCAAGCCGGTAGAATAGCCAGAAGCCCCCGGAAAAAGCAGTTGCTGACTGATGTTATGTAAAAGAAACGTTTAGTTTGGGCAAAAAAATATAAACATTGGAGAAAGGAAGAGTGGAGAAAGGTTATATTTTCGGACGAGAGCCATTTTGAGGTGCATGGTCACAGATCACAGTACGTGAGGCGAAGTACTGGTGAACCTCTTAACAGCTTTCACATCCAGCAAGCTCCAAAACGTTCTCCAAAAAAATATTTTGGGGATGCTTTACGTTTAAGGGCACCGGCAGGTTATGTCCAATTGAAGGTATGATGAACTCAACCAAATACCAAGAAATATTGGAAACGAAATTAATTCCGTCTATGCAACAGTCATTTCCAGATGGGAATGGGCTTTTCCAGCAGGACAATGCACCCTGCCACACATCAAAAAAATGCTAACTTTTTCAAAAAAGCCAAATTGACCGTTTTAGACTAACCTGGCAACTCTACTGACCTGAATCCAATAGAAAACTTGTGGGCAATCACAAAAAAAACGTCTTCAACAGTCTGATTGCTCCACGAAAACAAAGCTCATAGAAGCAATAATCAGAATTTAGTATCATGATGATGAGGTTCAAAATATTTGCTCAACCCTCGTTGATTCGATGCCAACACGAATTTCCATGCTCATCAATGCCAAAGGGGGACATATTAAATATTAAAACTGTTTAATTGAAATAATTGGGGCTAAATACACGTTTTTGGCCAATTTTGTTATTTCTTGATAGTTTTTTCCTTGTCCCAATTAATTCGCACGCTACTGTAAATGCCTATCGGCATTTCAATTGTGATATAACTTTTGTCAAATACATCTACTATTTCCATTTTCAATTAAAAACTTGTTCCAAAATAATAATGATTGCAAAAAAAAATAGCAAAACGCCTTCATCATCCACACTGTTCATGTTTTCGTAGAAATCGACCTCTGTAGATGGAGGGAAAGCGTCAGAACAACAACGAATAGAGTAAAAAAGACCAAGTCAGGTCAAGCTGCGACAGTAAACCAAAAAGAGGTAAACTAAGAAAACTGTTTGATTCTTTGACGAAGCATTGCACCAGGCAATGTGGAAAAGAAACAGCAACTTTACGCCAAGCCCCGGCTTACTGATGCCACCTGAACAATCATGAGCAGGATCATCAGATGAGGGAGAACCACAAGCGAACGTTGCTGTCAAGAAGAAGCGAAGATCGCAAGAGGCGAAGATCGCAAGAGGCTGAATCACACGATGAGACCATAGCAACGGTAAGTGGGCAAACGCAAAATAATTAATTGTTAATGTAAAGTAATTAGGGCACAGCAAATCAAAAACTACAGACCGGCCGGTTAGCTCAGTTGCTACGCGCACGTTATCGGTGCGGGAGATCTGGAGTCCGATTCCCGGGTCGGTCAAATCGTCACAGTGTCGCCAACGGCTCGCCACCGTTGCGACGTTTCTTCGGAGCTGTGTAGCCCAGGCGTTGAGCCACGGAGATGGGCCCCACCACTCGTTACACGCTTCGGCGTAATACGGCGAGTATAATGAGGATTTAATTTAAAAAAAAAAAAAATCAAAAACTACAGGTTACGACTCTGGCTACCTATACATTTTCTGTAGCTAGTTTATTAATTTTTGCGAGCACATAGAAGGGATGGATCATTGGGTCATCACGTCAAGTGGCGCCTTACCACGTGCCTACCATGTAAAGAGAAGGAGTCCCATTAAGTAGTTTTTCGAGGTCACAACAAGCAAGTTTGTCGGCTTTTTCTTTACTCTATTCCTTTTATGCTAAGAGCCAAGCAGGAGAGCATTTTTAAAACTTTTGGTCAGTGCTTCCGCTTCATTTCTTTAATCATGATCGAATCAAGAATGGTCTAAGATAAAAAAAAAAAAAAACAGTGAAGATCCAAAATCAGTAAAAATAATGTTTTACGCAACAGCTAGGCAACTGCTCTCCAACCTTTATTGGTACCAAAAAAGTTTAACGCGGAGATTCCATGATAGAAACGACAAAATGAATTTAATCTGCAACCATAAGTCCTCACAGTTTGGCAAATTAAGCGACAGGTCATCACGCATTTGAAATTGCATTGTGTTTTTGACATAAAGCCCAACACCACCTGCACAAGAATGCAAGTCTTTACGGAAAAAATTGTAATTCGAAATGTTAATGTTTTTATTATTATTACTATTATTGGCATATTTATCCTCCTATCACGTGAAAGCGATCAATGCGCTATACGAGCTCGCTTAGGAGTTTACGGCCATCTGTCTACCACACTAAGATGGGGGAATCTCGTTAAGTGCCTTTCCCAACGGCACAACAAGTAAACTTGCCGGCATGTTCTCCACACTGTCCCTTAAATGCTGAACGTCAAGCAGGGAAGCTGTGAATACCAATTTTAAAGTCATTGGTTTGACCCGACTCGGAATTGAACCCCAAGTCTACCGATCCAGAAGCAGAAGCTCCATGCCACTCGGCCATCTGATCGGTGTTCGGCCATTTGAAGTACAATTAGTGTTTAGTTTTGTTTCTGAAATGGCAACTACGTCAGGAAACCGCGACATATCACAAAGAAATTCTTCAATCTTATTAAAGTTTTTAGAAAGGCTTCGGGCATTAAAATGAACTACATTGAAATCATCATTTTGCAAAGTAGAAGTTAGTTCGGAAAATTTGGTGGTAGAAAAATAATCATCATATCTGATACAAGAGTCGTTACTACTAGTCAAAAATGAACAGAAACTCAACATTTTATGCTCAAAGTTCCCAACTGAAAAAAAAGGAAACGAAGCTGCAGTGCATTTGTTACAAGGACAGTTGCTGAAGGACATACATAAATTCGTCATTATTTACACAAAATTACTAACTTATTAAAGCAATTTAATTGTTAACTAAACGCTTCAGGACCGGAATACCCAAGCTTGTACAGGTGAGGAAGTGAAGATACATTAACGATTTCGTTTTCCGAGTCTCGCCTAAGTCGGACACGACCTTGGGATGTCCATAAAAATCTAAAGTGAAGATCACGTTTGGCTAATTTATTGTAGCTGTGTTAAAGAGGGTTCTACGGCGCTTGGTTAGGTTTTCAGTAATATTGACATAGACATTGCCAAACGTTGAATTGATTGAGGGGTTTGAGCGAAGCATTTTCTTTTTTCTAAAAATTTCGTTGCGTTTGTCTCTGTTCGGAAATCGTACAATAATCGGAGGGCTTTGGTTTGGCTTTCTTTGTTGCTGCCGGTCGCTTTTTGGCTGCGCAATGCGATGAGAAGTTGAGATATGGCTTTCATCCAGATCAACGTTTAATGCTTTGGCTACAGATTTAACGATTTCATTTGTGCTTTCGTTGTTCATTTCAGGAATACCATGTATTTCTGAGTTCTCACGCCGCCCATATTGTTCAAGATCGTCAAGATGATTTATAGCTAAATGTTGTTGAATTTTAATATCTTGTATTTCTTCTTGCAGCGAGGTAACAGTTTTTGCGTTTTGTTCAGTAAGCTTATCCGTCACAGAAATTTTGATAGAATGATCGTCGTATTCAGCTGATTGGTACGCCAGACTTCCCAAGATTTCATCGGTTTTTACTGATAGGTTGCACATATCGTGCTTCAACATAGCAATCTCTTGCTTGATTGTAGCTGCTTCCCGTTCCTCCAGCAATTTGCATTCATCCCGAATTTTGTTTTTCCAAAGCCTCTGAAAGCCCGCTTCAATCAAGTCCTGAATGTTATTTTTAATTTGTTCTTTAACAATCTTCGTGATAGCCAATTCTGAATTCTCACTATTACGTCGTTTTTTGCTGCCTGACATTATGAATTATGACGAAATAAACGCAGTTAAAAAAAAAAGAAAATGGCGGTTGGTTCCAATTTGCTAGAGCTGAAGACCCACTGAAAATTGATTGAAGTTTTCTAAAAATAACTGGTTTGGAAATCCTGTGAGTTTTTCACACTACTTTCATTAAACCTTCTACTTGCTCTTTCGCAAAACTGTTTGCGGTTTTCTTGTTTTAGTGTCAAGTTATCTAGACTTTTTCTCCATTAATATTGAGACTAGCCTGTAACTGCAGAGGCTTGGAACTGAACTTTCTGCGAAATTTCAATAAGATTGACTGATTTGTAGTTGATGGCAGTTTAAAAGTTCTTTGCTAGACTAATCTCTACTTTCTTCCAACTTTCTACGCAATTTTTTTGCAGATTTGTTGACTTTATTTTCTTTAAACTGCTTTTTTTTTAATTTTCAACCTAACAAATGTCAGTTCCTGTTGACGATAACCTAGCCATTGAACAGAAACTAAACGCCAAAGCGACTGGCGATAATAGTAATCCGTAGGTATAGGTCCAAGATGATAAAAGAAAATTTGACTTGAATCGATTTTGGTTCGAAGCCGTTTTATAACTTACATTTCAAGACTTATATCAAGCTCAAAAAGTGATGTTACGCTCATATACGTCTTAGGGTCTTCCCCGTCTCTGCTGGATGTTTGCTTAGCTCGTTCTAGAATTAACTTGTCACGCCACTACATTGTTACTGTTGGTTAGTTGGCTGGTGCATTGCTGCATACTGTTGTTTATCGTTTTGTAGCTGGACAATGCAGAGTGATAGTGTATTAATTGTTAGCCTGTTGTCGGAGTCTTTGCAGTGTAGATTTAGTTGTGCAATCTAGTCTGTTAGTATGGGTGATTTATTTAGTTATAGCCGAGGACTGGGTACCTTTTCTGCTGCATAAACCTATTCGATAATGTTCTTAAGTACTAAATTTAAAGTGCACTTCAATAAGCATCCAAAAATCTAGATTTTTTTAATTCAGGCACAACAATGCGGTATGTATTCACAGAACACAAACACACCCAAATAATAATAATACGGTACTGGTAATAATAATAACAAAAGCAAATTTAAACCACACCACAACATTGTTTTAACGTGATTGAAAATTTTAAAGCGAAATAACACATCCGAATTAGCGCTAATTATCAAGTTTTCAGACTATTCAATTCGTCAATAGAAACCATAAACACTCTTTCCGCATTCCATATTTAATTTAGGGCTTGTCCATCCATGTTCTAGTTTTGGTCTCAAATTTTGTTTGTTGGTGGAGATTTCTAAAACATTTTGTTTAAAAAAAATTTAAGCAGTCAAAGTCAAGCAGTTTTCGAGATATTTCAGTGCGAAATTTGACCATTCGGTGGCGCTTTTTGGTCACAAATGAGTGATTTTTCTTGTATTATGGCTTTCCCTTGAGCTACAAAGATGATCCAAATATGTATTCCGACATTTTTAGGGTGCTGAGTTCAAAAATCACACCTAAAATGCAATATTTCTATTACTTTAGCTGATAAACCAAGAAATCCTACTCCAACTTTTGATCGCAATTACTCAGCGCTCCGAAGCCGGAAAAACTTCTGATTAGTTGCAAAGTGATCTTACAACTTTCAACTCCAAGCTCAATCCAGAAAGGTTCTTGGTTATTCAAGGGCAATAGAAAAAAATTAATAATTTTATGCATGGTGCACATCTACTCGCAAGTCTTAAAATACAAAATTATCAAATGTCAACATACACCAGTATGTCAATACTACCATAACAACTAAGGCTGGTTTTAAATATAACAAGGCATATCATGTCGATCTAAAACATTAGACAATAGGAAGAAGTTGGAGCTCCATCGAATTAAACCACTCCGGTCATCTTGATGGTGTTACGTTATAGAGTTGGGTTAGGATTAAGTTCGGGTTTCAGGTTATGGCTGAGGTAAAGGTTTGGATGATGTGTGTTAGGGGTAAGAATTCAGGTTATGTATAGTAACCCTATGACAAAGCATAACATAATGGTGTCAAGCTCAGATGACCACAGCTTATTTCAAAAGAGCACCAAAAAATCTGCATATGTGGTGCACATCTACTTGCGAGTTTGAAATAAATAATTTATCAAACGTTAATTATATGTCAATTCAGCTTGCAAACCTCAATACAAAAGAGCAGTGTTCATAATCAAAGATTGCAAAAAGTTCTACAGATACTTTTAGTAGCAGTATGAGATATATACACCAATACTCAAGACAATTTGAATGACACACAGATTATATATTTTGTACAAAACCAGTGCAGCCTATATAAGATTATTGCTCCAGAAGGTGAGCTAAATTGTTACAGTGTTGCAAGGTATTGCTACGTGTTGCTGTCGTGATTGTGTATTCATTACTCCCATTTTTTATCACAACAAACAACAACTTGATTCCGTTTAGTTGTTTTTAATCAAATAGAAAAATAATATGAGTAAATTTAGAGACAAACTACAAAATAAGTTGTTCTCTACTTTTTAATTGCGATAAGTTGCAATGCAAAAAATCTCGTCGCATATTATGAAAATGCAGTTGGTAAAAATACGAGTGGCTTAAAATTTACTATTATATCTCACACATAATAAAAATCTAATTTCTTGACAAAGTAAAATCACTATGTTGTCTCATATACAGCAATTCTAAATTCAGTTTTAAATATTTTGACCATTCCGAAAACAAACTCTGGTTGCATACATTATTGGGAAAAAAGATATTTTCGGAAATTCAGAATTTCCGAAAGAGAAAGGTATTGTGTTCCAACCTGGATAAAACTATGCCATGCCAGCACAAGCCGGACATAAAAAATACAATGGTTTAGTTTGCCTTGTGGTAGTTTGAAAGTTGAGTATATGACATATTAAAACACGACACTGCGTATTTAATTAAACTCCATAAAATGCACTCTTATTGGCTATTTATAGTATATATAGTATTTATAGTATATTGGAAAGTTATCGAGTAACAAAACATATTAAATGTCTTACAATCAATCCAACATACCTTAATTTTTGCTACAGTATATAATTAATATGTGAATAAGGACTATGAAAAATGAACTTGTGAAACGTGATAAAACAAACCTGAATTGCATTTTTAAGCTTGGTACAATGAGAGCTATATTTAACTTGTACCTTCTTCAGAGTAGAAGACGTGTGTTTGCAGTTTCGACCACTTCTTTCACTTTGTTGTGGAGCATCAATTTTGCACAGGATGTTTGGAAGAGGAAAGTTGCAAATGTCATCTTAAGTTGGATAAGCGGCTGAAGATGTTGGGCTGCAAGGATGCATGTGAAATAATCAAGTACTGCTGCACAGGCTTATCAAATTATCAAGTACTGCTGTAGAACTGACTAGTTAGTTTTTATCCTATTATCTGACTCTGTCGTGTGATGAAAATTCACAATGTAAGCAATTCATAGTTTTGAAAAAATCAACATTCTACTGTATTTTCTATTGTTACGTGAAAACTACACAGTAATTGTAATTATTATACATTATTTGGTAATACAGTCTTGCATAAACGAAGGAAGCCCTGTTCAAACAATATGGTAGATAAACATGACATGTCTTGTTGTATCTAAAACCAGCCATAGTTGTTATGGTAGTATTGACATACCTATATATTCCATTCGATAAATTTTGTATTTCAGGTTTGCGAGTAGATGTGCATCATGCATCTGTGTACGTAATGGCAAATTTTTTTCGTTTTTCTATTGCCCCTGAATAACCGAGAACCTTTCTGGATTGAGCTTGGAGTTGAAAGTTGTAAGATCACTTTGCAACTAATCAGAAGTTTTTCCGGCTTCGGAGCGCTGAGTAATCACGATCAAAAGTTGGAGTAGGATTTCTTGGTTTATCAGCTAAAGTAATAGAAATATTGCATTTTAGGTGTGATTTTTGAACTCAGCACCCTAAAAAATGTCGGAATACAGATTTGAATCATCTTTGTAGCTCAAGGGAAAGCCCTTGTACAAGAAAAATCACTCACGCATGACAAAAAAACGTCATCGAGTGGCCAAATTTCACACTGAAATATCTCGAAAACTGCTTGACTTTGACTGCTTAAATTTTTTTTAAACAAAATGTTTTAGAAATCTCCACCAACAAGCAAAATTTGAGACCAAAACTAGGACATGGGTGGACAAATTGCCAAATTTACTAAATTAAATACGAAATGATCCTGCACTAACTCGTTCATTATAATAGGCAACAACCTGTTTTAAAGCAAAAACACACAAGTCAGTATCAGTGGCGTAGCAATGCAATATGCCGCTCTTGGATTTTTGTACGAAATGCCGCTCTTAACACCATCATAGAGCTGATTGAAGTTCCACATAACAAAAGAATTAAAGTAGTGTTTGTTTAATTCTTATCGAAAGTTCAAAATTGAATACGTCGAGCTTTCGCTGAAGCAAACTCAGAAATTATATCGTCATAATTTAATGACTCGACTAAATTCACTTCCAATGGACAATATTGCTAGCGCAGACAGTCTGTTTTCTCCCATCGTCGATCTCAAGTATGATTTTATTAACTTAAGCTTTCAAAAACTTCTTTCGCAGCTTGTAATGGAAACAGTAACAGTGAGGTAAAGTTTAAGACTCATAAATAAACTTAGGGTGTTGATTCACATGAGCGATGTTTGTTTAACCACTGCAGCAATGTCTAGTGCTGTAACGTTATTTTTAAATGTAAAACCACTGGATTGCACTAACCGATTGAACCAAGCGATTTCTAGATTTAACTCGGTAAAATTAACATCATCAGCATACATATTTTCAAATTTGCCCATGTGCTCAAATTTTCAAATTTTGCCCATTTGCCCAAATTTGCCCCCGTCACGGAGACCACATAGCGAGTCATATTCTAAAAAGTTGCCAACTAATTAGATGCGTAGCTAGTCAATAATCAATTGTGCAATTTCTTGGCGTCACTTAGATCAGGTTTGACTTAGTTCGTTTAAGCCTGAGAATAAATTAATATGACTGACTTTGTTCGTTTAAAATGTTATCACATTTTGCCGCCCCCAGCAACTTGTCGCCCCTGGATTTATCCATAAGATCCAATGAGTAGCTACGCCACTGGTCAGCACCATGCTTTGCTTTGAAGCCAAATTGGTTGTCACACATAGAAAGAAAAGCAGTTTTGTAGAATCCAAAGTGACACGTAGAATGTTGGTTCACGTGCAGATGCTGACACATTTGCAAAATGAAATACAGGTACTGAAAAATTATCAGTCGTCATAATGTGCTGCAAGAATCAAAAAATGCATATGGGCTAAACTACACAATAAATTCAGTGGTTAAGTTTACTTCCAATTAATTAAGAATAAATCTAATCACACAAACCTCCATCAATAATTCAAAAGATTTCATTTGACTACTAGATCTTAACTTTTTTGGAGATGATATCATTTGGAAAGTAGTGGGATCAGCAGTTCCAATTCGTTTTCTATGTTGTTGTAATCTTTTGTTGTCAATAAACCGCTGGTAACAGACGTTGTGATAAGTACGTGTTCATTCTTAGACTATATCATTGCGCAGAATTTTTTTGGTTCGAAAAATAAGCATCAACATTTTGAACAATTCACTCCTTTTCTGTTACCGTTAGGTTAAACTCTTTCCACTCATCACATTTGGTTTTCAAAGTTTTCAGCCGAATGGCAGTCAGCTCCTTGACAACACCGTTTGTACTGGCATCTAAACTCTCATAGTGAACTATGCACGTTTGACCAATAGGCTAAGGCTAAACTGAAGATTGCAATTGCTGTGTTGCATTGTTATAAACCAAAATTCTTCAATAGTAATTAAGCACAAGAGGCTGTTCAAAAATCACATTACCACCACACGCAAGCATAGAATAATCTGAGTTAAACAACCATAACGGTTCTCGTCTAGAATAAGCCATCTGCGTAAAGCAGGGGTTCCCAACCTTTTGCTTTCTGCGTACCACTTCTAGACCTTTTCTGTAGCTGCGCACCACCTACCTCTGATGAATACTTTTTCATCATAACAACATATAAGAGCTGTTCTGAAAGGTTTACTTTACATACAGAAACGAATGCATAATTAAATGTAGTGTTCATTATACTCGCGGTATTACGCTGAAGCACATAACTGGTAGCACTGCGGTGTAGCATCTGGGCAACACAGCTTTGAACTTCGAAGAAACCTCACTACGTGCGAGTCATATTTTATTATGAATCAAGCTTTTGGATGAAGGTAGTCTAAGGGTGGGCAAAATTTTTATTGAAAGAGCCACTTGCGGAAAAGTACAACAATCGAAGAGTTGCCACCGGTGAGTCAATGAGCAAAAAAAAGTCATCGACCCCACAGGAGATGCAAATGGGGGATGAAAGAGCAAGAAAAAGTCATCGACCACACAAGAGCTGATTGAAATGGGATGTGAGTGCAATTGAAAAACAAAAAGGTCTTCGGTGTTTCTCACAAAGAGCTAAAGAGCCACGTCTCGAGGGTTAAATGCCGCTTGCGGCTTGTGAGCCGCACTTTGCCCACCCTTGACGTAGTCAATTTGATTGCAAAATCAACGATGTTGCTTCCAGGCCTCTAAAGTCCCAGGCCAATTACAGTGATTAATTACTTTAAAATATCTGGCGAATAGGAAAGGTAAAGAATGAAGTTCATGTCTTTAAAATCTTCTGAATTTTGTAACCTTTGGTTTGGAAGAACTGAAGCAGCTTCTTTCGCAACACAAAAAGACGCATCTACAAGGGTATTCCCTCGAGACCTCGCTTCCGTACAAAGTAGCAATGATGAGTATTCTGATCTAAAGTGCAGCTTCGTATGAAGTTCTGCGAGGTCGTTGTTTCTGGGATATCCAAGGGTGTAGAGCTTAAAAAAGTAGGGTGGCATCTGGCAAGACACAATTTTAAAGCGAAAACCTCCCCTAAATTGGCGCTTTTAACTACAAACGTTTGGGGAGGTTTTGGATTTAACCTGAATGATAAATCAATAGATGCATAAATGCACAAGTTTACGACAAATTTTCACACCCGGTGACCGTCGATTGCTACTTTTGTCTGAAATATAGAACGTTTGCGAAACTAGTGCGAAACGCAGTTTGTATGCGTTTCTTCTTCACTACACCCAGGGATGTTAGCTAAAACTGCGAAACTCAAGCAAGGAGTAACTTTAAACCTTGAGTTTCACTATTTCGATAAAGACAGAATAAGCACAGAATCGTCTCTGTTAATTTTTTTTTACCGATTAGGTTGATCCATAGATTCACCTCACCATTTCAATTACGCCAGCTACAATACTCGATGGTGCTGCCGAAAGAAAAAAAAAAGGCCTGCAAACAAGCGAGCTATTGGCAATGCCCATATTATAAGAGTGTGCTATGTTATATCATAGTCTCCGCACATGAGAGACTAACCTATTTATATGTAACTTGTTTCAGTTGTAAAGTAAAAAAGTTTCTGGGGGGATTTTTTGGAAACATCTCGCGTACCACTTGAAAAGCTTTCGCATACCACCACCCAGTGGCGCAACCAGGATTTTCGTAAGGGGGGGGGCTGATACATTTTTGTGATTACGATTAGTTCCTTATTGCTCGTAATTTTCTAGTATCATGTCTGTCTCGCGAGATGACGTAGGTCTATCGTCTATTTCAACAAGGAAAAGCCACGGCTAGTTTTTTTGCTCAAATCAATATCTGTGCATTGAAACAGAAGAGAGCTAAGCGTTATGTCCGAAACTAGTTTCACTAGGTATTAGGCAAGCGAAGTTTTTGTGAAATTTAGTTTATAATCTATCCCAAAGCGGCACATGAAGAGTCTTTTAACATTTTTTCAACCAAGGTATGCTTATCTTGCTATCTATTTCAACAAAGAAAAATTATGCAAATTACTTGAAAAAACTTGCGCGACAATGTTCAACTTGCAAAGTTTCAATGAGGAAGAGAGAGGTCTTGGTACTGCAGCAATCTTGGACTCGGTGCTTGTTGTCAACGTCATCGAAGCAAATTTAAACAATAAAATGAGATCTTTCACTGGCACTTGCGGCATATTTATTTAAAACACTTTCTTTATCAACTGATCGTTCTCGGTGAATCGGTTGCAAAGCGAGACCGGTTAACCGTTGTTCTGACCGGTTAACGATTTTAATTCACAAATGATTTTAATTTACAGATACCGGAATCAGCTTAAAAGATTACATTTTTGTTGTTTTAACCTTGCTCGTAACCGCAGTTAACAATATTCTCGGACATAGAAATTCATTAATTGTAAAAATGCCTCAGTAAAACTTAAATTTATATTATCTGTCAGGAGCGGATCAATAAAATTTTGGCGGGGGGATGCAGTTTTCAATTAGGTTGAATGCTTACTACGTACAAATTCGTTAGACGTTTAGACCCAAAAACGGGCCTAAATAACATAAGCCCTTTGAAAATGTTTCATGTCAAAGGCGTATTCAGAAATTTTTTCAAGGACAAGAGCATTAAATTTTGACATTTTAATCAAGCGGATTTTTTCTGGCAGAATTTGATGCAAATTGAGGAACGAAAACGGCTCTAGGGGGTCCGGGGGCATGCTCCCCCGGAAACTTTTTGCAAATCTACACACTGCAATGGCCATTTTAGTGCTTTTTGAACATTTTTCAGGTACATATTATTTAAATTTTCGCCCCTTTATGTGCGTGCCTCACCAAGTATGATGCACGTGTTCGCACATTTTCGATTACGCGTGCTTAAGGCGTAAGAATTATTGTTATCAAAAAGTTTCGAAATTATGAAAAAAAATTGTATTTTTCAAAAAAATTGTATTTATAAAAAGTGTATTACAGTTTTAAAATCGGATTTTAGGGAGATGTATCCCCCCAAACACCCCTGGATCCACCCCTATTGCCTGTTGAATATTGACAAATTACGACGAGTACTGGTACTTATAATTTTTTACAGCTGTTTTATCCACTGTCGTTCATAAGGCTAAGGGGGGGCTTCAGCCCCCTTAGCCCCACCCCTAGTTGCGCCTATGCCACCACCGGTTGGGAACCCCAGGCGTAAGGCAATGAAATGCGCGGAAGGCTTGTAGGGCCTACGTTACCAGTTGTATGTATTGTCGTACTGCTGCATCATAATTGCCTGTGTTCGCATTCAATCTTATTGAGCAAGTTTGTGGTTGTTGCTTTTCCGGTCTGTTTTTCCGTGACTGACTACGAATAAACAACAGTGAGCTAAATTTATCTGCTTTCTTATTCTAACCTCCTTGGAGTCAGGGTTCCGTTGCATTTGGTGACGCCCGACGTGATCTGTGCATGTAGAGCAAAAAGTGGATTTTCTCTTGCAGTTTAACGATGTTGAATTAAAGACAGCAGAATCTGAAAACTTGCCATCTTGTTCAATGGATCCCCAATTTTCTACTTCTAAACCATCAGTAAATGAAAAGACAGGTCAGAGTTTTGGTTCTTTTTTCACTCAAAATCAATTTTTGGAAGTTAAAAGCCACCTGCCGTTGCCAGCATTCTGACCTAACAAGTTTAAACTTTGGTTTGCATCCGTTGAAGCTATTTTTGAGACATATTTTGTGGTTAGCGAGCGAGGGCGTTACAATCAGCTGCTTGCCGCTCTAAAGCAGGATGAAATTAGTAGAGTTGGCCATGTGATTCTTTCAAGCAATATTGGTTGTGCTCCGTATAGTACCCTAAAAACTGCTTTAATTGAGCATTGAGTTGAATCACGTAACAAAGCTCAATCAGTTGGTACATGGCACCACGCTACAAAGGGTGGAAAGACCTTCGCACTTGCTTCACCGCATGAAAAATTTAATTGTTTCTAGACCGCATACCGGCCAATGTGCGTTTGATTCTTGCTACTAACTATGAGTTGAATTTATATGACCTGGCTGTTAAAGCTGACTCCGTTTTTATGTTTTCAAATTCCGAAAGTGTGTATGCTAGGCTTAATACGAACTTTTCTGACTGTAGGCCTACACCTGATTTTGATTACGAGCGTGCAAATTCCTCTCTTTTGACACAAACGTACGTTAACAGCAACTTGCAGTCCCAAATTAACTCGATGGCCGATGAATTACGAGACTTAAAAAAAGCTGCTAGAGAGAACACTTCGTTCACATCATGTTACGAGTTACGGCCTAAAGAATTAAACACTACCGCAAGAACACTTATCAGTCAGTTCGCCCCAACTTTGACGGTGCTTCCTCGTCAGTTTTGGCCGCAGGCATAAGAACTCGACAGTTTCGGCTTGCAGTTAGCAATCGACAGCAATTTTCTAGGCAACCTGCCCAAGATATGTGCTATTATCACAGTATGTTCGGCTCTAGAGCTTATCGCTGTTGGCCCCCCTGCAATTTTAACTAGCCAAAAAACGTGATGAGTCCTGTTTTAAGGTGAACGGGAATATGGACTCTAGCATTGACTCTGAAACGTTTACCATTTTTGATGAAAACAATAACTTGAATTTTTTGGCAGATACTGGCAGCTCCTTAAGTTTACTTTCCAGCTGTTTTGCATCCAGGTTTAAAGTAACTACTGCCAACATCAACCCAGTGCGCATGGAATGTGCTTCCGGGAAAAATATTTGGTCGGAGGGTGAAGTTGTTTTGCACCTTAATCTTAACATAGGGACCTTTGACTGGACATTTAGAGTATGTGATGTGAGAGAGTGCATATTGGGCGCTGATTTTTTTGAGCATTTTAACTTGTTGGTCAACGTAAAAGCCAGAGCACTTGTGCAAGGCGATGATTATGACAACCAAGTAAACACTGCTACTGCACGGAAAAATGTTTCATCGTTTATCGGTAAGGATTCCAACTGTGATTCCCTCGACGAGACTATTCTTGACCAAAGCGCTTCGTCTTCACTAAAGACGGTTGAGTCTGTTTTACAGGAATTTCCTGAGATAACGCTGCCAATGTTTTATAACAGACCTGTAAAGCATGATGTCACTCATACCATTGATACTTCTGGTTTGCCCATATCTTGTCGACCTCGACCACTGTCCCCTGAAATGTTAAAGATTGCCAAGGAGCATTTCAAGATATGCTAGAGAAAGGTATCGTTGAACCTAGCACAGGACCATGGTCTTCTCCCTCACATCTTGTCAAAAAAGAGAAAGCAGTTATCGCTGTGTGGGAGACTACCGTCGACTGAATAACGTAACTAAAAAAGACTCTTATCCTTTGCCATTTTTAAATGATTTTTTGAACAACTTACATGGCATGACTATCTTTAGCGCTATTGATCTTAAATCAACTTACCATCAGGTTCCTATGGATGCCGAACCTATGCAGAAGACCACCATTACAACACCTTTTGGAGCGTTTCAATACCGCGGAATGAACTTTGGGTTACGTTACGCTGCGCACACGTTTCAACGTTTCATCAACAAAATCATATCAGGTTTCGAAAATGTTTGCTTTGCGTATGTGGATGATCTGCTTGTTGCTAGTGCTAAAGCTGAAAAACGTAAAGTGCATCTCCGAAAGTTGTTTGAGCGTTTGACAGATCATGGCTTGATTATTAATGCAGAAAAGAGCCAGATCGGGAAAGAAGATTTAGAGTTTTTGGGTCATCGCATTACCGAAAAAGGGTTTCGTCCCATTCAAAGCCGCGTGGAGGCTATTTGCAATTTTCCTAGGCCATCCACCGTCACTCAGCTTAGATTAGTGGTACTTTTTATACTTCCTAAACGAGTATTCATCCCCAGGAGCGAGTCCAGAAAGTTTTGATGGGGATATGTAATTTTGAATTAAGTTGAATGTAGCTAAATACAAAGACGTTCAGACGTTTTGTCCCGGAAACGGGCGTAAATATGCCTTTCTAAAATGTTTCATATCAGGGGCGTATTTAAAAAATTTTTCAAGGAGGGGGTATCAAATTTCATCACTTTTTCAAGCATAGTTTTTTCCAGCAGAGTTGAGTTCAAGCAACTTAAGTAACAAAAACGACTCTAGGGGGGTCTGGGGGCATGCTACCCGGAAATGTTTGAAAATTTGCATACTGCAATGGCCATTTTAGTGCTTTTTGAGCAATTTTCAGGCAAATTTTGTTTATAGTTTTGGCCCCTGATTTTGAGTACTTTACCAAATATGAGGCGTTTTCGCCCAGTTTCGATTATGCTTGCTTAAGGCGACTCAGGCATATTTTTATGAAAAGGTTCAAAATTATGGCAAATTTTTATTTATCCAAAGCATTGTGGAAAATGGCTGGTGGGAGGGAATGCATCCCCCTGGATCCGCCCCTGTTTATCCCTTCAACTTGCAAATTCCACCTTAGGGAGCCAAGTGGCTTGCTTTGAGAGCCACATTGTAGTTGTAGCCGCTTAAAATCTAAGTTTATACATCACGCGATAGAAGGCATTGATTGCATCACGCCACCAACACAACGAGAAATAAGTTCTATTACGACAATCGCCTAGATTAGTTTCACAATCTTTCCACGAAACTACACACTATTAATTGAATAATTGGAATGTAAATTATCTCTCTGTAGCAAAAAAACAACAGCGTCATTCATTGTTACTACCGTCAAAACTACTAAACAAACACAAAAGTGTAAACTTAACCATAGTGACACAAATGAAACAGAATTTTTCAATAAATCTAGCAATTTTTTAAAAAGTTCTGTGGCCCACCTCAAAGTGTTTCCATGGGCCACCAGTGGTGGCCCACTGGTTGAGAACCACTGGCTTAGATCCTTCTTGGGTATGGTTAACTTTTACTGCCGTTTTATTTCGCACATTTCAGATTTTTTGCGACATCTCAACATGGTGCTCTCCGACGAAAAGAAAGGATCCACCAAAGAATTGATTTGGAAGCCAGAAGCAGTCCAAGCATTTGACCAGATTAAATTTCAACTCGGAGATCAAACACTGCTCTCTTAAAATCAATGCGAAGTTTTCACTTATTTGTGATGCAAGTAGTTACGGAGTTGGGGCATCTTTAAATCAGCTGGATGAAGGAAAATGGAAACCAGTAGCATTTTTTTCTAAAACGTTGGATGCTGCTCAGCGGAAGTATACCACTTTCGATCGTGAACTGTTAGCTGTATATCTCAGCCTAAGCACTTTAAACATATTTTTCAAGGACGTGAATTAAATATAGTAACTGATCACCAACCACTCGTAAAAGCTTTTAGGTCAACCAACGACAATTTCCCGCCTCGACTAACTCGACACTTTTCTTATGTTGCTGAATTCACAGGTAACCTGGAATACATAAATGGTTTTCTCAACTAGCAATGCCTTGTCGCGAGCTGAGATCAATTCTGTGTCCTTGATTTCTGAAATTCTTTCTTTGACTGAAATTGCACCAGTTGAAACTTCACAGGGTGAAAGTGTTAAGTATGTTTTAAGCGATCAGGGTGCATGAAAAGACCATCATAATCGTTACAGCCGAATTGCTGATAAAGTCAGGAATGCCAGCGTTAGTAAGGGTAAAAGTTTAAAAGTGATGAAACTGTAATAAAACAACGATCGACTGCTTTCTGCTTATGTCAACTATATCATCCTATTTAAGTTAATGGTTTTCGAAATGCAACAGAAAAAAGAAATTGCGTTGCAATTATCACTAGTTTTCATTCTCCACATCAATTCAATAATATTCTTTTCGGCACGCCTATCTATTGCCCTGTCTAGTTTTATCCCACCGCCGCACCAGCTTAGTAATGTCTGTCGTAATTTTGACCATTTGTCCGTAACAGCTAGCGATTTAGTCAAAAGAATAATCGCAAATTTGAATTTTTGAAAATATAAGAAATAGACTAGGCTTACCATAGGTCCTCCTTTTGGAGGACATGTTCTCCTTTTGAACCAAAAACAAATTCTCCGAGGACGCCAAAAACTGGCCAAATGTCCTCCTTTTCGGTATTATGAACAGTGAAACACGTCAATTCATTTTTCCGCGAAAAATTTTGGGAAGTTCCAGTACAAACCACGGCCTGCGGACAAGAATTTTTTTGGTCTTTACTTGATTATGGGCAAAAAATTGGACATCTGCGGACGTGATGACCTCTTTTTTGGTCTTTACTTGATTTTGGGCGAAAAATTGGTCATCTGCGGATGTGATGATCCTTAAAGAACCTGTCTTCTTTTTGCATGGTGAAAATATGGTATCCCTAAACTATAGGATTTTCGAGCCGAAAACAGCGCAACATCCAATGCTTATGAGAGCCGCGGCCAAGGACATCACAAATACCTGCTGTCTTCGAGGCCAAAGACTACATCACTAGATGTGGTCATGCAGTCTGCCCGCCATGGTGGCCCAGTCTGACTAAAGACTTGCAAATAGAACTTATACAAACACGATCAAGCTCATACGCAGAAGAAGTTCACGCTTCCAATCAGCCTATTGAGTACAGTTAATTATAAAGCATTGAATTATTATTACTGTGGGTAGCAAGAGTCTTATTGCAAAATAGCGGACATTAGTGACGAAGCAGGTTGGCCAAGGTTGGGCTCGGATGGACCCACTCGGCATACCGTTGTCCAAAGGCTGGCTTCTCTACCATTGTAAACACTGTCGTCTCTAACGTCTCGAATCGTGTCAGGGAGCATCTTGACGCGATAACATACCGGTTTTTCGGTGCTTCCTACCATTGTGCGCAAATCATTGTATTGTGTGTAACAGTGCTATTACTACTGTATGTGTAATGGTTTTTTTTTTTCTGTGACACGGGTACTGGCAAAAAATAAACTCTTTCTCTCTCTCTCTCTAAGATCATCAAAAAACCACCAGATTTTTGTACAAATTGATTGGTGACTTAAGCGTTTGCAGAAATTTTTGCGGGAGAGGGGGAGCAAAACAATTTTTTACGGCCACAGCCTGACTATTTTAACTCTCTTTAAAACAATGCACTTGAAAACTGAGGCAGCTACGATCACCACTGTCATTTGACGGAAGCAGTACTGTTGCTCTTTCAACGAAAAAAAAAAATCGCACAGGTCTTCTTACTTGCCGATGCAACATTTGCTTTTCAAGCGCAAACATTGCTATCAGCCTAGATCAATGTTTCTTAACTTGACTGAAGCACAGTTGTCAATCGGGCTCGGGCTTTTCGGGTCGAGTTTGGGTCGGGTTCGGGCTTGAATTCTGAAAAACTGTTGAACTTCAATCGGGCCCGACGCCGGAGCAAAATCGAAATTTTTCAGTAAGGGTTTTCACAATGGCTGGAATGAAGCAAAGAGAAGCCTGAGTTGCAAAAGAAGAACGGCAAGGCCAGAGACCCAGATAATGGCTGATTTGCCGCCAGCTAGGCGCAGATTCTGAGATTAACATCGTTTCAAAATTTCTAGAACCTTGCATAAATATTGCTGTTCGTAACTGATGTGGCTGATGAGGATGGGTAAAACTCATTTTCTTTTAAAATTAAAATTTTATCAAAATTTGAAGCGTTACTTTTGATTTCGGGTTTAAATCGGGCTCAGGCTGGCTGATAAATTAAGATTCGGGTCGGGTTAAAGTGCATGGAAGCTTGAAACGTCGGGTTCGGGTTGAGCTCAACATCTTCGGCCCGTTGACAACTTTGGACTGAAGCGGCAGAAATCTAACGATGTTGCGAGAGCTTTATCCGAACCTCAGTATCGAAGACCTTTTTTTATTTGGAGAACATTGCGCTCAAATTGTGCTGACGAGGGTTTATGAGCCATTCTGCGTAGCTAGTGCTCCAAAAAAAGAAAAAATTAGGGGTTTTTGACTTGCTGGAAGCTTTTTTGGAGGGCCAGGTGGCGAAATAACGGGTTTAAGTTCTTTCAAGATTAATTATTTTGTTCTACCCTTTGACGTTAAAAAATTGAAATGAAACACACCGAACCCAAAAATCAGAACCGTCGAACCCTAGGGGTTCAGTCGAACCCCGGCTAAGGAACCCTGGCCTAGATCATTACATTCTGCTTTATTATTTCTCAGAAAATGGCTTCATCGAAAAAATCGTAAGATACTTTAAGCTTAGTCGTACTTTCGCTGCAAAAGTTAAAGTGCTTCCGGTAACAAACAACTTGAAACAAGTACGAAATTCAAGTTGCTCCAGGGTATGAGCTCAAACTGCATTCAGTTGTGAGCTCATCGTTGATGGATCGGATTAATGAGGGTACCTTACCTCCAGGTCACCCTTGGACAAGTGCAATGACTGGGCATAACCCAGTCACTGCATTCCCTAGTAGATGCAAATATAATTGGAAACCCTGTTACATTAGAAATGAGAAAACTGAAGTCCGCTGGTAGAGAGGATAAGGCTAATGGAACGTGGATTTGATATTGGTTGTTTACTAACTGTTGATTCTATTTGAATAAGGTTTTCGTTGTATAATTAATAATAAGCTGTTATCATACTTTGTTTGTTTGCTTTGCGAGTTAAAGAATCTGGGAAATTGTTGCCAGCATCCCCACAAGTGGTGACCCAGACGTGTAGTACCTACAAGCCCCCCTCAGCAAGGGTTACGAGCTAGAAACGGTTAATATTAAATCTATCGGTAATTAAAGGTCAAATGACTGCTGTACATTCATTTAGCTGCATTTTCTTTTTTGCGTATTTCTTTGTTTTTGATTTAGGACGTGCTGTCATGCACAGTTATTCTTAATTTGCATGCTTTAACGTTTTTGTTGCGTTTTTGTTGCATATTTCTTTCTCTGAGGCATTTTATTTTCATGCGTTATTTTGATTAATTATTGCTGGTGGTCAGAAATAAAAGTTGTGATTGATTGATTGCTGTAGCATTAGTGTTACGGCCGCTTTCGTACCGGTACCTCACTAGATTGTATAAAACAATAAAAAAAAATAAATTGATTTCGTTGGAAAAGTGTGTCATCAAATTAATGTGTTTTTTCCTTGCTGTTTTGCTGTTGCTTGTAGCTTTTCTCCAATCGAAATTGTGCTTTTATTTTCCATTAACTTAGATTTTTACTCCTCCCGCGCTGATATGAGTCAGATTTAAATTTTTACTGTTCTAATTCTCAACCGATGAATTCATCAACGGAAACGCATGTTTTTCAGTGCTTTCTTCTAATCGTAGCTTCGCTTTTTGCTTCTTTGTTTAAATTTACTTGATGTCATAAACATAAATCTAGCGATAACGTGTAAACAAAATATTATAGTTCGCCGGTTTAGTCAGTTATGCAGTGTAACGCAGTCGAGTTTAAACTTCGCAGTTGCAGTTCTGAAGCTTTTGTTAATTATGCGTTTTAATTGGTGTATTATATTTTTTCATGTCGATTTCATTTGAATAAGAACAAATTTTGAGAGTTAAAATAATTGAACTTTTGTAAAAAGGAAATTGTCAATTCGCGCTGGTTGTAACGTACAATAGTCTGCTGTCACAAATAGTCAGTATGTATTTTCTGCTTGAATTTGGTAATTTGCATGCTGAATTTTATTGCTTATTTATTTTTCTTTATTCGTAGAAAACGTCGTTTATGCTGCACGGATTACGATTGTGGATCAAGTCCGCGTCAAAATTGTCATCCAAAATACAAGACAAAAATTGTAAACGTTGTCTGTTGATTGAGTGGCAGCTTGTCAATTATTCCCAAGTAGCACCAGCGATATAGTCGCCTGACGAATACGCGATTATAATTAGGGTTGTAACCTCCCACCGGCGCTGAGAAAGGGAGAGGTTGGGTCTATTACCCGATGAGCGTGGGTGCCCACTCCGGGTGTGATTGATCCGATTTAGTGATCAATTTTTGCCCCGGGGCTCAAAAATTTTCTCAGAAACCCTGGTAGCCCCATGATTACGATATTTACCCAATTTTTCAGATGTTTGTTTTTGGTAATATTCACAACGTCATTTAAGTAGGCGTTACTGCTTTTGGGGAATTGGTTAAGAGCGCTTTCTTGATAACCGTTAGACCGGGGTTTTATTCTCGGTCGGGTCATGCTAAAAACTAAAAATAACGCAACTTTAGAATTTCCTGGGAAACGGAAAATTTCACAACCCCGAATTTCCCAGTAAGTTTTCCGTTCCGACTTGCGGGGAGGAATAATTGTAACGGAGAAACTGGGGTTTTATTTTGATGAGGTTGTTCTACAGACTAGGCCTACACCAACGACGTTTTTAGGTAGGGGATGTGGGGGATGCATCCCCCCCACCAGACCATTAGCACATTAAAAAGCTTGTAACATTTTTCATTTATTTTTAAAATATAATCATTTAATGGTTTAATGTACTTCCTTGATGGAAAATGTATAGAAGGGAAATGTTACGAGGCATTATACGAGCATACTCCATACCGATCTTCGGCCTTGTTGTCAAAAATATACATTGAAACTTTTGTAGTTGAGTGTAGCAGTAAGCGCAACGCAGCAGGCGGTTTATTAAATTATGACATTAACAATTCAACAGTGTTGCTTCACAAAGTGAAGTTGCATTAGTACAGAAAGCTTGGAAGTTTGCTTTCATTCTTAGTTTCATTGGTTTGCGAATGGTACGTATGGCTAGTAGCTCAAACTTGTCGAAAAAACGAAAGTCGATAACGGATTACTTTTCAGTTTCTTCAGCAAAGAAAAGTAATGCTGTTTCAGAAAACGTATCCATACAATCAGTGTCTAATTCGACAGTAGTCGCTGTGGAGAGAGAGTGTCAAGGTCAAGCGGATTCTACTAGTGAAGCATCTTCATCAACAACACATGCGGTACCAGTGTGCGATTTTCCAAATTCATCGCAAGATTTGCCATCAGACTCAACACATGACATTTCGATTGCTTTTGCAAAATTACTTGGTGCGTCCGAATGGAAACTGAATAGGCAAAAGATTTTGGGGGACCAAGATAAATTTAATTTGCTATCCAATCATGCGGCACCACCAAAAAATTTTAACTGGCCTTTTGGCGTGAAGAAAAATCAAAAAGTTTATTTGTCTGAAACCCATCTATCTGGTAAAAATTCCGCTTTCAAATTTTTAATGGCAATGAAAGGAGTAGTTTGCATTCCTTGTGCCCTGTTTAGTAGCGAGGAATCATCCAACGATTGAGGAAAAGTTACAGCCTTGTAAAGTTTTGTCAGCAGTCCTTTCGTAAACTACACAAAAATTCGCAACAAACTTAAAGCTCATCTTTGTACCAAGTATCATGACATGTGCTAGACGCAAACGGATGCTTTTTTGAAGTGCCAGGTTGCAAAAACTCAAGATGATATTCTCAACCAATTCGATGCCAAAAGAAAAGAAACTGTAATTGAAAATAGAAAGAGATTGCTACCGATCCTCAAAACGATAATACTGTGCGGACGGCTCGGACTATCATTACGAGGGCACAGGTACAATGGCAATTTGGAACCACTAAAAGCTGTAAACGGCCGGAACGTACTTTCCGGGCCTTACTCTCGTTCCGAGTAGAGAGTGAAGACGCAGAATTATCAGAGCATCTTAAAACAGTTTCAAAAAAAGCTACCTACATTTCCAAAGAGATACAAAATGAGTTAATCGAGCTTTGTGGGCAAGAAATATTGCAAAAAATAATTCAAGAAATCCATGCTGTAAATTTCTTTTCCGTTATTGCAGACGAAACAAGCGACAGTTCACACGTCGAACAACTTTGCCTGTGTCTACGATACGTTTCACAGGATTGCGGTGTAAAGGAGCAATTTATCAGCTTTGGTGGCGTAGAAAACTGCACTGCTCAAGAAATTTCCAACGAAAATTTAGCTAGACTCGCCAATTTGGGGCTGCCAATCAAACATTGCGTGGGACAAGGTTACAATGGTGCGTCTGTTATGGCCGGTTATAAAGGAGGAGTTCAAGCTTTCATTCGTGAGAAAGCTCCTTCAGCTATTTACGCGCATTGCGCCAGCCTTGCGCTTAACCTCGGGTTAAACCACGGCTCGGATGTTATTGAGATCCGAAACAAGTTCAAAATCGTGTCCGATACTATCAACTTCGTAAATGATTCGCCCAAACAACGATCTCTGTCTGATACAAACGTGACAAAAATGTGTGAAACAAAATTCGTTCAACGCCACGACCCAATTTTAAAGTTTGGAGGTAACTTTCAGAAAATAACGGAAGGGCTTGGCAAAATCTTGATAGATGCAAGCTTCGATATAAATATGAGAAGTCAGGCACTGTCTTTGTTCGAAGCAGTATGTTCGTCATCGTGTTTAGTAGCGATGGCTGCAGCTGCAAAGTTTATGGCAGTGACACAGCCACTTTCAAAAATATTACAGAAAGTGTTATGCTGAAGCAGTGTTATGCTGAAGCCACAGACTGCGTGGAAGAAGCAAGGAACACGCTGTCTTCGTGGTGGTCCGATGACAACGAGTGGGAGGCAACTACTTCTCCATTTTCAACACAGTTCAACGTTACGCAGATATTGCTGGCATCGAGATCAAAAAGCCACGTTGTCCGTCTCGCCTAGTTTACCGGTCCTCTTTCAAGGACTGTACGGTTAAAGATTACTTCACACACTCAGTTTGGTATCCGTATTTGGATAGCATTATTGCCGAGTTTGCTACAAAGTTTTCCAAAGAATCGTTGTCAGCACATGAGCTAATATATGTTTTGCTTAGTTCCAATGTGGATGTCTCTGATTGTTTGACTGTCTTCAAAATGTATGAACGATTAATCCATTGCCAAGAGCAAGCGCTCTCTGAAGAGTTAAAAGCGTTCTCACAGTACAGAGCTTAAAACTTTCCTGATAAGCAGAAACTCACAAAACTATTGCTAGACACACCTTGCACGATTCGAGAGTGTCAGAAAGCTGTTGCAGATCGCTCTTACGTTACCAGTTACTTCCTGTGAAGCTGAAAGGTGTTTCAGCGCAATGAAGATTTTGAAAAACCGTCTGCGATTTACCATGGTTGACGAAAAACTAAACGGACTTGCTCTTACATACATTCACAAAGACATAGATATTGACCCTGAAGCGGTTATAGACAACTTTGCACGTTGCCTTTCAAAAAAGTGAAAAGTAGAATTTTTGCTTTAAGAGACACTCGCACGTACTTTTTGGTGTCATTTTATAGCACGTTATTTCGTGTTGGATTGCTTGCCTAATGCTCATCGTACTGTGTCCCGTTGGCGCCGCATGTGGCGTTAATTTTCAAACACACATTTCTGTAATGCATTTGGTTTGTCTTTAATATCGACTCCGAAAATCTTTGAACGTTATTTCAATTTCCAAAGTTTTGTGACTCTTGGTCTTGGTATAATTTTAAGTTTTTGTAAGGATAAAGACCTCCGATCGGTCTTATAGCATACCCGAAACCCCCAAAAGGCAATCTTGTACATAGGGGTCATTGTGCCATTGCCCCTCACGCTCGAAAAATGAAAAGTTAAGGTAGACCATTTATCACGCAAAACGGCAGTTTCGGTGAAAAACTGGCTCTTCGTATGTATTCAAGGTTACACCTAGAATTTTAATTTTTACTGTCAAAAATGCACCTCATCGCCTAGATATAGTACTCAAGAATTACGGTATTTCCATAAAATTTCATCGATTTATGAGTCTCAACGGTAAAGTTAACGAATCGGTTTTTCCATCTTAGTTTTAAAGGATAATCAATTTTATGAAAAGTTAGTATAAAAATTGTATCTAGATTGCACTAAAATGCGTATTTTAAAGTGTTCTTTTGCAAAAATTTTCCGGGGGAGCATGCCTCCAGATCCCCCTAAAAGGGGTCGTGCCTTCGGCACTCCCACTAACGCAATTTGTGATGTCACAACATTTTTATCCGCCATTTCATTCCCCCCACCAGACTTTGCTGGAACCGCCACTTGCTGGAACCGCCACTGACTTACCCTGACTTTTCCAGCCAAACCTCGATACGAGAAAAGTGCATGTAACGTTGTGTTTTTTGGCCTAAACGTCTTGCTCTTAACAACATTTAGTCAGTCGTAGTTGACATCGTATAATCTCGAAACTTTAGAATGGCCAAAATGCGCTTCTACTGTAGCATCCTTTGCTCAGTTTATTGGCACTTTGATTTTTCTTAAACTTAAAAAATAAACTCTTACCCTGTCTTTTAAGCACAAGCAGTTTGCAAACTATTCAGTTTGAATCGGCTGCACTTGCTAAACCCTTGTGCCTTGTCCTGGATGTAGTGAACGTATGAAGACGGTAATATTATCAGTGTTTGGTAGAAAATAAATAACAGTCACAACTGAAATTGCAGCAGGTTTAAGTCAAAAAGGTGGCTAACAGAGCGAAGTGAAGTCAAATTGGACTTCAAAGACTGGCTGATTAGCTATAAACTACATTGTATTCAAACCACTATACACATAATAAAACACGCAGTTGATTTTCACAAATTTTGCTTTATAGGAAAATTGACCTTCAACGACACACATAAATAAACGTAGGGTTTAGAGTTAGTAGAAACACACTTAAAAACCATCTAGACTGCTAAAACATTCGTGATAGAGTGTATACAATAACATGCAATAAATGATAATTAATTGCTACAAAGCAGAAAGTTTCAATGCACTTCATATATTCTACTGCACACAATGCAAAAAACAATCTTTGTAAGAACGCATCCATGGTCAACGCAGAAAAAAAGGTGAATGCGAAACTGAGAATAAAAAAATTTTCCCAAAAGCAGAGCATTGCAGATCTTTTTTGAACCAAAAGTTAACAGCTAAGGCAACTGCTCGTAAATTTTCTGGATCAAACAAAACACTAAAACGCATCTAACTTTGTATCATTAAAAATCAAGTCTTAAAAATTGGAAAGCGCTATGCAAATCTATCGGGATGCTCGATTTGAGTTTCATTTGGATTGCCTCTATTGATCAACGGAGCGCTTCTCTCAAGAGCAGAAATTCCATACCTCGATTCTCAGTCCAGTAAATCCAAAACCTTCAAAATTTGTACTAAGCACATTCCTCCTTACCGTTCAGAATTTATGGGAAAACGTAAAGAGAAGGAAATTTCATTTTTTGGGCCGTTTGGAAAAGGGCTTAACAAAATTTCCTCATCCTAGAACACGATAGATGTCCGGCAACTCCTAAATAGGCATAACACCTTCGGCTCTTTCTGTTAGCGAGAGAATAAAACGCCAAATATACAAAAAGACCAGTAGCGTAACCGATTTCGTTTTGCAAACTCGTGAAAAAGATAGAGAGTTCTGCTAAAAGTTAGTAATCATAAAGCATAAAAGCAAAGTTGGTACCTTCTTCTTCTAGGTTTAAAAGCAAAGTTAGTACCAAGGTTTTAAAATAAGCTATTGTAACAATTTGACAATCTCTGCGTTTCAAGAACGACAACAACAGAACGCATAATTATAGCACCAAACCATCTAAAAGTGTAGTACCATTGAAAATACAAATTAATTTTAACCTACAAAATGTGCAACAATCCATGTTTAAAGATGTAGATGAGGTTGTTCGTTCGATGAAGCAGATTCACTAGAGATAGGCTTCTGCTCTGATCCTGGCATACGAGTGTGCAGGAAACAACAGACTTTGAATGAACATTAAGTAGCAATTTAACTGTAACTGTACATCACGGCTTTGCAGTATTTGCTTGATCTTTACTGTAAGACAGCTGATTCCATAGTTGTATCCGTACATAAAAATTTCCATTTGAAACAGATACATAAAAACATAAATTTTGTAACGAACCAATAAATTTATTTTCAGAGTTTATTATTTTTATTACTGGCATTTTTATCCTTGTATCACGAGAAAGCGACGAAGCGCCATACGAGCTCGTTCAGCTGTTGCCAGCCATCTGTCAATCACACTAAGATCGTGTTAAGTGCTTTTCCCAGCGGCACTACAAGCGAACTTGTTGACTTGCTCCACACTGTCCCCTTAATGCTGAACGTCAAGCAGGGAAACTGTGAATATCACTTTTTAAGTAATTGGTTTGACCCGACTCGTAATCAAACCCCCAGTTTACCGATCCAGAGGCAGACGCTCTATCCACTATGGTGGATTGAAAAAATTTTTTGTGCAAATTGGAAGTTGGGGGGTCTAAAAACCTGGCAAACCACCTAACACTAACACCTCAATTACAATATTTTGAGGTTGGACCCCAAACCCAGCCACCTACCCCCTCCCCAAAGTTGCTGTAGCGGGTCAAGTTTCTAGAGTGAGGTAAACCAATTTTTTGGAAATTGGATGTTGGGGGGTCCAAAAACCTGGCAAACCACGTAAATCTATCACCAACAGCAATTTTTTGAGGTTGGATCCCAAACCCAACCTCCTACTCCCCAAAAGTTGTTGAAAGGGGTCAAATTTCTTAAAACACCTGTTACTTTTGATCCACACATCGTAGGAAGCTGGTTTTGGTTTTAAAAGCTGCGAAATGTTTGTCCTTTCACCTGCTCTAATTAAGCATTTAGTTGTGTAGTCAATGGCTTTTGAGCTATTTTCAAAAAATCATATATATTACTGTTTAGGAGAAAAACAACAAAAAACAATCACAAAAGTCATGAGTTAGATGACGAGACTTTTGTTATAGTCGAAACATTAATTTGTCCCTTGCAAATTTCTCATCTAACTCATAATTGATGACAAAAGTGGATGGTTCAATTCCCACCTGTATGGGGGAGTACCATTTTCCATTCCATTAAAAGACTGTACTCTTATTGTTGGACCTATTCTTACCCTGACACATTGTGCTTTGTTGGCTGGCTTTGCAGGTGCCTATCGACTTTGCAGGTGCCTATCGGAAAAGTATAGGATAGAAGAATTCTATTTGACTTACATATCCTTCTTTATATCATCTTGCTGGATCCTGTAACTGAACGTGCAGTTCGATAAACGTACCGGGATATTGATGTTTAAGCCATGAACATTTTGCAACTGTAGCAGAGAAATTAGTACGAAAGCTGCCAAATTCTAACGCTAAATTCAAAGATTACTTAACGTCTTCCAACTCGTCATCGATATTTATGACCCCAACAAATCAATTTGAAATCAAGAAAATAATATCTGCATTTGCGTCTAAATTAAGTGCAGGCTTAGATGAAATACCAATGATCATAATGAAGTATCTTCCAGATAATGCTATTCATGCCCTCAGTTATATCTTTAACCAGTCATTATCCTTGGGAAAGTTTATTGAAGCATTTAAAACTGCCAAGATAGTACCTGTTTTCAAAAATGGTAGCCGGAAAAAAGTTGCAAATTATAGACCAGTAAGTTTGCTTTCCTCCTTTTCTAAGATTCTCGAAAAGATGGTGTATAAACGATTGTACTCGTTTATTACCCATACCAATAATTTTTCTTCTCAACAATTTGGATTCCGACAAAACCACTCCACCACCCATGCTACCGCTCTTCTTATAAATAATATCGTAGATACCTTTGAAAAAAGACAATCGGTCCTTGGTATTTTTCTTGATTTGTCTAAGGCGTTTGATACCATTGATCATGACATATTGTTGCTCAAACTAATTCACTATGGCGTAAGAGTTATCTCACCGGTCGCAAGCAAAAAGTAGAATGTGCTGGTAAGTTATCATCGAACTCAAGAGACGTAACTAGCTCGGTTCCGCAAGGATCCATCCTGGGGCCTTTATTATTTTTAATATATGTGAATGACTTTCAAAATTGCTTAGAATTCAGCTCCAATGTTTCATTTGCTGATGACACCAATGTTTTTCTTTCGGGTAGAAATATTCAATCTCTTTATGATAAGGGAAACAAAGAGCTTAGCAATATCGATAACTGTATGTTAGCTAATAAATTAACAATAAATGTGAAAAAGACCAAATGTATTCTATTCAAAACTTGCAATTCTTGTAAATCTAGGAAAACAACGCAAACAAGTGAACTGAAACTACGTAACGAGGTGATTGCAAGAGTATCTTCGATTCGATTTCTAGACGTAACTATTCATGAGAATCTCACATGGAAGCATCACATGTACGCAGTAAAGAAAAAAATGAGAGCTGCCCTTGGAGCTGTGATGCGCATTAGGTCATTTCTGAACAAAAAAGCGATGTTAACTTTATATCACTCTTTAATACTGAGCCACGTACGCTACTGTGTCGTAAACTGGTGCTTTGGAAACGAAACAATAGTTGGTCAACTGCAACGAATCTGCAACAAATTCATAAGAATTATTTTTGGACTAAATAGTCGTTCTAGTGTTAAGGATGTTATGATTGAAAACGGTTTATTAACTATAAAGCAAATACGGGACCTTGAAATATGTATTTTTATGTACAAATATTCAAATCAATGTCTTCCTGCCGCATTACAAAATCTGTTCAGCATAAAAGCAACTCGCGTTACAACAAGAAGCAACAGCAAGTATATTCCTCCTTCATACAGAGCAACGGTACGCCAGCAATCTATCAAATTCTTGGGACCAAAGATATGGAATAAGCTACCCACAATCATTAAAGAAAGTAAATCATTACGAACATTTGCTCGTAAGGCCAAAGCGCATCTTATTTCAAACTAGTAAAATCCTTAGCTATGTATTCACAGCTAGTCGCGTTACCGTATAGTTATTTTTCTTTGTGCTGCTGTTTTGTTTTTGTAATTCCAGGTCGAAGTATGGGAAATTGAAGGCGAAAAACTCCAAAGATTAAAACTACAAAGTAATGCTGGATGAAAAAATAAGCCATGACCGAAGAGCAAAACAACTAAGATTGGATGATAGACTGTCTGAACCAATGAAATATGCTATTTGTTATATAATATATGAGTATGTCATCTTAAGTAGAATCCTCCACATTCAGACCTGTGCTAACCCCAAATTAACATTCGCTGATGCCAGTGTTGTGTGAGTGTACTGATAAAATGCGGTTTTTAATTTTTTTATGTATAATAACCAATAGGCCTGTAACTAATTAAAGCATTAGACCCCGATAATTTTGATAAAGAATCTTATTCTATTAAAATTGAAGAAATATTATGTGTGTGCGGTTATAGACTAGTCCGTTAATAATCGTCTAGAATTGATCGCTCCTGGGTATGAGCTCAAACTGCATCCGGTTGTGAGCTCATCGTTGATGAGTCGTATTAATGAGGGTACCTTATCACAACTCCCTCCAGGTCACCCTTGGGCAAGGTGTAGTACCTGTAAGGCCCCTCAGCAAGGGTTACGTGCCTGAAACGGTTAGTACTAAATCTATTGGGAATTAAAGGATAAAAGACTGCTGTACGGTTAGGCATACATAATAACTGCATTTTTTTTGCGTATGTATTTGTTTTTGATTTAGGTTGTGCAACCATGCACAGTTATCCGTAACTGGCATGTTTCAACGTTTTGCGTTTTTGTTGCATATTCCTTTTTCTGTGCCATTTTATTTTCATGCGTTATTCTGATTGGTTATTGTTGGCGGTCAGAAATAAAAGTTGTGATTCATTGAACCACCGATAAGCGCTGACGTTCACCGTGTTTTCTGGGCTGCATGCGCAGACACAGTGCCTGCCTTGTCCCCCGCTTTTTCACGGGCGAACGGGTTGGGCAGAGAGTTTTTTTGAAGGCTTTGGTAACTGGTATAGTTACAAACCCTAAACAAAAAAATTCTTTCTCAGATTACCGGGAAAATAATAGTTAAACCAACCGGTCATTTCTATTCTTGTCGATTGTTTACAGGGAATCTGTGACATCATAATCCAGCATGTACTAATTTCTTGAAGGTTTTATTTCAAATGTTCTACCTTGAGCAGAACGAGTAGAGGCTTAGATTTGGGGTGTGTAGTTCTTTTAAAGGTTAGAATTTTTTTTTTTTTTCAGGAAGGTAGGAGGTTGCTATGCTGCACTGATGAGACCATAATAAGGTCGAAACGCGTCTGCAGCTGCAAATGAGTGGGTTGCCATGGGGGCTTCTAGTGATGTGGGTTAGTTAGGCTACCGGTAACTTAGTTGTGGGTTAGTGGTTATAGGTTCTTTCATTGGGTATCGTTGTTTGGGTCCAGTCGCCTGCTAAAAATAGGGCACAACCTAGAAAAGAGATGAAGTCGAGATGTCCAGGTAAAGCAATGCAAAAAAGAGTCTTTAGAGTATGGAATGAGTTTAGCCTGGATTGGCTGTGCGTAGCAAGGCTGACGAGACTTTTGTTATAGTCGAAACATTAATTTGTCCCTTGCAAACAAAAACAATTTTTTGCAAATAACAAAAACCATTGACTGCACGTGTAAGTGTTTAATTAGAGCAGGTAGAAACACAGACATTTCGCAGATTTTTAAACCAAAAGTGTGGATCAAAAGTTACACGTGCTGTAAGAAATTTGACCTCTTTCAGCAACTTTTAGGGAGGTAAGTGGTTGAGTTTGGAGTCCAACCTAAAAAAAACTGCTATCAAAGTTGGTTTTAAGTGGTTTGCTAGGTTTTTAGACCCTCCAAACCTCCAATTTCCAAAAAAAAGTTATTCACTCCACCCTACTATCCACTCGACCATCTGACTAGTTGACTTGCATATGCTCAAATACGCAATCAACAACGCTCGGTTGCAACTGTAAACATAAACAACATCAGTGGTAATGCAACTTGGGCTGCGATTCAATCCATTGGGTTATGCAGCAAAAATCTAGTTAAATGAACATTTTCACACAGTCTGCATCAACCGATTAGTTGAACTGGAATCAGTGAAAATCATGCTAAAAAACTCATCATTCAAGGTATAATCAAGTAATCACTGAAAAGTTTCTCTAAACTTTTTTGAAGCTTGCTCTCAAAACTCCAAGCGTTGCATATGGTACACAGTAGTCGCGCCGCATTTTGTGACCACGGATAATATGACCAGTCGCTTTTTATGACCAATTTGGTACGGTCCAGAATTTCTTGCTCAGCAAAACATTACCCAGATTTTTTGCACCAAAAACTAACTGAAGTACCTGCGTAACATTTTGAATTTGTTTTGCGGTGCTTCAATATGTCACTTTGACTATACAGTATGTTACCGATACTGTTATTTGCTTTAATTTAGAAGCAGTTTGGCGGTTTAAGTTTTAATGACCAATCGGGTATTATGACCAAAATGGTCCGATCCCAACGCAATAATATTAAGCGGCGTCTACTTTATATGTACTGTATATACATATTGCTTGAACGTCAGGGATCTTTGTCCAATGAAGGTCTATGATCAAACGCTTCCCTCATGAGATTTGTTTGTACAGGTCTTCAACTGGTTAACCGTTCTTTATTTGCAGTGAAATTGAAGAAAAGCTCATGACTTGTTCATTGGAGCTGACCGGCAACATATTTTTAATTCATTAACACAAGCAAAAACCATTCATAGCATCAAATCATTCTGTAAAATAAAAATCAGTATAAGAGGATTGCTGCACTGAAGTAAGCTCAGGAGCTGAAAACATGCAATTCTGCAACAAGATGTGATAAATAGTGTTGCTTTGAGATTGACATGAGCAAGTTTTTATACGTCCACCCAAATTAAATCATCATATATATTATTTATATAATGATAAGAAAATATTTCAAGCAGCATACGCACTGTCACAATGAATGTTCACTGTTCAGCAGTAATGGGACAACGTGAATGACGTGTCAGAAAACTTCCTTGTTACGTGGTGGTAAGAGCTTTTGATGGGATTCCTTTATTATAAGAGAGGTAAATAGGAGATAGGTCACTACTTCTAAACAAGCTGGTTGCAACAACTCAATCGCTATATTGACAAAAAAGAGGATAACTTGTTCCTACAGAGTGCACTGCAGTCCCAGCTTGCCATGGCGCATCAATCTGACCATAAACTAGCAACTACAGAATCAAGATCTAACTAACACACACACAAAAAAAGCTAAATGGTAATTAAAGGTTCGAAGAGTTTTCTTGAGTAACCGTAATCTCTGAGTCTCGCAAAGTTTTGAATATTTTGATAACTTTACAAGTTCAATTTAATTTGCGACAAAAACTAGATATTTAAGAACGGTGGTTATTAATTTAAAACAACTTAATAGACTCGAGACTATATCACAACGAAAGCAATTTCACTTACAAACTCCATACAAAATTGAACCCCAAAATTTCTAGTGTATTTCTCTGTTTGTATACTTCTGCACTTCAATTTCAACATCAAAACAGCTGTCAATCAGTGTGTGAACACAGTTTAGCCCAGGATTACTTTTTTGTCACAAAAGATGCTTTCACCTAACCACATGAAAATCGCGCTAACCAAAAAAAGTAATTTCGCACATTTATGGGACAGGATTATATGGGGTGACTAACCCTCAATCACATGCTATCAAAATCAAAGGACTAACCTCATTCATAGGCAATTTGTTGCATCTATAGCCACAATTGAATACCAAGTATGAATACTGATGAATATGCGCACCGATAAGCATAATATGTTCCTGGCTACACTTTCTTTAACCATATTTGTATGTTAAGTTTCAGCATTGCTTTAATTTTACCTACTAATGGTTTACTCCTTGTTTCTTTCTCTTTTTTTCTTGCTTCATTTGCATCACACAGCACAGAAAAACAAAAAAACCAACTAGGCTAGTCAACTACACAGCAAAAAATGATTAACGGCATCATTGTAACTGTATAATACTGGTATACAGTCAAGCACAAGGGGAGTAATACTGCCATTTTGCCAAGAAATGGCAAGAGGAGCAACACTGCACTTTTAATAATGGGGCGATACTGCCCTTTTGCCAAGAAAGAACAAGGGGGCAATTCTGTGCTTTTGATAAAGGAGGCAATACCGCCCTTTTGCCAAGGAGAGACAAGAGGGGCAATACTGCATTTTTACCAAGGAAAGGAAATGGAAGCCACACTGCCTTTCTGCAAACGAGAGATAAAGGGGGAAACTGCTCTTCCTTGACAAAGTGACAAGGGAGCAAAACTGTCCTTTTGTCAAAGAGGGTCATGGGGTTCAAACTTCCCTTTTCTCAAGGAGGGGCAAGGGAGCAATACTGCTCTTGTATTTTAGTAAAATAGTAACAAAAGGAAAGCACCCACTCTCTAACCTGTAAGTGTGCAGATATTACTCAGTAAACCTGGGCTTTTTTTTTTCAATATTTGATTCCAGTCAATTGACTTAACTGTCTACAAAAATTTCGGTCATTTCAATTTTTTTTCGGTTATGTTTGAAGCAACAAGACGTTGAAGGAAATATACACCTCCTCCTTTGTAACTGCAACTATGACCGAAATTTCACCGAAAAAAAAAAAACAGTTGTAAACCGCATTCCTGCATCAATTATTAAAAAATGAAATCAAACATTACTGTATGGAATTAGAAGCACAGCTAAAAACCTGTTTCTTTTTCCATAACATGTCACTCTCCATAACTTTTGAAATTTCTTTTTCTGATATTTCTTTTTCTGAATACTTTTTTTTAAATCACATTCAGTTTTTTATTCGTAAAATTTTACGTCTTTTTATGGTCTAATTGGACGGATTTCAATTTACCTAGTTGTTTTAACTATGCAGGAAGCTTTGCCTGATGCCAATTACAATTACGGCAATTGTGGAAAAACCCACTGTTATGGTTGTTCATGGGCATAGTGGCCCGGATGGCAGATGCTTCCATGTAGCCCGGGCTGTGATTAAGTCTGTACAAAGCTTTTCTTTTGTAAAGTTACAATGACAGACCGAAACCAAATCTGCCGACCCGGAAGGGTATCCACTCTTCCCGATGCTCAGCCAAGGCCTACTAACCGGCAAACGTCCTTTTCAGGACGGGGCGATGTTTGCTCTGCTTCAGGGCACATCTTCAACAAGTTCCGAAGGCCAGCAATCCTGCAGCTGAACATTGAAGGCCTCACTGCAAGCAAGATAAATGTCCTTCACCATCTTGCTGTGCAGTTTGAGGCACTCGTCATCCTACTACAGGAGACCCACTGTGCTTTTACCGACAAGCTTGTGATTCCAGGCTTTGCACTAGCTGGGTCCTGTTTAAACAGGATACACGGCCTTGCTACATTTGTCCATGAGCGACTAAAATGGACCCTAGTAGATCAGTCCCCATTTACATCAGAGACTGAGTGATTATGCGTAGACGTTGATGGCTATAAAATTGTCAACGTTTACAAACCTCCACCTACACCATTGCAGACTACCGACCTACCAGTGTTTCCACACCCTGTCCTGTACTCGGGTGATTTCAACTGCCCTCATGTGAATTGGGGCTACAGCAGCAACAGCGCTAATGGAGAGTGCCTTGTTGCTTGGGCAAGCCTTAATGGTCTTGTCCCTCTCCATGACCCAAAGGACATGGCCACTTTCCACTCAGGCCGCTGGAACACTGGCACCAACCTGGACCTGGCGTTGGTTAGTGTTGGTCCTGATAGTCGCTTACCTGACAGGCGTATTTTAGTGAAGTTTCCTAGGTCACAACATCGACCTTCGCTCATTGTTCCACCATGGCTCACTCTGTCAGTTCCGAGTATGCCTGTTAAGCGATGGAACTTCCGCAAGGCCAAATGGAGCCATTACAATGCCCTGACCAACCAACTCGCTAAGAGCTTGTTGCCACCTGATACATCTGATGTGGACCGGGCATACCAGGACTTCTGTAATGCCATCAGCACAGCAGCCAAAAAGTATATCCCACGTGGTCGACCAAACGACCACATTCCGTGTTGGGATGCTGAGTGTGAGAACCTCTATCAGATGTTCCTGCAATCGCCTGAGGGATCAGACTGTAGCAGGGCTGCTTCTGCCCTGCTGTCTAGGCTTGACAGAAAACGCAGGGACCGATGGTCTGAGGCAGTCCAAACCATCGACTTTTTTCACTCCAGTCGTAAAGCATGGAGCATGTTAAACAACTGGTAGACCACGACGCTCCCCTCGGCATTGTGCAGTTTCAGCCAATGATCGCAAGTCATCCCGGCTTATGTCTCAAGAAGTGTCTGATCATTGGAGGGCCTCTACAACAAGTGCAGTGAATGTCTGTGGAAGCTTTACTCCCTCAGAATTCGCAGCCGCCCTCAAACATCTGAAACCAGGAAAAGCTCCAGGCCCAGACTCTATCTGCCCTGAGATTTTTCTCCATGCTGGAGCTGCCCTGAAATCCTGGCTGTGTGGCTTTCTTTCATCCTGTTTGCACCACCTCAAAATTCCAAAAATCTGGAGAAGAGCGTTGGTTGTCGCGATACCCAAACCAATGAAACCTGTAGAGGACCCCAAGAGCTATCGCCCCATCTCTTTGCTCTGTGTCCTCTACAAGATCCTCGAGGGGCTCATTTACACCCGTATCGAGCCCATTGTCGACCCGCTTCTTCCTCGGGAGCAAGCTGGGTTCCGACAGCGGAGGTACGCAGTAGACCAAACTGTTCTACTTACCCAACACATCGAGGACTCATTTGAGACCAAGAAGAAGGCCGGTGCTGTTTTTGTCGATCTGACAGCTGCTTATGACACTGTCTGGCATCGTGGCCTCACCTGTAAGCTGCTGAGACTCCTTCCTGATAAACACATGGTCCAAATGATTATGGAACTTATACGGAATAGAAGTTTCACCCTTTCCATCGGTGACAGCAAGCGAAGCAGGTTACGACGTTTGCGAAATGGTCTCCCACAGGGATCAGTCTTGGCTACCCTCCTTTTTAACATCTACACATACGATCTGCCTTCCACAATTTCCCAGAAGTATGCGTATGCCGACGACCTGGCATTGATGCATACCTCGAAAGACTGGAAGACTTTGGAGGGCACTCTAAGCCAAGACATGACAACACTTTTAGCGTATCTCCAGACTTGGAGGCTGAAGCTCAGCCACACTAAAACGGTGACGACGGCCTTTCATTTAAACAACCGAGAGGCGAAACGTGAGCTCAAAATCTTCAACAACGGCAAACTATTGCCATACTGTCCAACTCCAACCTACCGTGGTATAAAGCTGGACAGGTCGCTCACTTTTCGACATCACCTAGAGGTATTGCGCAAGAAACTTTCCACTCGCGTCACACTGTTGAGGCGACTTGCAGGCTCGGGATGGGGTGCAGGAGCCAAAACATTGCGAACAGCCGCCTTGTCCCTGGTTTACTCCACAGCTGAGTACTGCGCACCTGTTTGGTGTCGTAGTGCTCACACTCGGCTAATCGACAGTGTTTTAAATGACGCCTTGCGCATTGTCACTGGATGTCTGCGATCCACTCCAACGGACTACTCGCCAATCCTCGCAGGCATCCAGCCAGCTGAGCTTCGCCGTCGAGGAGCGACACTCTTCCTGGCTAACCGCGCCACCCATAACCCTCATCATATTCCATATGAGCAGCTGGTCGGGAAACAAAATGCGCACCAGGGAAGGCTCAAATCAAGACGCCCGTTTGTACCCGCTGCACAGAAACTACTGGATAGTCTGACCGAATCAGACATTCGTGCAGCGCAATGGATGGATTATGTATGGAACATGGAGTACTTGAAAAGTGCATCAAGGCTTCATGCTTTTATTCCCAGGGCCAGTCCTAAGCCTCTTGGAATGGGTTTGCCCAGAACATCTTGGGTAAAACTGAATCGTCTGCGGACTGGCGTAGGGCGATTCCATTCATCCATGTACAAATGGGGTGCTGCTCCTTCACCGAATTGTGAGTGTGGTGCCTCTGAGCAAACTGCAGACCACATCATTTCTACATGCCCCCTACATCGTGCACCAAAAGGAATACAAGGTCTGTTGGTCCTGGATGATGACACCCGACGCTGGCTTAAAATCAACGCCGTCAACATCCAAACCGTCGGAAGAGGATGCCCAACCACTCACGACGACGACGGGCATCGTCAGAACAAAACTTCGGTTCAAAAGCAATTTGAAAAATGGCCAACATTTCAGTAAAGTCAAAAACATCTATCACAATCATCCTTTTTTGGCATAACTTGGCTAAATTACATGCATCTACAAAAAATAAAGGTGCACAGGGCAAAAAAACATTGCTGATAAGAAAATTTTGCATGTTTCAAAGAAAAACTTGCCGTTTTTTAGATGTTTAATGGAGGGCAATTGCTTATTTTACTCTTTCTGGCTGCGCCAATGATTTTGATGATACTGCCACACATAAAACCGCCACTATTTAGCTAAAAAAAATCACTTTAGTCAAAATCATATGATAAACAATGATTTTTATACGCAAACAATGCATTTCTTGTTTTTGTACTAGTTTTAAAAAGTAAAGCCATATCTACAGTCTCACAGACCACCTCAAAATTCTTGTTTTGCAATGTCGTAAGAGCGTAAAAACATTATTCGTGGCGTCTAATATCATATTGCTCTCACTTTTTTACACCATTTTTACAAAGTAAGTTTGGGTGTCACATTCTGGAATTGGCCTTACGTTAAAATGGATAATTTGTTTGCTGTCCTTTTTTGGGGTTGATGCGACATACTCAACACCCTGGCTTTATTGCAGCATGTAACTGTGATAATACGCCAAAGGGTGTAACTAGTGGTGGGGTCCACCTCCGACACTTGGCGCCTGGGTAACACAGCTTCGAAGCAAAATCGTAGTGATGGAAAGTTGCTGATGTCGCTGATGTCCAATGTTGAATATGTCGCATCAACTGATGTCCAATGTTGAGTATGTCGCATCAACACTGAAAAAGGACAACAAACAAATTATCCATTTTAACGCAAGGACAATTCAAGAATGTGACACCCACACTTACTTTGGCAAAAGGGCAGTATCGCCCCCTTATTAAAAGTGCAGTGTTGCTCCTCTTGCCATTTCTTGGCAAAATGGCAGTATTACTCCCCTTGTGCTTGACAGTATACCAGTATTATACAGTTACAATGATGCCGTTAATCATTTTTTGCTGTGTGGTTGACTAGCCTAGTTGGTTTTTTTGTTTTTCTGTGCTGTGTGATGCAAATGAAGCAAGAAAAAAAGAGAAAGAAACAAGGAGTAAACCATTAGTAGGTAAAATTAAAGCAATGCTGAAACTTAATATACAAATATGGTTAAAGAAAGTGCAGCCAGGAACATATTATGCTTAAAGTGCAGAAGCATACAACCAGAGAAATACACTAGAAATTTTGGGGTTCAATTTTGTATGGAGTTTGTAAGTGAAATTGCTTTCGTTGTGATATAGTCTCGAGTCTATTAAGTTGTTTTAAATTAATAACCACCGTTCTTAAATATCTAGTTTTTGTCGCAAATTAAATTGAACTTGTAAAGTTATCAAAATATTCAAAACTTTGCGAGACTCAGAGATTACGGTTACTCAAGAAAACTCTTCGAACCTTTAATTACCATTTAGCTTTTTTTGTGTGTGTGTTAGTTAGATCTTGATTCTGTAGTTGCTAGTTTATGGTCAGATTGATGCGCCATGGCAAGCTGGGACTGCAGTGCACTCTGTAGGAACAAGTTATCCTCTTTTTTGCCAATATAGCGATTGAGTTGTTGCAACCAGCTTGTTTAGAAGTAGTGACCTATCTCCTATTTACCTCTCTTATAATAAAGGAATCCCATCAAAAGCTCTTACCACCACGTAACAAGGAAGTTTTCTGACACGTCATTCACGTTGTCCCATTACTGCTGAACAGTGAACATTCATTGTGACAGTGCGTATGCTGCTTGAAATATTTTCTTATCATTATATAAATAATATATATGATGATTTAATTTGGGTGGACGTATAAAAACTTGCTCATGTCAATCTCAAAGCAACACTATTTATCACATCTTGTTGCAGAATTGCATGTTTTCAGCTCCTGAGCTTACTTCAGTGCAGCAATCCTCTTATACTGATTTTTATTTTACAGAATGATTTGATGCTATGAATGGTTTTTGCTTGTGTTAATGAATTAAAAATATGTTGCCGGTCAGCTCCAATGAACAAGTCATGAGCTTTTCTTCAATTTCACTGCAAATAAAGAACGGTTAACCAGTTGAAGACCTGTACAAACAAATCTCATGAGGGAAGCGTTTGATCATAGACCTTCATTGGACAAAGATCCCTGACGTTCAAGCAATATGTATATACAGTACATATAAAGTAGACGCCGCTTAATATTATTGCGTTGGGATCGGACCATTTTGGTCATAATACCCGATTGGTCATTAAAACTTAAACCGCCAAACTGCTTCTAAATTAAAGCAAATAACAGTATCGGTAACATACTGTATAGTCAAAGTGACATATTGAAGCACCGCAAAACAAATTCAAAATGTTACGCAGGTACTTCAGTTAGTTTTTGGTGCAAAAAATCTGGGTAATGTTTTGCTGAGCAAGAAATTCTGGACCGTACCAAATTGGTCATAAAAAGCGACTGGTCATATTATCCGTGGTCACAAAATGCGGCGCGACTACTGTGTACCATATGCAACGCTTGGAGTTTTGAGAGCAAGCTTCAAAAAAGTTTAGAGAAACTTTTCAGTGATTACTTGATTATACCTTGAATGATGAGTTTTTTAGCATGATTTTCACTGATTCCAGTTCAACTAATCGGTTGATGCAGACTGTGTGAAAATGTTCATTTAACTAGATTTTTGCTGCATAACCCAATGGATTGAATCGCAGCCCAAGTTGCATTACCACTGATGTTGTTTATGTTTACAGTTGCAACCGAGCGTTGTTGATTGCGTATTTGAGCATATGCAAGTCAACTAGTCAGATGGTCGAGTGGATAGTAGGGTGGAGTGAATAACTTTTTTTTGGAAATTAGAGGTTTGGAGGGTCTAAAAACCTAGCAAACCACTTAAAACCAACTTTGATAGCAGTTTTTTTAGGTTGGACTCCAAACTCAACCACTTACCTCCCTAAAAGTTGCTGAAAGAGATCAAATTTCTTACAGCACGTGTAACTTTTGATCCACACTTTTGGTTTAAAAATCTGCGAAATGTCTGTGTTTCTACCTGCTCTAATTAAACACTTACACGTGCAGTCAATGGTTTTTGTTATTTGCAAAAAATTGTTTTTGTTTGCAAGGGACAAATTAATGTTTCGACTATAACAAAAGTCTCGTCAGCCTTGCTACGCACAGCCAATCCAGGCTAAACTCATTCCATACTCTAAAGACTCTTTTTTGCATTGCTTTACCTGGACATCTCGACTTCATCTCTTTTCTAGGTTGTGCCCTATTTTTAGCAGGCGACTGGACCCAAACAACGATACCCAATGAAAGAACCTATAACCACTAACCCACAACTAAGTTACCGGTAGCCTAACTAACCCACATCACTAGAAGCCCCCATGGCAACCCACTCATTTGCAGCTGCAGACGCGTTTCGACCTTATTATGGTCTCATCAGTGCAGCATAGCAACCTCCTACCTTCCTGAAAAAAAAAAAAAATTCTAACCTTTAAAAGAACTACACACCCCAAATCTAAGCCTCTACTCGTTCTGCTCAAGGTAGAACATTTGAAATAAAACCTTCAAGAAATTAGTACATGCTGGATTATGATGTCACAGATTCCCTGTAAACAATCGACAAGAATAGAAATGACCGGTTGGTTTAACTATTATTTTCCCGGTAATCTGAGAAAGAATTTTTTTGTTTAGGGTTTGTAACTATACCAGTTACCAAAGCCTTCAAAAAAACTCTCTGCCCAACCCGTTCGCCCGTGGTACAGCGGGGGACAAGGCAGGCACTGTGTCTGCGCATGCAGCCCAGAAAACACAGTGACCGTCAGCGCTTATCGGTGGTTTAAACATCAATATCCCGGTACGTTTATCGAACTGCACGTTCAGTTACAGGATCCAGCAAGATGATATAAAGAAGGATATGTAAGTCAAATAGAATTCTTCTATCCTATACTTTTCCGATAGGCACCTGCAAAGTCGATAGGCACCTGCAAAGCCAGCCAACAAAGCACAATGTGTCAGGGTAAGAATAGGTCCAACAATAAGAGTACAGTCTTTTAATGGAATGGAAAATGGTACTCCCCCATACAGGTGGGAATTGAACCATCCACTTTTGTCATCAATTATGAGTTAGATGAGAAATTTGCAAGGGACAAATTAATGTTTCGACTATAACAAAAGTCTCGTCATCTAACTCATGACTTTTGTTATTGTTTTTTGTTGTTTTTCTCCTAAACAGTAATATATATGATTTTTTGAAAATAGCTCAAAAGTCATTGACTACACAACTAAATGCTTAATTAGAGCAGGTGAAAGGACAAACATTTCGCAGCTTTTAAAACCAAAACCAGCTTCCTACGATGTGTGGATCAAAAGTAACAGGTGTTTTAAGAAATTTGACCCCTTTCAACAACTTTTGGGGAGTAGGAGGTTGGGTTTGGGATCCAACCTCAAAAAATTGCTGTTGGTGATAGATTTACGTGGTTTGCCAGGTTTTTGGACCCCCCAACATCCAATTTCCAAAAAATTGGTTTACCTCACTCTAGAAACTTGACCCGCTACAGCAACTTTGGGGAGGGGGTAGGTGGCTGGGTTTGGGGTCCAACCTCAAAATATTGTAATTGAGGTGTTAGTGTTAGGTGGTTTGCCAGGTTTTTAGACCCCCCAACTTCCAATTTGCACAAAAAATTTTTTCAATCCACCATAGTGGATAGAGCGTCTGCCTCTGGATCGGTAAACTGGGGGTTTGATTACGAGTCGGGTCAAACCAATTACTTAAAAAGTGATATTCACAGTTTCCCTGCTTGACGTTCAGCATTAAGGGGACAGTGTGGAGCAAGTCAACAAGTTCGCTTGTAGTGCCGCTGGGAAAAGCACTTAACACGATCTTAGTGTGATTGACAGATGGCTGGCAACAGCTGAACGAGCTCGTATGGCGCTTCGTCGCTTTCTCGTGATACAAGGATAAAAATGCCAGTAATAAAAATAATAAACTCTGAAAATAAATTTATTGGTTCGTTACAAAATTTATGTTTTTATGTATCTGTTTCAAATGGAAATTTTTATGTACGGATACAACTATGGAATCAGCTGTCTTACAGTAAAGATCAAGCAAATACTGCAAAGCCGTGATGTACAGTTACAGTTAAATTGCTACTTAATGTTCATTCAAAGTCTGTTGTTTCCTGCACACTCGTATGCCAGGATCAGAGCAGAAGCCTATCTCTAGTGAATCTGCTTCATCGAACGAACAACCTCATCTACATCTTTAAACATGGATTGTTGCACATTTTGTAGGTTAAAATTAATTTGTATTTTCAATGGTACTACACTTTTAGATGGTTTGGTGCTATAATTATGCGTTCTGTTGTTGTCGTTCTTGAAACGCAGAGATTGTCAAATTGTTACAATAGCTTATTTTAAAACCTTGGTACTAACTTTGCTTTTAAACCTAGAAGAAGAAGGTACCAACTTTGCTTTTTTGCTTTATGATTACTAACTTTTAGCAGAACTCTCTATCTTTTTCACGAGTTTGCAAAACGAAATCGGTTACGCTACTGGTCTTTTTGTATATTTGGCGTTTTATTCTCTCGCTAACAGAAAGAGCCGAAGGTGTTATGCCTATTTAGGAGTTGCCGGACATCTATCTTGTTCTAGGATGAGGAAATTTTGTTAAGCCCTTTTCCAAACGGCCCAAAAAATGAAATTTCCTTCTCTTTACGTTTTCCCATAAATTCTGAACGGTAAGGAGGAATGTGCTTAGTACAAATTTTGAAGGTTTTGGATTTACTGGACTGAGAATCGAGGTATGGAATTTCTGCTCTTGAGAGAAGCGCTCCGTTGATCAATAGAGGCAATCCAAATGAAACTCAAATCGAGCATCCCGATAGATTTGCATAGCGCTTTCCAATTTTTAAGACTTGATTTTTAATGATACAAAGTTAGATGCGTTTTAGTGTTTTGTTTGATCCAGAAAATTTACGAGCAGTTGCCTTAGCTGTTAACTTTTGGTTCAAAAAAGATCTGCAATGCTCTGCTTTTGGGAAAATTTTTTTATTCTCAGTTTCGCATTCACCTTTTTTTCTGCGTTGACCATGGATGCGTTCTTACAAAGATTGTTTTTTGCATTGTGTGCAGTAGAATATATGAAGTGCATTGAAACTTTCTGCTTTGTAGCAATTAATTATCATTTATTGCATGTTATTGTATACACTCTATCACGAATGTTTTAGCAGTCTAGATGGTTTTTAAGTGTGTTTCTACTAACTCTAAACCCTACGTTTATTTATGTGTGTCGTTGAAGGTCAATTTTCCTATAAAGCAAAATTTGTGAAAATCAACTGCGTGTTTTATTATGTGTATAGTGGTTTGAATACAATGTAGTTTATAGCTAATCAGCCAGTCTTTGAAGTCCAATTTGACTTCACTTCGCTCTGTTAGCCACCTTTTTGACTTAAACCTGCTGCAATTTCAGTTGTGACTGTTATTTATTTTCTACCAAACACTGATAATATTACCGTCTTCATACGTTCACTACATCCAGGACAAGGCACAAGGGTTTAGCAAGTGCAGCCGATTCAAACTGAATAGTTTGCAAACTGCTTGTGCTTAAAAGACAGGGTAAGAGTTTATTTTTTAAGTTTAAGAAAAATCAAAGTGCCAATAAACTGAGCAAAGGATGCTACAGTAGAAGCGCATTTTGGCCATTCTAAAGTTTCGAGATTATACGATGTCAACTACGACTGACTAAATGTTGTTAAGAGCAAGACGTTTAGGCCAAAAAACACGATGTTTCATGCACTTTTCTCATATCGAGGTTTGGCCTTTTTTCAACTTCGAAAAAAATTTTTTTTCACTCTACCCTATTAGACAAGTCAATCTCAATCGGTAAGTAAAAATTAAAAAAAGGGAAACGGGAATTAACACATCATAAGGCTTGTGAAAGAAATGAAGCGTCCTACATATAATGTAGGCCTACCAGTCACATACAACTGACGCAAATCATGTTCTTTTCATCACTGCAACACAACGCGTGAGCCCAACTTGTGCAAACAAAGTTTTTACCAATTTTTGCGTGTCCGTGAGATTCCTTGGATAAGACACATCGAACCCATTGTTCTCCTCCTCGACTGTATTCGCAATCTTCCCAGCAAAAACAACATTTCCAAGCATTGCTTTGATTCGTACCGTAGAGAGAGACAGCGCTGTTTCGGGCTATTAGCCTTCATTAGCCGCCCTCAGGTAAGAAACATTCATCTTCCTCTGACCCAACAAGAGGAAGTCGTCATGACTTCCCGTCCGGTAGGCCAGGAAGGACATTGCTTTTTAATTGCTTTGATAGCTAGAAAGAACATTCAGGTTTAAGTCGTCATCTTCGGATGTGTCGTGCGAAAAATTTTGTTTCATGGATGCCAAAAGAACTTCATCTTCTGAACTTGTTTGATCAAGATCCGCAGTTAGCTTGCGTCGAGCACCCTTTTTTGCTTTACGCTTAGACAGTTTGTGCTTTTTAAATTCTGGCTTCTTTTCATTGAATCTCGATTTTTTAGTAGGCCTTACTTTTTTCAACCTTACGTTTTTTTAACCCTAACCCTTACTTTTTTCAACCTTTTTTTTCTGGGGTAGCGGTTAAGATTAGACTTGATCCTTTCTTAGCAGAAAGTCTTTCCTTTGTTTGCGCTGCAGTAGGCAAAGAAATAATTGATTCAGGTGATACAAATGTTCTGTTAAATTCAAAGATTTGGTCTCTCGGGGTCCCGCGGTGTCGCTGGTAATGCTGGGGTAGATAGAATGTCGCTCGGGTTTTGTTGCCAGGTGACTTCTTCATGAGCCGGAGATTTAGAAACAGTAATATTTGAAGTTATCGGTCCATCTTTGATTGTGCAGTTCGCCTACTAATCACCAGAGTTCAACCACTCTCTCAAACTTGATGAGTCACGTGCTTCACAACCCTGTTGAAAAGATTCCTTTACAAGCATGGGCTCAATTCTTGGTTGCTCTAAATTAAAGGATTTTCGAGCAACTGCGCTCGTTTTTCTGCCAGTAGACACGAGGCAAAATCACTGTCATCAAAGTTAATTATTTGAATTATATGGGTACCGGTATATAGTATATACCCGTCGCTCTGAAACCTGCGATTATGTTTCTTGGCGTCATGGTAGATAAGATTGCATCATTTACGGCACTTGCAACATTATAAATGCTAAATCTTTCACCAGGGTGGCTATACGCATCCAATTATCTATCGCAGTGTGGTAATAATGCTTGAAAAGTCCGCATACGGAAACATCTAGTGGCTTCAGTTTGTGTGAGGCCATATGGTTAATAGCACAATACCATTTTTATTAGCCATTTCGATGGGTTTGTAATTAATGTGGGAGCTGTGACTGTCAATGAGCAGGAAATTTGGTTTTTCTTTTGATGAAGAAGTTTGGGTTACAAAGAGCTCTAAAAACTGGTACCACATGATTTGATTTCTTCATCTTTATCCTCTTATCACGAGAAAGCGACGGAGGCGCTATGCGTAAGACGAATCCAAACTCGCTTAGGAGTTGCCTTTGTTTCAAAGTTTTCCGGTGGAATTTTCTTCTGACTTTTTTTAATTTGTCAGATTCCACCACGCAGAGATAATCATCGTGAAGCATCTTATCCAAGGACGCAACAACGAAACTAGGTTGGGAGTTGAACCATTAACCTTGCGATCATGGTCGTCGTAAAAACGACACTCCAACAGTGCTGTAGTCGAGACCACTTGCTTCGAGACCAAGACCGAGATCAAGACCGGAAAATTTTTTCAAGACCAAGACCGGTCGTCTTTCGAGATCTTTGGTTCGAGACCGAGAATAATCGAGACCAAGACCGAGACCGGCAATTATTCGGCCTCTAGAAATAAATCCATGTCACCAAGTTTCATCAATTTTTTTTTCCACAAAGTTACAGTTACATTGCAAGTAAACAAGGATTTTTAACATTTCCGAAGAGAGCCTTGCTCTCTGTGGTCGCATTATTAACCCGCTTGTGCTAAAAATTCTATCTACCGGAGCTGAAGAAGCTGGTATACATAGTATGTGCTTGGATAGTTTAATAAAACAGGTAATTCGCCATTTTTATGTTTCCAAAATTCAAAATCATTTGAAGGCACGGTTATTGTTGCTACTTATTCAAATATTTCGTGAGCTCTGCTCTTGACGTTGTCTTCGACCTTTCTTAGTTTCCTATAGTTGTTTTTTGCTGGCATATTTTGCGCCGAAACTTTATTAGGAAGTTGTTGCTTGCTGGCATAACTTGTTCAATACTGCAGTTTTCCAGTTGCAATGCAGATGCTCATGTATCTTAAGTTTAACTTATGTTAAAAAGTCTTTCCAACCATCGGGTTACTAAATCAAACATTTTTTTTGTAAAAACTATCGGTAGCTAACCGAACTGACACCTACCTCCGTTATTTCATCTGTTCTGATTTTTGAGAATAAATTCTTCAGAACTAATAAAATCGTAAGAAGCCTACTTACAAAAAATGCTTTTTTATAATTGACAAATTTCTGAAATCTGCAGAATCTCGGAAAACCTAAAATAAAATGACTCAGTTCAAAAATATTTGAAAAAATCATTGCAAAAAAAAATGATGAAATTTATAAACAAGAACAATATTCTCTCTGATTCACAATTCGGTTTTAGGACTAGAAGTTCGACAAAAATGGCAGTTACATCGATATATGACAAATTACTTCAAAATTTAAATGACAAAAAAAATAACTTGCTCAATTTTTCTAGATTTAAGGAAAGCTTTCGATTCAGTGCACCATGATATCATTCTCAAAAAATTACACCTTTATGGGTTTCGAGGTACCATTCTCAGTTTTTTCCAAGATTATCTTAGCAACCGCAAAATCTGTACCAAAATCAATGAAAAAACATCGAGTTTTCATTCTGTTACATATGGTGTACCGCAGGGTTCTGTTCTCGGATCAATACTATTTTTACTGTACGTAAATGATTCACCCAATGTTTCCAAATTTGAAACTTCGTTATTCGCCGACGATACCAATTTACACATGAGCCATCACAACATTCAATTTCTTCAACAAGAGGTTTCTCAGGAAATAAAGTCGATAAATGGTTGAAGCAAAACAAATTAATTTTAAATTACAAAAAAAACAACTTCATGATGATCGGCAATGCGATGCAAAATTCAACAAATTTTGAAGTGATAGTTAACCATAATAATATTCCTCTAACTAATAGCGTCAAATATCTTGGAGTTATTTTAGACAAGCTCACATGGCAACCACATATAGAGCAAATCAGCGCAAAACTCTCCAGAGCTTGTGGCATGATTTTTAAACTCAGGCATTACGTTCCCCTCTCTACTCTAAAACTAATTTATTATAGTATGTTTAATTCGGTCTTGCAATATTCATTAATAAATTGGGGAAGAGCATCAAAACACCTACTTTGTAAAATTTAAACTCTTCAAAACCGTTTTTTACGAGCTAGTTTATTCCGCCCAAGTCGCTTTTCTAAAAATGCTTTATATTTTGAGTTTGCAGTTTTAAAATTAGATGACATGATTGATATGGAATATGCCAAATTTTTATTTAGATTCAGTAACGATATGCTGCCAAATTATTCTAACAGTTACTTCACTAGTTCATCTCTATGAAACCTACTGTTTCCACTTTAAACTTTCCGAAGGAACAACTAATGCGGTTCGCTGGAAACGGTGAGCTGTATTGCTTGTTATTCTCGATCTATTACTTTTTCTCAAGTCCCTTCAGTTCGGTGCCATTTTCGCATCATTTTCCAGCTATATTCACCTGATGAGCTCAAAATAAAAGCGAAACCGGTCGTGGATTGCTACTCCATTCCCTGCATTGCTATTTTTTGCGATGCTTTCTTGTCATCTACCCTCTCCAATCTTTAAGCCTTATATCCCGTTACTTTCCAAACTGCGTTGCTTCATGCACTAACTGTAACTCTAATTGTGCATCGTGGGAAGGCAAGATATTCTCTTCGAGGATTTAAGTGACGTATCATTATCAAGGAATTGATGCAGAAGAGTCTATCTTGACCAAAAGCCTACCTAACGTGGGAACCTGGGCGCTCCCTAATTTGTTCTTTACTAGTTTGGTTTCTATTCATCATCATTATACACGTCACAAAAGTATAAGATTTTTTCACACTTATTCTCGTACTGAATGGAAGAAAAAAATGACAGAACATAACGCTTTAGAAATATGCAGTAAATTACTTTTAGAGTAAAAACAATCTTCATTTTTTAAGTTTAAAAAGACTTTTAAAATGGATGACCTGAAAAAATACGCTTCATGAATAAACAATCTACTGTAATTTTAGCTACACTATGTTTTGGGTGAATCTAATTCACTTCAACCCATGCGTTTAAGAATGTCACTCTATTGCCACGTAATTTCAATAAATCGTGTTTTTTTGTTGTTGTTGCTGTGCCCTAATGTAATGTTGGCTGCAACATATTAAAGTTTCGATACCTCCTCCTCCGTTTTTGCCCTTGTATTTTGTCTTTTTTCGCGAAGGTCTTTCGTGCTTATGACCCAACTTTTTCAGAATTAGTTCAATGTTTATCAAAAGGCTACATGCTCGTCCGTCGCTGGTTATTTTATTAATTTTGCAGCAATAATTTTGTTTGAGAGTAACCGTGTCAACAGTCAAATCTTTAATAGTATTTTTTGCTCTTAGCACAATTCTGCCGCACTAAATTTTGAGTTTCCCCAAAACATAGCCCAACCACAACATTGTGCTATTGAATGTTAAATCGGGTTAAATTATGGTTTAGGTCCTTATTTGACCTACTTAGCTTACTTGCGCTTTGGAAGAGTTAGGGTTTGGGTCAAAAACAACAAATGTAAACTAGGCCGGAGCCTATCTTCTCTACAAAAACTGGAAAAACTACAGACACTCATTAGATGAACGGGGAAATACAGTGCATTAATGTGTACTATCAACCTTCGCTTATCCGCATTTTTTAAAATCTAACGGAATCTATTGCGATTGTTCTTTTTTATTTCTTATTCTTTGCATTGTAAAATTAAAACTGGCAATTTAGCGTCGCTTATAGCTATCCTGTCACTCAGCACGCTGTTCGTCTTTCGACTTGTTTACTGGAATGAAACAGAAAATAGAAACACCGCATGCGAGTAAAACATACGCGCTTATGACGTCACAGAAAAGGATTGTTCGCTTTGATGATTATATACAGCGGCAGTTAGGCCGCGTTTACACATAAGTTCAGCTAGGCGCAGTGAAGTGAAGTGAAGTAGCGCGCAGCGCAAGTGACTGTTTACACATTGGTGAAGTGCTGCGCTGACCGGTGAAGCGCTAATTTGTGTTTTTTTGGCTGTCAATGGCAACCAGCTAAAACTAATCAACGGGTGCTTAATAAACGTAGCCAATTTAGTCTTCTTGTCCCAGCGATTTGTTAAAAATTGGCATGTGTTTTCCACAAATAAACAATCAAATTCGACTGGAGAAGGCTGTTCTTCTCTACCTGCTTTATAAAAAAGCGAAAAAGTCCAAATCCAAAAGGAGAAGAAGAACAGCACGAAAAAAACGAAGCTGTTGGGTGAACCCCATTCTACGTAAAAGGAATCAACAGCAAGGTATAAATTAGCTTTATATTTTTTTACTAGAACGTAAAGTATATAGTCCGAGTATCTTGTTTTCAAAATATGTGAGACACCATGCTAAGAGTGATCAAGGGCAAAATGATCGTCTTTGTCTACGAGAGGGCTACAATTTACTAATTGGTAATTCTGCGTTAAGTTTTGGAAGACACGATCTGATGCCTATAGTCTATCAACAATTTTATCGTCTAATAGGCCCCACAATGGTTCTTAACGGGGTCTCCGGAAAGAATGTCAATTTGTTTCAGTATAGCCTACACTCCCGTTCCAAATAGCGGCTAGCGTAGACATGGGGTAGGCTACTAGGCTATCCAAGCCAATATCTTTAAGAATGGCGATACCAGAGATTGAAAAGGTTGGAAACCACCAAATACAATAATATGTTTGCAGGCGACTATCATGTGCTAGTTAACGACATGCGCCATTTGAACCCAGATTTCTTTTTTTCCTCGTTTCGCATTACTCCAAGAGTATTCGATGAACTGCTCGGCAAAGTTCGACAAGCGATTTGCAAAAAAGATACATTCTGGAGGCAGGCTATTTCCGCGGAGGAAAGGCTGCTGGTTACCCTAAGGTAAAGAAGCATGATAACCGTTTTTAGTGACACTACACACTGCACGATGTCCCATTGATATATTGTCCTAAAGCCAAGTACCGATACAAGAAAACGAAGTAAATAGGGATGTGCCGAGTCGAGTCCGAGTATTTGGCCGAGTATTTAGGCGTTTTTACTCCTCGGACTCGGCCGATTATTAGTTGACACTCGACCGAGTACTAACTTGTAAACAATTAACGTTTTTTTTTTACTTAAACCCAAGTTACCGACTCAACGGTAGCAATTTACCGCACAGCACAAAACAAGACTGTTTATTCGTGAACATTATTGTCTCTTTTGCTTGATAAGGTACCTACGGGGTACATTGTCATTATTGCATTGTATTGCCCAGATGTTGCCATTCGACTGTAAGCTCAGTATACGTAAACCAAATACCATTGTTACTGATTAACTCAATGATTCTGAAGCAGCTAAATGCAAGAAAACCGAAAAGGCAAAAGCGTACTACCCATCGCGCGTGATGTCATAGACACCCGAGCTCGGATTCGCCGAGTAATGTCGTAAATACTCGTTTCTCGGCACGTCCGAGTACTTTTCCTAAAGGCACATCCCTACAAGTAAATAGGTTTATGCTAATTGGTTCCATGACAAACTTTACTTTAAATTGCACCCCCTCAATTCTACTTCATTTTCATGGAAGCCTGTCATATTTGGGCAGGACACGAGTTTAACATTGTTCCTAAAAAAAATGCTTTTATTCCACGAAAAACTAGTAGCGATTTCCATGTGACAAAATTTTACACCAGCGGATAACCGGCCGATTAACTCAAATGTCGCTGTTGGTGCGGTAGGTTTGGGGACGCGCTCTGGGCCGGTCAAATTGAACAGTGTCGCCAGCGACTTGCCACCGCTGCGATATTTCTTCGAAATTCGAAGCTGTCTTGTCCCTGCGCTAAGCCGCGGAGATGGCACCCGCCACTCGTTACACGTTTAGGCGTAATACCGCGAGTATAATGAAGATTTGATTTTTCATTTTAGAGATAATTAAATAAGCCTAGCTTACTCAATACTCATATTCACCTTTCCCGGCACAATAATGCATACGTATTTTTTGCTCTTTTGTTTGTTTTTATTTATTTTAGCTTCATTAACTTGGCTCAAAAAACACAGAAGCTTTTAAATACGTTCAAAGCAGAGATAAATAAGTTGCACAAGCTTAGTTTTGTACATTATACTACGAACGAATGATTATTGTTCTTGTTCACATTTGCAGATATTTAGCCACAGGAGACAGCTGCTTTACCATTGGCACATCCTACCGAATTAGCAGGTCTGCCATTTCAATAATAATTCCGGAAACTTGCCAAGCATTGTGGGACGTGCTTTGTCCAGAAGTAATGCCAATTCCCAATTAGGAAAAATGGCGACAAATAGCAATGGATTTCGAAAGTTTTTGGCAATTTCCAAATTGCCACGGAGCAATCGACGGCAAACACATCAACATTGAAGCTCCTGCAAATACAGGCTCACTTTACTTTAATTACAAAAAAAATTTTAGTGTAGTGCTTATGGCAGTAGTAGTTGCATCGTACAAGTTTGTTCTCGTGGGTATCGGTGCCTATGGCCGGCAAGGAGATGCCAACGTTTTTGCAAGATCTACGTTTGGTAAACGATTATTAGCTGGTGACATGCAACTTTCACCAAGCAAACGTCTTCCTGGAGAAGGATCACCAACTGTCCCCCCAGTGTTGGTCGGAGATGAGGCATTTCCGTTGAGAACAAACTTGATGAGACCATATCCAGGCACAGGACTCACTCTTGGCAAAAAAATATTCAACTACCGTTTGTCGCGTGCTCGCCGCGTAGTTGAAAATGCTTTTGGCATCCTAGCTACACGGTTTCGAGTGTTTCGCCGACCAATCAATCTCAAGCCAAGCAACATTGATGCTGTCATCAAAGGGGCCGTAGTTCTGCACAATTATCTTCGACAAAAAGCTGGAGTTCAATACATTGGGGCAAACAGCGTAGACTGCGAAGATGGTGAAGGAGATGTTCGACCAGGGGAATGGCGAGATAACTACTCCCAAATGTCATCATTGAGTGTACAAAGACGACGGCCAGATAACGCAGCACTACAAGTTAGAGATAACTTCAAGGATTACTTTGTTAACGCTGGAGCTGTACCTTGGCAAGTTGCAAGTGTTACCAGCAGAGACTAGTGTTACCTGAAAAAATGTTGTGTGCTCGTAGTTATGTGTAAACAATAGTCACATTGCTGTAAAAACTGTGAAAATAATGGTGATTTTCAGTGAGTACTGTATAATTTTCTGTTAAAATCTAAAAAGGAGCTTATTGCTAAATAAAAACAAACTCAATGAGCTAATCTCAAATCTTTCTCATCAATTTTGCAAAACTACCGTTCTTTTGATGACAGCAATAAAAATGTTTTGGGATAAGAACATTTTGCTGTGAGACACTTCATGATTCGCTTTCTAGAAACGTAAAACATCATAACACAAAAAGCATAATGCGATTAGACAGATGCGCCTAACAGAGAGCTTTATGGCATACACCAGAGCATGATATACAACACAGTAAATCATCAATCAAAAACTTTTTGAAAAATTAAAACTTCCCTACAGGGTGTTTCACCGTCAGGCATGACATAAGACAGGAGTCACGTACCTATTTGCTATCGCGAGCCATTTTGTCACTTACCAATGAGCACGCGGGCCGCATAACTTTTTAGTCATAAACCCATAACGAAACCTGCTAAAGTGAACGAAGTGTTCAATCAGCAGTAACGAACAACCGATAAACATAAATACATACTTCTACATTTTTTTTAGTTGCATATTTATCCCCCTATCACTAGAAAGCGATCAATGCACTTTACGAGCTCGCTTAGGAGTTGCCAGCCATCTGTCTACCACACCAAGATGGGGAAATACCTTTAAGTGCCTTTGCCAACGGCACAACAAGTTAACTTGCCGGCTTGTTCTTCACACTGTCCCTTTAATGCTGAGCGTCAAGCAGGGAAGCTGTGAATATCAATTTTAAAGTCATTGGTTTGAACCGACTCGGAATCAAACCCGAGTCTACAGCTCAAGAGAAGGACGCTCTATACCACTCGGCCATCTGAGCTGATAGAATTTATCCACAATTTTTCGTTTCTTTGCTGAAGACATTGAAAAAAACGGCTGATTAAATATTGATTGAAAAACAGAATAATAAATACCTTTAAAAAGCTCTAAAATTTGCATATATAGTACCGGTACTCTAAGCTCACCAATTCATTTCCGCCAACTTACGTATTAATCACTACTACTGTAAGGCGAGCTAAAGCTCTTACACAAATAGGTGCTCGTATACTGCGCTATACTGAAGCTACAAGCCTGCAAGGGACCACGAGTTATGTTATTATTACTATATAACAATGGATGAACTGCGGAATCCTGAAACCGATAAAAGGCTTGTGCTATTACACGTTTGCATGGTTCTTGCGTGATACGAGCGTGGTTCAAACGGGCCCGGGGCGGGGGCTCAGCTTTTGATATCACATCACAAAGATTAGACGAGGAAAAGAAAGTTCAAGAGTACTGGTCTCGCTAAAACGTTCGTGGGCCGCAGAAATTTCTTTCACAGGCCGCATGCGGCCTGCATGTTCGTCACCTCTGACATAAGATTTCATTTTAAAGTTTTAGCGTCCTCCCTGAAAAGCCTGACGGCGAAACAGACTGAAACGACTTATTACATACAGTTTTTCATTATGATTAAATTGAATACTAATGAAACCGGTTCAAAGTAGGATTCGGTATTCTGAAATGGACATCCCTAGGTAATAATCAAAGAAACTCTTGCAATGGGGTGACCTACAATACAAAAAGAACATTAAAAAACACCTACTTTATTTTTAAACTGTTTTTCGAGCTTCTTCCGCTGCAGCAATAGTCGCTTGCATTATCTTAAGCTGAAGTTCCAACCTTATTGCATCTGGCAGTTTTCGGGCCTCTTGAGCCATACTAAGAAAAAATTGCAGTGTCGGATCATTGGCATTTTCTAGAAAAGCAAAGACAAATTTATTTTCAGACTTATACACCACTAGCTTGAAATGTTTTTTTTAGTTGCATATCCATCCTCCTAGCACGAAAAAGCGATCACAGCGCTATCACGAGCTCGCTTAGGAGTTGCCGGCCATCTTTCTACCACACTAAGATGGGGGAATCCCGCTAAGTATTTATCCCAAACGGCACAAGTAAACTTCCCCGCTTGTTCTCCACGCTGTGCCTTTAATGCGGAGGGTCAAGCTGGGAAGCTGTGAATACCAATTTTAGGTTACTGGTTTGACCCTAATAGGAATTAAATCAGAGTCTACAGCTACAGAGGCAGACGCTCCACTCAGGCTAGGGTGGCCCCACCCTTTTGCAGTTGTGCAAAATGTACGTACATCCTTATTTTTACCTTGATTATGGTTGTTTTCCAAAAAAGTAATTAGCTTAGAAGTCGCAACGTCTTCCTCGCCGTCACCGTCATTTATTCTCCGCTTTTTTGCAACTTTTGCACCTATGTAAAACAGCAACAATAAAATGGTGGGCAACCAATGTGGTGTAAATTTGGTAGTTCAACTGGCATAAAAGTTCAAGTGACACATACCCGAAGTTTTAGCTTTGCACAACTTTTTTTTCTCTGACACTGCTGATCTGCTCGGTTCCTGAGTATGAATCACTACATCTGGGCTGCTGTGCTCAACAACATCTGAACATTCTGTTTCTGAATAACTTCGAGAATTGGGAGATACCCATTGAGATGCAGTTGGCACAGAGTCTTCTTCCTCCAACAACTGTCTTACATCTGGTTTTTGACTGTCCAATACAATCACGTTGGAAGATGTGCTGCACAAGTAAAAATTGCTCAATCAGCAATTTAAAAGTTTTTTGTTCACAACTATTTCCTGGTTTATCCAAATAGGAAAAAACAAAAAAGATTTCCCCAATAATGATTTCACGCTCACATATATTGCTTTCAGTCGACAAGGCCTTTGATTGGTTTGAAATTTTTAGTTTGGATCAACAAACTTGAAAAGGAAAAGGTACAACTAATCTACTTTCGCACAAATCTAACGTCGTAGTAATCACTCAGTCAGTAATTTGACAATGATGGGCAACATCAACTGCAAGAAGTCGTCATCTCACTAATTTTATTAGCTGCTACATTACAACATATGTAAGTATGTGCATAACAGCTGTAATATGAAAATCATCTTTAACATAAATTTATAAAAAAAAAAAAAATGTTGCTAGTACACTTTTGTGCGGGTTCTTTCATTTTGCAACTGTTTCATGAGCTTACCTTCTGTAATGTATATGTGGCTGGATAAATGACATAACGTCATAAAGGTTCCACTTTTTCTGTGGAGTAAAACTGTCTCCTGACTTACTTATCAGTTGCCTCTCCCTCTCCCTAATGTACTTCGTGCGCAAATTTTTCCATACATTTTTGCACTCTGCAGGAGTAAAAATGATCGATGGTTATAATACCAATGTGGAGTTTTATGCGAGCACATCCATTAAAAAACTTCTGGTATCATCTAAGCAGCATTACTAAGCAAATATTAGGACGTTATGGAATAACATATGAGCATCACTAACCAAAAAGTGAGCATTGTCACAAGCCAATTCTCTGGACAATAATCTTTTTACCACAATTACCAGTAGTCTAATTTCTTTTTTTTTTCATGCATATATGTTGATTTTGAGCCTTTTTTTATGTGTAAATGCTCAATCTTACAAGTTTTTACAAAAATAAATACAACTACACAACTTTGATTACACATTTATGTCAGAAAATGAATGAAACATCACACAAACACAGTTTATGTTATTAAAGCACGTTAATCGAATAAAAATTGTGATCAAAAGTATTGGCATTGTAACAAACAGATAGGAAAACAAAACTTAATTAATATCCGGCATAAATATATAGCTATATACTGCATAGAACAAAAGCAAACACATACTCTATTCACTGCAATACTGCTACCTTCAATAGGGCAATCACAGTCTTCGGAAATGCTTTTCCATGCATTTTGCCGGATGTATTTATTGCGATATGACTCTTTTGTGACATCGTAAAGGCATGCATACTTGGATACTTCTACTATGAGAAGTTCTTTCCAATCATCAGAACGATTCATTCTGGATATGAAACTTAGCTATTGCACGAATATCAGTAAATACCGGTATGTTATTACTATAAATACATTAAAGAATAAAATTTGGTCATTTTTAGGTAACAACAAGAGATACTTATATATTGTATATGGTACCAATATGTCAACAACAACAAAGTGTGAGACCTGTAGGGCTTTATCAACAGCAATGTGAAAATCTTATTATATCATATATTGAGATTTTTTTAATCGAAGAACTTGCCCAGCATTTTACAGTAGCCTAGCAATTGACTGGAAATGTGAAGAAACCACACAAAGTTTCACCTCCATTTACCAGTCTAGAACAGGGCTTCATGCGACCTGAGAGACTATTTTATGGGGCTCGTGGGCACTTACAACCATAAACTCCTATCGTGAATTAAGCCAAAGACCTTTTCTTTTTTTTTGCTCATCACTGATTTTTAGTGAAAAATAGGACATCTGCGAATGTGTTGAGCTTTTTTTTCTTTTGCTCTTCCAATCAGTGTGGCCCTCAGCTTTCATCATCATCATTCGTGTATATTACGCGTCAAAGAAAAAAACAGTACCGGTATGGCAATTGTAAAAAAATACTAAAAATTTCAAGTCTTTCACAATTGGCACATTGGGAGACCATAAAAGAGCAAATTGCTCATCGAGTCATAGCCACCCTTGCTTCTTCATATTTTATATCTATTGTGTCTTTGCCACATGACCTAGCAAAGAAACCATAGACATACATTCCACGAATTTCTTCTGCCCAGCAAAACAAACAAAAGATGGAAAATGTGCAAATTAAGAAAAAAATAAATCAGCAATATCTATGAAAAAGCCACAACAACAAACAATCTATACAATATTTTTAAAATTTAATCGGCTTTAAATATTTTTCAAAAATGCCAATGTTTGCCCACCCCTGGTCTAGTATCGTTATATTTTTTCCTAGTCTGCATATGAAGCATTTTGAAGCCCATTTGTGGAGCCTAGCTGCATGAGAGCAGGCTACAAGTATGCAGGAGGGCCTGCAAGCTCAGAGCTACGACAAGTACCAGACTACTAATAAATAGTCCACTGGTAAGATACTGGTACATCTATACATGTATGGTACACCATATACCGGTGGGCTCAGTTAAAGCTTCAACCTGGTACATATCACCTACTGCAACTGATACCCTCCATTAATTAAAAAGAAAAACATTACCCAACCGATGATCATTACTAGTCTAGTCTTGGTACCGCACTACCAGTATGGTGTGTGGTAGCCTACCAGTATATACTGGTACTAGTCGCATTCTGATACTATTACAAACCAATTGAATTCACTAATTGATAAAATTTGACCCAGAGCAACCTAGATATCCTAGAATACACTATTCCAGTATTCTTCACAAAACACTAGGCTGCGGACAAACTGGGAACTCCTATATTGCTTGACTGCCCTACCTCTGTACCTTCCAGACTAATTCAGAAACGAAACGCAGATGGCTTACTCTAGATGAGACCCCAAAAACTGTATGGTGCTTGGCTTTCCATTGAATTACGATAGCTTTGAACAGATTAAAAACATTTTCTCTGGATAAGCATATTATTCCGTGGTTTAAGCTTCTCCGACAAAGTGATGAACTCAATTAGTTATTTTAGCCTCTGGTCTACAGGTGTTTGGTAGAACAGGGGGCCAAATGGAGTAGACTAGTAGCTAGCCTACCGAGTAGGTCAATGAATGAATGAATCAACTGTTAAGCCTCAACATAGTCTACCAGTACCCTAGGTTTTTCCAAAACGCCGGTCGCATTCCCAACTAAATTTTGCTGGTTAGGCCTACCAGGCTAGGCTATGTAAACTAACAGTTACACTACCAACAGCCAGTTGACTGCAATTCTTGACTATTTTCAAGCTACAAATCCTGGCGTACACTATTCTCGGCAAAACTTACTTGTTTACTACCAAGGCACCCCTGCCAATGAGCGCTATTGGGTCTTTGACCCTCTGGACCTATTTTTATTACCAGCAGCCGACATCAAAACCGCGCGCACCTAGGTTCAAAAGTGGCTTCGCAGCTACTTGGTGCACAGCACTTCACTTAACTTCACTAAAACTCTTGCGAATCGCTGAACCTGGCACAAAGAAACAAACAAAAACCTGCGCGTAGCATCACCAATGTGTAAACGCGCCTTTAAGCCGCGTTTACACATTAGTTCAGCTAGGCGCAGTGAAGTGAAGTTAAGTAGCGCGCAGCGCAAGTGACTGTTTACACATTAGTGAAGTGCTTCGCTGATTGGTGAAGCGCTGATTTTGGTTGTGTTTCGTTGCTGGTAGCAACCACCAACGACTAATCAATTCTGCCGGCAGCGTGGCGCAGTGGTTTGATGCGTCGTTTTCACGATGACCATGATCGCAAGGTTAATGGTTCAACTCCCAACCTAGTCTCGTTGTTGCGTCCTTGGATAAGATGCTTCACGATAATTATCTCTGCTTGGTGAAACCTGGCAAGCAGCAAAACAAAGAAGTCAGAAGCACTCGTTCATTATTGGCATAATATCCTCCTATCACGAAAAAGCGACGAGGCGCTGTACGAGCTCGCTTAGGAGTTACCGGCCGTCTGTCTACCTCACTAAGATGGGGTAATCCCGCTGAGTGCCTTCCCTATAAGCACAACTAGTAAACTTGCCGGTTTGTTCTTCACACTGTCCCTTTAATGCTGAGCGTCAAGCAGGGAAGCTGTGAATACCAATTTTTAAAGTCATTGGTTGACCAAACTCGTAATTGAACCCCAAGTCTCCCGATCCAGAAGCAGACGCTCTATAACACTCGGCTATCTGATCGGTTGTATCAAAATTTAACCGTAAAACTCGGAAACAAAGGCAACTCCTAAGCGAATGTGGATTCGTCCTAAGCATAGCGCCTCCGCCGCTTTCTCGTGATAGGAGAATAAAAATGAAGAAATCAAATCAAGTTAATGACATGTTGGCATGTGTTTTCCACAAATAAATATTCAGTTTGATCTTGGATTTGAGAGGTCTGTTCTTCTCTACCAGCACAATAAAAAAAAACAGATAAACCAAAATCGAAGCGTAGCCTCGAAGGAAGAGCACGAAAACAGCGAAGCTGTTGGGTTATTTAACCCCATTCTACGCAAAAGGAATTACAATGAAGATTACTAAATTAGCCTTCTGTTTCCAACAAGAGACCGTAAAGATTTTTTGTTTTATAAATCCGCGAAACGCAGTGCAGAGTGACACAGGATGAAAAAAAAGTGAAATAGTTGTCTTACTTCATTTACTTTAAAAAATTAAAAAGTGAAGCCCGCGCCATTTGTTTTCATCCTTCACACGGACCGTCTACCCCCCTCTTCTAATCCAAATTTCATTTTCGCTTTGCTTCAATCAATTGCTTCAACTCGGGAGTAAAGTTAGTTTCTTGACAGTGCCAAAATTAGTAATGGTTGCAGCCTCCTTTCAATTTCCACTTCAAATAGGGCCCTTTATTTCATTTCCACGAAAACCTTTCATATTAGAGCACAACTCAACTTTAACATTATGTATCCTCCAAAACAGGTTCTATATTACCAAAAACCATATGTTTTCTCCACCTTCCCCAACCATAACATTGCACTACATATGTTCTGCCATTTTGTTTGTTTATTTCATAAGTTACCATTAAAAACACAAAAGCTTTTTAAATACGCCCTAAGCAGCGACAAATATTCGTATAAAGCGATCAACGCGCTAAGGGCTCGCTTAGGAGTTGCCGGCCATCTGTTTACCACACTAAGATGGGGGAATCCCGTTAAGTGCCCTTCCTAACGGCATAACAAGTAAACTTGCCGGCTTGTTCTTCACACTGTCCCTTTAATGCTGAGCGTCAAGCAGGGAAGCTGTGATTGAATACCAATTTTTAAGTCATTGGTTTGACCCGACTTGGAATCAAACTCAAGTCTGCAGCTCCCGAGGCGGACGCTCTTACCACTCGGCCATCTGAGCTGCATGTTGTACAAGAGCAGATTTTTGCGTAACACCACATAAACTTATGATCAAAAACGCATTGTTACTGCAGATACTTAGCCACGGCAGATGGCCGCTTCACCGGCTTTCGTCATGATAAAAATGTTGTGGGCAAAGCGAGCACGCAAATAATGTGAAAATAAACGGCAATAAATGAGCTTATCCGAAATCTCTCTTAACGATTATGCAAAACCGCAGTTCTCCCGATGACCGCAATCAGCATGTTTTGAGACAAGGACATTAGAACAGCAGTATGTTTGCCCGGTAGCTTGTTCGGCAGATATTAAAAAACATAAACACTAAAGATAGCAGTTCCATGCAACACAATTTGACGGTTTGCTTTCCAGAAACGAAAAACGTCATTCATAGCAAAATCAGTAAATTTTGCTACTTAGGCCTAATATTGCAGGATTCGTTTGGTTTTTGAGGAACACAGCGCAAATTGTTGCTTTGGTAGCCTTTACTTGAATTAATCATCATCGGAGGACCAGTAACTCTGAACGGCTTGAATTTAATGTAGGAGAAATACCCGCAGTCACGCGACTGAAACACCAAACTAAAAAAGTTTGCTATAACAACTTGCATCTTCATTTTTGCAATGTCGTCCGCGCTTCCTCAGCCGAAGCGATACTTGCTTGCATAGCTTTCGTTTGCAATTGCAATCTTATTGCATCCAGCAATTTTTGTGCCTCTTGAGCCATACTAAAAAAAAAATGAAAAGTTGGATCATTGACATTTTCTGCATAAGCAAACAAAAATCAGTGTCAAGTGCGGCTATTTTTGCAGTATTGACATGAAAATTAAATCCTGTGTAATTTCAAACCTTTTATCTCATTTTAGCATGCTGTATTAAAAGTAAAAGTTGGAGACAGCGGGTGTTTTAAATACACATTGTGTAGCGTCTAGCGGGAAGCTGCGAATACAATTTTTGAAGTATTTAGTATGATTTTTTTTTTGATTGATTTCTTCATCTTTATCCTCCTATCACGAGAAAGCGACGGAGGCGCTATGCGTAGGACGAATCCAGACTAGCTTAGGAGTTGCCTTTGTTTCCAAGTTTTCCGCTTGAATTTTCCTCTGACTTCTTTGTTTTGCTGCTTGCCAGATTCCACCAAGCAGAGATAACCATCGTGAAGCATCTTATCCAAGGACGCAACAACGAGACTAGGTTGGGAGTTGAACCATCAACCTTGCGATCATGGTCGTCGTAAAAACGACGCTCCGAACCACTACGCCACGCTGCCGACGTATGATCTCACCGAAAATAAAATCCAGTCTTTCTGCTACCAAATGGACGCTTTTCACCTACATACAAAGCGCTGGTAGCCTACTGTATTAAGTTACGGTAATTACAAACTTTTCCATTTTTAAATATCGATAAACACAAACACCAATTTTAAATACCATTTTCAAACCTTTTGCATTTTTAAATAAATACAAATTTGGTATTTTAAAACACAAACCAAATAAATGAAGTTGCTTGTACATTTTAGTATCAACAATATTCGAAAATTTGTACCTTTAGTTCTGCTGCTTTCCAAAAAAAAAAATTTTAGGTTAGAGGTAACAACGTCTTCTTCGCATTCGCTTTCATCAACTTTCTTTTGCTTTCTTAAAAATTTTGGACCTGCATAAAGCACGAATGAATTGTTTAGACAACCAATGACCAATCAAATAGGAGAGCAAAAATAATAAAAAAGTCAACAGTTTTAAGAATGAGAGCTTTAATTTAAAATTGCAGGTATTTTGTCTCCTAGAAAATAGGAGAGCAAAAATAATAAAAAAGTCAAAAGTTTTAAGAATGAAAACTTCAATATCGCAGGTATATCACTATTGCATAATATCGCAGGTATCCTATATCACTATTCAACTTGTATACAAACGACACATACCGGTATCCAAAGATTTAACTCGACTCCACTTTTTGCTTTGTAACTCTGATCTGCTGGGTTCCTGAAACTGGACTGCATCTAGGCTGCTGTGTTCGGAAACATCTGGTGCTGTACAGTGTACATACTGATTCTGAATGGCTCAGGGACTGGGGTGACATCCATTGAGAAGAACTTGGCATAGAATCTTCTTTTTCCAATAATTGTCTCCAATCTACTTTTTGGTTGTCTACATCAACCATGTTGAAAGATATGCTGCGCAAAAAAAAAAAAAATTCACTCACCAACTACCTCAAACATTTTCTGATAATGAAAAATTTGCATTCAGTGTTAAAATTCTATGCTCATCTATAATATTGCTTTCAGTCAATGCAGCATGTCATTGGTATAGAATCCCACTTCAAAACAAAACAACAAAACGGTAAAGCAATGAGTAAAAGTAAAACTAATTTTGCCCAAATCTAACTTTACTAAACGACATATAGCTTGCTTCAATTCCATTAGCGAAGGGGCGAAATAATTCGAGGGCAGCATCGCTTCAAACAACAAACATTATAGCAAGTTTATTTTAGTTAAACTGCGCTACATCTGTGCTGCGGCAATTTTGGATAAAATGCTTCCCAATGATCATTACTGCTGGAGGAAATCCTAACATGTTGCAAATTAGAAAAGCAAAACATCACCAGCAAAACTCGGATGAATATTCAATTTTTTGTGAAAGGAGGTTAAAATAAAGAAACTAATTAATTGTTAGCCGTTACGTCACAGCATATCCATCTATGCGCATAACAACTGCAAGATACCGAGACAGCAATATCCAAACACTAAATAAATACGGTGAAAACAAGAAAACTTGCTTTTCTTGTCGATTGTTATCAAAACACTATTAGTCATAACTAAACGCAAACCTTTAGCAGTTAGCATAGACCATGAGACGCCCTAACACCAAACACAAGCAAGTTGCAATCAGGCTAGTAAAAATGTCAAACTAAGATCGAAACTCTCCAGGACCACTGACAAAAATTACTATTCAATTCAATATATACATGTACCACTACTGTAAACATGACTTCAGACAAGCAATAAACTATTACCACTTATCCGTACAGTTTTTATAACATGTATTGATAAAAAAGTTGTTGTATAACTGTTTTGAACTTACCTTCTGTAGTGCATATGAGGCTGGATAAAGACATAACTTCATACAGATTCCATTTCCACTGTGGTGTGAAACTATCGCCAGATCAGCTTTTGTCTAACCTCTCCTTCTCCTTGTTGAATTTGGTGCGCAAATTCTTCCACACACTTCTGCACTCTGCAGGAGTAGTCATGGTTACAACGTTAATGAGGAGTTATGCAAGCACACTCATTAACCATGCTTTTGGCATGATTTAGGCATTACAAAGCAGACGTTTGGATGCATGGTATTAGAAGCAAGCATCGTTTAAACAATAATGTTTTTACAAGCTGTCAAATTTTATTGTTTTTTTATCCATTGATTGATTGAGCATTTTTTAATGTCTAAAATCTCAGTTTGACAAGTTTTTACCAGGATGAACAAAACTATCACACAATTTTGGTAACACACATATACATTGCAGAAATTGAAACCTCTAACAAGCACAGCATATTTTATTGAAGCACCTTAATTTGTGTAACAGTATAACGTAATTTATTACGGTATATACTATTTTACAAAAAAAATTGTAAGAAGTACTGATACTTTAACGAAAGCAGATGGCACAACTTAAAAAGCAAAAGAAAGCTAAGTATATAGGGTATAGGATTATGCGCCAATATCACAGGTACTGTGCAGATCAAAATCAAAAATGTAGGCCTGCATAGTTCATTGCAATACCTTTAATCGGACAACCACACACTGCGGAAATGCTTTTCCAAGCATTTTGGCGAATATATTTGTTTCGGTATGCCTCTTTTGTCACATCATGAATGAATGGCTATTTCAACACTTCAAGAATTGAAAGTTTTTTCCAATTATCAGCGTGATTCATTTCGAATGACACAGTGATATGAAATGTAAACAACTAGGCCTACAGCAACATAGTTAATAATGCAATATACCGGTAGTGAACCTTAAAATGAAAACAACCATTGGTCACTGTCAGATACTATATTGAGTAAAAAAATTGAAAGAAAAATTGCACAAAAAACTGTTAACATTAAGCAAATAAATAAATAACAGAGGGTATTTTCAAATTATATTGAACGGAAAATTCAACAGTAATTGAGGGAGACTGCGAAGTGAGCTTGGGCTCTTCAAGTCAGCAGCCACCTGTTAAATATGTCAAATGCGATCGGCTACAGCTGCGAATCAAACCCGTCACGTAGGATCTGTCACCTGCGCGCGGTACCGCTAGGCCATGTCGCAAAACCAGCTAGTACGGTACCGTACCGGTAAGCCTATCTTTGTTAATCATTCAACTGCTATCACACTTCTCAGTGCAGTCTATCAGTCCTAATATTGGTGTTTTGAAAAGCCTATCATTACCCAACTGATAGTTTTTCACACATAGTCACTAGCAGTTATTTGACCACAGATAGGCATAGGCATCTACTGGTACCGTATATACCGGTACTAGTCATCCTGTCAACTGACTTTAAAAAATTAAAATATACCGGTACATATGACATACCAGTTGTTTAAACTATGAATCTTTGAATAAAATATGCTTAGCCAAACTTGCTTGTTTACTACTTAGATAGGCCTATATACCAGTCTATACTAGTACCTCAACAGATAAACTATTTTGTTTCTCTGACCCTGTGGCCCTAAATTATAAAACAAGGTTGGGCAGTTGGTTATCGGTACCCATGATAAGGACTACAGGTACGATAATTAGCCCTTGGGGAAAAGTTACCTTTATACTGTTAACCTACCGGTACCGATACATTGTCACAATAGCAACTGTCCATACTCAGTACTGATGGCTGATCCTACCCCCACCCAGCACCCAACTCTTTGCTACAGACAGGCGGCCTACTGGCCTAGGTTGGGTGGCAAGTCACTTACCGGTACCCTGTGTTTGGTGGCAACAGTCCAAAAAAGAGCACAGTCCAGTAAACTAGTACAGGCCCATTTAAGCATAAAAATACCAGTAGTTAACCGTTTTTGTAAAAGCCTATCCTTGCCCAAATTAGTCTACTACTTTACTAGGCTTTGTACACTAGCGGTTACTCTACCATTAGTCAACCAACTACAAAAAAATTAAAATATTTGATTTAGATCAAACTGCAAATCTTGGATAAACTATTCGTAGCAAAACTTGCCTATTAACCACCTATAAACTCCCTGCACATAAACACTTTGATCTCTCACGCCCTCTGGACCTATTTTCGTTAGTAGCAGTCGACCTATAAACCGCGCGCACCTAGGCTCAAAAGTGGCTTTGTAGCTACTTGGTGCACTGCACTTCACTTCACTTCACTTCACTGAAACTCTTGCGAATCGCTGCACCCGGCACAAAGAAACAAACAAAAACCTGCGCGTAGCTTCACCAATGTGTAAACGCGCCTTTAGATGTGAATGAAGAGAGCCGCTACACTGCTCCCCCCCAAAAGCGAACAAGACGAAAAATTAAGCAAAGCAAACACAAATGCACAAATGACAAAGTCTATTGGCGAGGAGGTCGTCCTCGTCGTTTGCCTGGCGCCACGGTTACAGGCTGTGTGATATCGATGTGAGCGGACTTGAGTCTATCGACAGATACTGTCTCTGTTCTTCCTCCGATGTCGATTTGAAATGATTTAGCGCCCCGTTGTAAAACTTTGAAAGGTCCTTCATAAGGTGCTGCCAAGGGACGTCGATGCGAGTCTTGTCTGAGGAATACGTAGAGGCAGTTGGTCAATTCAGGAGGCATGTTAGTTGATGTGGAACCATGCCGTGACATGGGGATGGGATTTTGCTTTTGAACTACTCCTCGAAGCCAAGGAAGAAATGCAGAATCAGGAGACTAAGAAGGAGCTGCTGTAGAAGGCCAAAAATCACCTGGGACATAAAGAGGGGTTCCATAGACAAGTTCGGCCGAAGAACAGTTGAGATCTTCCTTAGGAGCAGTGCGAATACCAAGCAACACCCAAGGTAACTCAGCAACCAAGTCGGGGCCTGTTAAGCGAGCCATGAGTGCACTTTTTAGGTGCCTGTGAAACCGTTCCACAAGACCGTTAGCTTGAGGATGAAAAGCTGTAGTGTGGTGTAGGTGTATGCCTAGGGCGTGGTAAAGAGAAGCCCAGATCGCAGAAGTAAACTGCGGGCCGCGGTCGCTGGATAGATGTGCAGGAATTCCAAACCGTGAGATCCATGTAGCGAGGAAAGCTTGAGCACAAGAATGCGCAGTTGCATCCTTCAGGGGCACCGCCTCAGGCCAACGGGTGAAGCGACCCACCATGGTTAACAGATACCTATGACCTTGAGAAGAAGGTAGGGGCTCAACAATGTCAATGTTGATATGCCGAAATCGAGCATTGGTTAGGGGGTATGGTGTTACTGGAGATTTAACATGACGCTGGATCTTGGATTTCTGGCAGGCAATACATTGCTTCGTCCATAAACCTATTTGTTTGTTAAGCCCATGCCAGACGAACTTGGATGCCACCAACTCACGAGTGGTCCGAATTGATGGATGAGAAAGATTATGAATGACATGGAAGACTGTGCTGCGCCAAGGTGGCGGAACAATAGGGCGAGGGGTACCAGTAGAAACATCACACAAAAGCTTTGTTTGAGAATTCCCAATTGGAATGTCTTCCAGTTGGAGGTTGGAAATTGCGGTGCGATAAGCTTGTATGTCCGGATGTTGTTGGTCTGCTGCCATAGCAATATAATCCAAAATCACCAATTCGGCCTGAATTGAACTCACAGATGCTCGAGAAAGTGCATCGGCAACACAATTTTTCTTTCCCGCTATGTGTCGAATGTCGGTCGTAAATTCAGATATAGCAGCCAGCTGACGTTGTTGGCGAGAGGACCAAGGATCAAAAAGCTTAGAAAAGGCAAAAGTCAAAGGTTTATGGTCAGTAAAGACAGCGAAGCGACGTCCTTGCAAAAAGTAACGACAGTGCCTTATGGCTAAATGGATAGCCAGAAGACCGCGGTCGAAGGCACTGTATTTGGTTTCCGCCTTGCGAAGTTGACGACTAAAGAACGCCAGAGGGCGCCACTGTCCTTTTGCAAATTGCTCCAGAACACCTCCCACAGCCTTGTCAGAAGCGTCGACTGTCAAAGCAGTAGGAGCATTTTTCATGGGGTGATGAAGTAATGTAGCCAGTGCTAATGCCTGTTGTGTCTGCGCAAAAGCGCTGCGTAACTGGCTGGTCCAATCAAGCAGTTTTTGTTGTGTGGAAGCAACCTTGTAGAGACGTGCCATTAAAAGCAGCCGCACCTGGAATGAACCGGTGGTAAGTTCACCATACCTAAAAATCGCTGCAGATCCTTGGTGGTTAGAGGCCTTGGAAAGTCACGTATCGCCTCAACCGACGCGGGGAGGGGCGTCGCGCCGGTTTTGTCGATGCGGTGGCCAAGAAAGTCAAGATGTGATCGCGCGAACTCACACTTATCAACATTAATCACAAGCCCGTAATCACCGAGTCGTTGAAAAAGCTGTCGTAAATGTTGCTGATGGGTTTGAGCAGTCGGACTTGCTACTAGAATGTCGTCTAGGTATACAAAAACATGGTCTAAAGAGTTGCAAACGGAATCCATTAGACGCTGGAATGCTTGAGCGGCATTTTTGAGACCGAACGGCATGCGGAGGAATTCAAAAAGCCCAAAGGGAGTGATTACGGCCGTTTTGCAGATATCGGCTTCGGCTACTGGTACCTGATGGTAGCCACGAATTAAATCGATTTTGGAAAAAATAGTTGCCCCTTCTAGGCGCGCAGAAAAATCCTGGATGTGCGGGATAGGATAACGGTCGGGCCGTGTGGCTGCGTTAAGACGGCGATAGTCACCACAGGGTCGCCAGCCCCCAGAAGCTTTGGGTACAAGATGAAGTGGGGATGCCCATGGACTAGATGATCGTCGAATGATCCCCATTTCCAACATTTTGTGAAATTCGCTTTTCGCTAAAGCGAGTTTTTCAGGCGAAAGACGCCTAACACGGGAGTGAACAAGGGGAGAATCGGTGGGAATAAAATGCTCGACTCCATGTGCGGGATGAGGTTTAGAAAATTGAGGAGTAGTTATTTTCGGAAACTCGGCCAACAATTTTGCACAGGTGTTAGAATACAAAGAGATAGCATTAATAGCTACAGGAGGGATAGTGGTTTTCCGCAGTGGTATGCTCGTAAACGACTAGGCATTAACAAGGCGTTGGTGCTTCATGTCAACAAATAAAGAATTTTCTCTTAAAAAATCAGCTTCAAGAATTGGTCTAGAGACATCTGCCAAAACGAAATTCCATTGAAAGCGACCCGGTGGCAAGTCGAGAGTTACGGCACGTTTACCATAAGTTTTTATGTTGCTGCCATTCGCTGCCAAGAGGACTGGGCCTTAGGTGTTGTTTCGACGTTCAATGCCTGTAGGAGGTAAAACACTGATCTCGGCGCCGGTATCCACCAAAACGTTATGTGTTGACAATCGGTCACGAACAAAAAATAGACTTGTTAATCCGCCAGTCGTCGCAGCCACTAACGTCGACCGGATGGTAGGTTTTCCGCAAAATTACATGGAGAAACACAGCGGTGGGCTTTATCGCCAAATCTACGATGATGGAAGCACAGACCTACCTGGTCAAGAGCCGATGTTTTCTGTCGCAATTGTTTTGGTGGTGGTTGGCGAGCGTGAATACGGGCGATCATCGGTTCCCTTGAACGGGCCAACCAGAGAGTATCTGCTTGTTGCGCTAAGGTGCGAGGATCATCAATATTTTCACCTGCTAATATCGTCCTAACGTCTTCGGGAAGGTGTTGAAGAAAAAAATAGGTGAAGAGGAAGCACGAAGCATGGTTTCCCAATAAGGCCAGCATGTCATCCATCAAGGCGGATGGTTTGCGGTCTCCCAGTCCAGGCATGTTAAGGAGGCGAGCAGCGCGTTCTTGTTGCGAAAGGTCAAACGTCGCTAGCAAACGCTGCTTAAGACCCTGATATTTATCGTCAGCTGGGGGATTTTCCAACAAACTAAGAGGCCGTTGAGCAGTTTCCTGGTCTAATGCTGCCACCACGTAATAATATTTAGTGTCATCGGCGGTGACATGCCGTAGCGCAAACTGAGCTTCTGCCTGCTGAAACCACACACGTGGCTGCGAAGTCCAAAACGGAGGCAGTTTTAGGGTGACCGCATTTTGATTTTCTGCAGCTGCATTCTCCTGAGCCATGTCCACTTGAAATTCTCAACTTCAAAATTACACGATTTTGAAAACAGGAGTCACCAATTTAGGGTCGCTTATAGCTATCCTGTCACAGCACGCTGTTTGTCTTTCGACTTGTTTACTAGAATGAAACAGAAAATAGAAACACCGCATGCGAGTAAAACATACGCGCTTATGACGTCACAGAAAAGGATTGTTCGCTTTGATGATTATATACAGCGGCAGTTAGATGTGAATGAAGAGAGCCGCTACAGCAACACCTTTCTGGTAATCGGCAACAACAAGCATGCAATCCATGATGGATTTAGGGGGCGAAAAGGTCGCTCCTTGTACTCTCCATCACTACAAGACTTAACAATACACATCATGGCGGCCAATACTCATATTTAGTTTAGAATCGGACTCGAATTTGTTTTCAAAAACAAGTTCGTTTTCACAAAAAAACAAAGGCAAAAAAACGATTTACATCACTAGATGCGAAACGACTTTGTTCTAGCAACTTTGTTTTATTTTTAGTCGAGGTTTTGACGCAAAAAAAAATGACAAACCGACAAGCATTTTAAATTTACTGAAGTAAGATAAAATAATCTCGACGAAACAAATCGATTATCAATTTAAGCCGAAGAAAAGTAAAGACAAGGCCATTTTCGATACTCATTCAAAAAAATAAAGGCTCCAGTGAATTCGATGCGCAAAAAGTAAAGAATATCGATTTTTCCCAACCCTGACTACAAGCAGTTCATTGGCCCGTCAATGTGAAGATAAGTTTCTTTATCAAAGAATAGGCCGCCGGTGTCAGAGCATAGTAACAATTGAAGTATCTCGAAATTGGCTTCACTACAAGTATTTTACGCATTAAATTAGCTTGTCAACGCGAAGAAAAATTGCTTAGCTGGCCCGTCAATGTGAAGATAAGTTTCTTTATCAAAGAATAGGCCGCCGGTGTCAGAGCATAGTAACAATTGAAGTATTTCGAAATTGGCTTCACTACAAGTATTTTACGCATTAAATTCTTCACTACAAGTATTTTACGCATTAAATTAGCTTGTCAACGCGAAGAAAAATTGCTTAGTACGTCTCATTTTTTAAATTGTGTTACTAGAATTATATCCTTTTTTACTGCGAACTTGAACCGGAACTTTATAGACCGGTTTTGAAATATGTGTAAATGTGTGTGGTATGTGTAGATGTATGGGTAGTACTTTTGTGTTTTGTACAGTCGACCAGAGAAATCTGGTGTACATGCATACTAGTCCCAATGTCTATGCTAGCTGGGTAGTGCCTCCTAGTGGCGCCACACGGGCAACGGTCTCGACTGGCCGGCTAAACTACTTCAGCAACCCTGTTGCCTTGCAGGGTATGCCTTTTTAGGCAAAGGCTAGGCCCACTGCTTATAACTGTGGTTGGCGTAAGCAAGGGCATGCGGCCATAAAATACTTGCTCCAACAAAAACCTCATGACGATGCAAAATAAAATTTTGGCCCCCAGTCCCCGGCAGCCCTTAAATGGGCAGGGGGTGCTAAGAATCTCCGGGTTCAAAGTTGCTGAAGAAAAAGTTGAAAAACGGCTTGGGGTTAGATTCGGAAGCTGGAATGTTGGGAGTATATCTGGCAGAGGGACGGAGGTGTGCGAAGAATTGAGGAAGCGAAAGGTGGATGTATGTTGTTTGCAGGAAGTGAGATGGAGAGGTGAAGGAGCTCGCTTTATTGGTGTCAAGGGAAGGAGGTACGAACTGTGGTGGTGTGGAATTGACGATAAAACCGGGGGCGTGGGTATACTGGTTAAAGAAGAACTCTGTGAGAAGGTGGTAGAGGTCAGAAGAAGGTGCGACAGAGTTACGGGAATTAGATTAGTCTTTGGAGAAGAGGTGGTGAGAGTGATTTGTGCTTATGCACCACAGAGTGGAAAACCAGATTCAGAGAAAGAGTTATTTTATGAGGAAATGGTGCGTGAGTGGAGTATGGCGAACGCAAATGAAATGGTGTTGGGATTGGGAGATTTCAATGGCCATGTGGGGAAATGTGCAGAAGGATTTGAAGGTATACATGGAGGGTATAGAATAGGGAAAAGAAATGTTGAAGGAAGAATGTTACTAGATTTCTGCGTCCAAAAAGAGTTGTGTGTTGCAAATACGTGGTACAAATGATACAAAAATAGACTTTGTTCTAGTAGGAAAAAAAAAGAGAAAGTATCTACGAGATGTGAAAGTTATCCCTGAGGAATTGCAGCACAGGCTGGTGGTGGTTGATGTGGAGGAACGCAAACTGAAGAAGTCAGTAAAGAAGAGTAAAAGGGTGAGATGGAGGGTATGGAAGCTGCAGGAAACAGAGATCAAAGAGGAATTTCAACGAAGAGTAGTAGAATTAGTGGATGCTGAAGCAGTGGATTTGTGGGAGTCCTACAAGAATGGTGTTTTAAAGGCTTGTGATGATTTGTGTGGAAAGACGAAAGGGAGAAGAGATCAGGGAAACGCATGGTGGTGGAATGAGCAAGTAAAAGAAGCGATTGATCGGAAAAAGAAAGCATTCAAAACATGGTGCAAGAATCGATCAGCGGAAAATAAAAGTAATTATAGAAAAGCAAGAAATTGGACAAAGAAAGTGGTTGCAAAAGCCATGAAGCAGGCGGCTGAAGAGGAGATGAAAGTGCTATATAACAAATCAAACGATGTTTTTAAGTTAGTGAAGTTCATGAGAAGGGATGGAAAGGACATAAATGGTGGAGGTTGTATGAAGGATAAAGATGGGAGACTTGTGGTTAGTGAAAAAGATCGTGGATAATTATGGAAGGATCATATGGAAAAGATCATAAATGTGGAAAACGAATGGGATCAGATGGCAGAAGCAGATATGGTTGAAGGACCAGTTGAAGAAGTCACTTATGAGGAGGTGATTAAGACTATGAATAAGATAAAATTGGGAAAAGCAGCTGGTCCCTCTGAAGTAAATATGGATATGATAATGGCGAGCGGAAAGTTTGGTGTTGGAGTACTTAAGAAGCTGTGTCAGAGAGTTCTGGATGGAAAAGGTATGCCAGAGGAATGGAAAACAAGTGTTGTTGTTCCAATCTTTAAAGGAAAGGGAGATGTGATGGATTGTGGAGCATATAGAGGAGTAAAGCTGCTGGAGTATGCAATGAAGATAGTCGAAAGAGTGCTAGAGAAGAGAATAAGAGAATTAGTGAAGGTTGATGACATGCAATTTGGCTTTATGCCTGGGAAGGGCACGACTGATGCTTTGTTTATTTTGAGAAGGATGCAAGAGGAGTTTCGTGGAAGAGAGAAAAAGCTGTACATGTGTTTTGTGGACTTGGAAAAAGCGTTTGATAGGGTTCCCAGAAAAGTGATGAAATGGGCATTAAAAAAGAAAAGCTTGCCAGAAGTGTTGGTGAAAGCAGTAATGAGCTTGTATGAGGGTTCAAGGACGAAAGTCAGAGTTGGATCGGGTTTTTTGGAGGAATTTGGGGTAAGGGTTGGTGTGCATCAAGGGTCTGTGCTATCACCATTGATATTTGCTATTGTGGTTGATGCAGTGTCAGAACATGCAAGAGAGGGACTATTGAATGAAATTTTGTACGCGGATGATCTTGTGCTGATGAGCGAAAATTTGGAGGATCTAAGGGAGAGGTTCCAAAGGTGGAGAGATGCATTGGAAAGCAAGGGATTGAGAATAAATATTAGAAAGACTAAGATGATGGTGAGTGGTGCAGAAGAGGAGGTTGTGGGTAGCAGGATGGATCCGTGTGGAATATGTGGGAAAAGAGTTATGTCTAACGCGGTGTGGTGCACACTCTGTAAGAAGTGGATTCATGCGAGATGCACCAAAATGAAAAAAGTATCTTGCAGTTTCGCACAACAGTTTGTATGTAAAAGATGTGAAGATATTGGAGACGGAAAGGAAGAACCAGTGGAGGTGTTGTGTGATGAAGTGGAGACTGTGAAGGATTTTTGTTATCTTGGAGATAGGCTGAATGCTAGTGGTGGGTGTGAAAGTGCAGTGACTGCAAGAATATGGATCGGATGGATGAAATTTAGAGAATGCGGAGAGTTGTTACTTGGGAGGTTTTCTTTAAAAATGAAAGGGATGGTGTATCGTAGTATGCGTAAGATCAGCAATGTTACGTGGAAGTGAGATATGGTGTTTGAGGGAAAATGAGATGGTAATTTTGAGAAGAACTGAAAGAGCTATGGTGAGATCAATGTGTGGAGTAAAACTAGTGGATAGAAAGAATACTGAGGAGCTGATGAAAATGCTGGGTCTGAAGAAAACTTTAGATAAAATGGCTAAAGCGAATGGAGTAAGATGGTACGGACATTTGGTTAGGAGGGATGATGAGAGCATTTTGAAGAAGGCAATGATGTTTGAAGTGAATGGACCACGAAAGCGAGGACGGCTGAAGCAAACATGGAAGAAACAAGTCGAAGAGAATATAAAGAAGATTGGGTTGAGGGTGGAGGAAGCTACAGATCGCGCGAGATGGAGAGAGGGAGTGGGAGCGATTGCTGAAGGAATGAGGTGCATCCGGCCACCTTCGGACATGAGGAAAAACCGGATTAAACTGGATGATGATGTTCAACCCAAACCAAACCTGAAAAATTACCCGGTTCGACTCCTGCAAAAACTGCTGATGAAAAATAATAAAAAAAATTACGAAAACATTTCGCAAAACAATGTGACTTGAAAATGTCAAGAGTGTTCACTAATCACCCAGAGAATACGCCACTGGGGGGAAGTGTCCTCTTTATGCGAGAGCCAATGACCTCAGCCAATCTGCTTGCTTGCGGATTGTTCCATATTGATTTCATGCTAAAAAGGGCGAGCAGAGCTTCGAATAAAAAGGTCGCATAAACGAACAGAATGGCAACAAAGATCAAACAAGTTTATTTACAAAATTGCCAACGCGAAATAACGTCATCACCATTACGCAACCACAGCAGCGCATGGAGTAAGACAGGATTGCTAATGTCATTGGTGGGTGGTAACGTTGAGACGAAAACTGTCATATCAGTAATCACAACGTCAATGCCACATAATCATTTCAGCAGCAAGCAATGAAAGCGCCACACAAAGATTTTGACCATTCTCAAATCCACAACAAAGTAATTCGTATTTTTTGCATCGTAAGTTACGAAAAAGGCAGAGTATTCGGCAACAACTTTTACTTGCGAAGATTTGGAACCTCCTCAGAAACGACGAACTGGCTTGAAGTTGCCATCCATTCGCGATTGGACAAACGTGTCGGACATACCATGTCCCATTAAGCCAGGATCTGCTCCCAGTGGGACAGATGGACTAACCGACGACATACTGTGACTAAAAGGCATTCCCATTCTAAAAAAATCACTATTAACAGGCACGCATAACCATCACAAAACTGTGTTTGTGGAAAACAACGCGATTAGTAGTTGTGAAAATCACTTTATCTGACTCAAATGGGATATTTTGACAACAATCGATTTGCATTCCTTCAAAATTACGACTAGGGACCAGCAATCACTCAAGTTGGATAACGTTTGTATGGGTGCTTTCTTTCTACAAGCGAAGCCAGGTATGAAAAGAGAAAATAGATGCAATGTTGATTTGATTAGCATACTTTTAAAACATTTATTTCTTTTCAACACTATCACCAGGTTTCGCCAAATTTTAGCCGAATACACAGGTGCTTCCTCACATTCACCACTTTCTCATCAAATCTCTAGTGGCTTCAGCTAAATGTTTTGGCATTTCTGGCTACATTTACAGCTATGAAGCTGCTAGATGTAGCCAAGGGCTTTTCCTATTGGGGGCACTCGTTCCCGGCAACATATAGACACTAAATACTAAAAGATTTGTTATAGAGGACGTTTTGGATATTCAATCATTCTCACGACCTGGATTAGTTAGGCACCATCCTCTGAATGTTGTTAATAAAATTGGTGATATCACTTTACCAACGGTCTCCCATACAATCGGCTCCAGTTTAGAACAAAATCTCCACTAATGTTTCAGCAGAGGATTGAGCAGATTAATTAAATAATCGACGCTTTTAAAACTTTGTAATGTAAGCCTAGTTTTTAAAACTTTGTAAACAGTAAGAATAGCGTTGAATGCGGCTATTGTGCCGTAATGTTGTGCAGTTGTGCACGGCATACTTGCGTTTGTCTCAGCGGCATGGAGCTTCGAAAGCTGTAGATTTGGGTTTGATTCAAGTTGGGTCTAACCAATGACTTTAAAATTGCTATTCACAGCTCCCCTGCTTGACGCTCAGCATTAAAGGGACAGTATGAAGAACAAGCCGGCAAGCTTACTTGTTGTGCCGTTGGGAAAACCGACGTCGATCTGATTCCCATCTTGGTGTGGTAGACAGATGGCCGGCAACTCCTAAGCAAGCTTGTATAGCGCATTGATCGCTTTCTTGCGATAAGAGGATGAATCAGCATAAGGTTGGCGAAGTTGACTACAGGCTCAAATCATTACACTCGTACCTCATTAACAACCTTTTATTTTCAAGCTTACTTAACAAACTTACGGTGCCATTAACCTGCCCACTGAAGCGCCACCACCTGGCATTGATCCTGGCCCTGCAAAATAAAAATACATATACAATTACAAAACAACAGAGTGAGGTTGTAATCCCTCATGCTAAAAAGCTATTTCCTCAGCAAAAAAAAACCATGTGCGTGAATGCCCAATCGTTTGGAGAGAAACAACTCGCCAACCCTGGCCCGAATGCTTACCCCAACTTCGAATCCAAACCCGAACGTTAACCTCAACCTCGAATCCAAACCAGAACACTAATCCCAACCTCGAACGTTAACCCCAAACTCGAATCCAAACCCGAACGCTAACCCCAAACTCGAACGTTAACCTCAACCTCGAATCCAAACGCGAACATTAACCTCAACCTCGAATTTAAACCCGAACGTTAACCTCAACCTCGAATCCAAACGCGAACGTTAACCTCAACCTCGAACCCAAACCCGAACACTAACCCAAACAAAGTCAAATTTATTATTTTGTCGCACATACGGGTAACACAGACAAACACTAAATTACATACACGCAAAAAAATGAATAAATAAGTACTCACGCGACAGGGAGGCTGCGAAAGGACCTTACAGTCATCGAGTCATGCAGCCCCCTTAAAAAGATTAATTCTCGGTACATTAAATCAGTTTCATGAATTTGCTTATAGCTGGCAGAGATCACTGAAGAAGCGCGCGACAGAATAAGGACAGACAGTTTAGTATGCAGTAAATGAGCAGTAAGTTGCAGTAAGTGAGCTTTAAATTTTTTTTGAAGGAAACCGGTGACGTCGATCTGATTTCCGCACGGATGGAGTTCCAAATCTTTACACCCTGGTATTTGATACTTCTTTGCATTTTTTTTAGTACGGAGAAGAGAAATATATAAAAGATCTCCATGGGTAAAGGGAAGATCTTGAGGAGCGTTGGGAAATTAAATGAGCCCTATTGAAGTAATTGAGAAAGGAAGGGGGAAGCATGCTTGGTCGGTGTATATAATTGTAAACAATTTTGGCAGTTTCAACCTCGAATCCAAACCAGAACGCTAACCCCAAACTCCAATCCAAACCCGAGCACTAACCCCAAACTCGAATCCAAACCCAAACGCTAACCCCAAACTCCAATCCAAACTCGAACGTTAACCCTAACCTACAATCCAAACCCGAACGCTAACCTCAACTTCGAATCCAAACCCGAACACTAACCCCAACCTCGAATCCAAACCCGAACGTTAACCTCAAACTAATATCCAAACCAGAACGCTAACCTCAAACACGAATCCAAACCCGAACACTAACCCAAAACTCCAATCCAAACCAAAACGCTAACCCCAAACTCCAATCAAAAACCGAACACTAACCCCATCCTCGAATCCAAACCAGAACGTTAACCCCAATCTCAAATGCACAACCTCGAATCCAAACCCCAAGTTTAACCCCAACCTCGAATCCAAACGCGAACGTTAACCTCAACCTCGAATCCAAACCCGAACGTTAACCTCAACCTCGAATCCAAACTCAAACGTTAACCTCAACCTCGAATCCAAACTCGAACGTTAACCCCAACCTCGAACGCTAACCCCAACCTTGAATCCAAACTCGAACGTTAACCTCAACCTTGAATCCGAACCCGAACGTTAACCTCAAACTCGAATCCGAATCAGAACGTTAATCCCAACCTTGAATCCAAACCCGAACGTTAATCCCAAAGTCGAATCCAAACCAGAACGCTAACCCCAAAGTCGAATCCAAACCAGAACGATAACCCCAAACTCGAATAAACACCAGAACGCTAACCCCAAACTTGAATCCGAACCGGAACGCTAACCCTAAACTCGAATGGAAACCAGAAGCCCACATCAAACCCTGTCTCAACGCAGAGTTGTTTCGATTAAAAACCAGCCTTACATTAAGATGTAAATCTCACACATAAAACATTGAAAAAGGTTGAAATTTATTACACCAATTTTAAACAAACTTTCAAGTCCATCCGTCCTTTCACAGTCCTGCTGATTTGTGGAGTTTGATGTTTAGAGCCGAAGATTACTGAGTAGCAAATTCACACCAATGTTGCAAGCAAATTCACACCAATGTCGCTAGCAAATTCACACCGAGTCATCTGACTTTCAAATCCACCTCTATGTTTAACACAATTAACTGACCACGAGAATCTGACAGGTGTGAACTTGCTGACAAGGCAACTGGACATTAACCATGACATTCATGAAAAGTCTATGCAAAATGAATGCGATTCTTTTGCGAACTATTAGCTACGTGATGTGTCTTAAATTTTTCACGAAGAAGCATTGTCGATAATGACTACAAGAGAGATTCAAAACGTTTTTGGTGACGTCACATTAGTCAGTGCTCTAGGTGCCACTTGGCGAACCCTGTGCCATTTGATTGATTATGGAGTAATTAATGAAATAAAGTTTCTTTGGTGCTTCCGAGCATGATGCTCGGAACTTTTATTTAGCTTCAATAAAAAACATGCAGCCAGAATAATTGAAATAATTTTCATTACTTGACGTTTCAAGATTATCAGCGACATGGCCTAGCGGTACCGCGCACAGGAGACAGATCCTACGTGACAGGTTCGATTCGCGGCTGGAGCCGATCGCATTTGACATATATAACGGGTGGCTGCTGACTCGAAGAGCGCAAGCTCACTTCGCAGTCTCCCTCAATTACTGTTGAATTTTCAATGCAATATAATTTGAAAATAACCTCAGTTATTTATTTACTCATCTCATTGCCAAAAGCAAAATGAGCAGAAGAGGAGCATACAAAATTTAAACAAAAAATGCATTAACAATTGTTGCATGAAGACAAACATGTTAGGATCATAACTGAAACAACTTAAGTGAAACTAATCTACTTCTGACAATGGGATGAGTAAAATCTTGAAAGTCGAGTAATAAAAAATAATTTCAATTATTCTCGCTGCATGTTTTCTATTAAAGGTGGTGCATTCAAGTTTGAAGTTTTTCTCAATTTGGAGTCATTATTTGCTTGTTCTACGGCAAGATGACCAGATCTATTTTTTACAACCTTATTCTTATCTACATCCATTTGACAAACCCCAAAGGGGCGAAACCGATCGTGAATCGATATGTCAATGTTGCAAATTGGTAAGTTTATCCGAATTCGTTTCTCCCAATTTTTATTGTTCTCTTCAATCCCAAAGTTGAAATTTGATTTGTAGACTCCTTTAAGCATCTCATTTTATAAACTAGAATATCGTAACATACGAAAAATAAAGTAACGAATTACTCCAATACGAGCACACAACCTCACCATGCCACACAGCACTAGTTTCCTCCCGTTCCGGATGCGGCCAAGCTGGCCACGAGCTAGAAGGCTGAAAAGCCAAACCGCTTCGACCAGTAGTGGGGATCGGCTTTCCACCAGCAGGAGCAGATGGAATTGATCTGTGAACAAATTGTAGTGAACATGCATGAAGAGCATCACTACCTAGAACGCTCTGTATCGTTAGGAGCACACCCAATATGCCATCAGCTCACTGGAATACGAAAGCATTATTCATCCAACTACTCCACAGAAAATGTAGTTGGTCAGAAACTGCTTGACTGTTAACTCCAAAATAGACAAAGACATGAAACCTAACAATCAATTTCGCCTTATTGATTTTAGTGAGCAACTTATTCTGAGTAATCATATTGTAGTACTGCAACATTTTTAATAAAAAATTAAAAATATAAGCAGTGTACTAACGACACAATGAACTTAACGTCCAAAATGTTGAAAATGAAGCAACTAAAAGATCCAAGACATCAGGTTTATTTTTACTAATCAAAGGACATAACGCTGGATCAACCATGAAGGCGGTGGCAGGACATGTGCTTGCTCTCTAAAATATTTTCATAATAGCTTAAGATTAATTTGCAATTGCATAACAATAACATTGAAGACAACCTTAACTACCTGAAGAGTATTAATGCAGTGCCTCAACTACTTAGGTGTTAGATACAGCGATATGTCATGAAAATAGTGTCAGTAAATTATGAGTTGCATTGCATTATGCGAAAATCGACCAGGAAACTGCAATTAGACTTTGCAATCAAACCAAAAATCATTATTTGACTTCGATTCAGTAAAAGCATCATCATTAAGATGATGCGAAAACAAGGCAAGATTTTACAGTTCAGGTAACAAAAGACTCCGCATCAAAATCTTAAGCAGTAAATCTAGAAAGAAAAAACACTAACGTGTTGATATGCATGGGTGCTTCAGGGTGACCTCGTTCATGATATTTTGATGCATCGCTTGTACCTCTTGGTGCACTACGGCTGAGCGAGGGCTCATCTCGAAGACGCACATCAGCTAGATGTGGTGATCCTTTGCGAGTAGATCCAGACATTGGAGCCTAAGCAAAATAATGATGAGAAAGAATAAATTGACCAACAACAAAAAAGTAACTAACTTGTCGAATTTCCTCCCGTAAGTCTCGATCTCCAGCACGCATCCGGCTGCTACCACCTGAACCTCGCATTGTCAACTCCTTCTTGGTCATGGATGACTCATCACGACGGTAAGTACTGCCAAACATCCCAATATTAAGTTGTATCAACATTACTCAGCTAATCAACTTTTACCTGCTTGCTAGTCTGCTTCTATCACGTGGTACTACTTTGCGATCATCATTTACACTTTTGTCACTAAAAATTAAAACAATTCTCTAATATTAAGGCTTTCTTTCATTCAAAAGTTGATAATGTAGCAGTTATTGATCAATATGAAATGCATGATGAGCGACAATCTGTTTAAAATAATTCAATCCATTTAAAATAATTAAGCTCGAAGATCACGTTTGTTTTAATGTTTTGCTCCTCATTCCGACGTCTTCATCAAGTAAGGTGAATTTTCGCAAACACATCTTTAATGAATGTTAGCGAAGGAATCATTACTATATTGGCAATTTAGCATTTTGTACGTAAAGTTATTTTACAATAACGCTGGGCTGAAATTACTTTTTTTTGCACTTACTGTAACACATTTTCAAAAAAACAAACTGCTTGCAGCCAACCTTTGCAACGGTTGGTGCAGGAGTTGTAAAAAGACCGAGGCCAGTAGCTCTGCTCTTATAGTGGTCGCTGAGCAGCTTAAAATGCATTTTTACTCCACACGAAGTCCAAATAACAACTGCACAAAGTAAGGAACGACATAAATTGCGCAGTTTTGACGCATAAAAAATCCCAAAAATTTAATTCCCAAAAAAAGTGGCCAAACGGTAGATGAATTGAAATTATTTCATCTGGCCTATGGGCAAGAGTCGTCCGCTTTTTTTAAATTACTGGCTACATTCTGAAAGAGCAAACGAGTATTTTTGCCATAACATGATAACACACGTGAGGCGTTCATCTAAAAATACAAACCAGTATTAAGACAACTTGCAGCAATGCGATTAACACAAGTTTTCGAAATCTCTAAAAAGAGTCGTTATGAAATTTTATGCCAATTTAACCGCACAAAAATGGTGTACTTGACAGTGAATTTTATGTAAACTTTGTGATCTACCAGTTGTAACGGTAATTTTCTTCACAGCACAAAATTGGTAATTGCGCAGTTCTTACGCGTCAATCTTGAAATTTTTATCGACGACAGACTTTGAGGACAAGTTTTATGGCGCCAGGAAGCAACTAGATTTTGCACTACGATAAACTTTATTGGCAAAAAGCGAGCGTGAATATTCCTCTGCCACCAATTTTCTCTCAAACAGCAATCTGCGCTGTTTAGAACTCAACAATGCTTTCTATACCGAGAAGACAAACATTTTATCCAGACAGGGAACGCAACAATCGAACAATAATCCGTGCTGTTACGTTTTGTTCTGTAGCGCTAGATCACAATAGCAAAACCTATTGCAAAGATCAATCAGTTTTATAACATCCACCTGAGTAGGCAGTATGTGCATTGTGCAACCCCATCCACTCCGTATTTGCTCAGCAGACTAACGCAATTCACAAATTTGATTTTTTTGGTGATTGCATCAATGTTTCATGAAATTACTTAATGACAAACTCACTGATGACGATATGATGAATTTCCACTTGAGTTATCCGCGCCTCTACGATCTGCAACATCAACAAATAACAGCAAATTTAAACAAATCATAATAAACAACTCACCATAGTCTTTCGATCGTTCATACTTCTCAACTCTTCTCCCACTAGAGTACCGTGCATCTGTATCATTATGAGTCATGTTGCGACGATCTACATCATGATAATTCACCTTCTCCATTCGTCCAGAAGCAGCAGCACGTCGTCGATAATCACCCTGCAGTCATGTACAGAAGCTGTGTTTAAAGTGACGTATAGTCTGGACATTCATTACTCGTAAATTCTTAGAATATTGCATTATTAAATGTTTGTTGACAATAAGATTTCAAAATATATCTCATTGACCTTCAATTTTTCAAATGAAGTAAATGTTTTCCAGATATGAAGGAACACAATCTGTTCACTATTAACACTGTGTGACACAATTTTTGTTCCCGGCTTCTAAGTGTTATTTCCTGATTGGTTATGTCTAGAAACCAGGGAAAACGCACATAATTTCACCTAAACTTTGCTTTTGTGAGTATGAGAGTGATTTTTCGAAATTCAGCTTTTTGGCTAAACTTGTGTAATCTAGCGTGTATAATTGTTTACGCGATCGGGGAGGTTTACATCTTGTATTCATAGTTTATGCTTGTTTAAGCAACAAATCAGGACAAAATTTCATCTTATTTACAAAGTTAACAACCTGAACTGCTTATAGCAATGCTATAGTACACTTGAATATAATAGCAAACTGTAAATAAATCACTTAGAAATCCATGGTTTATCTAGATTTCCGACAATACTGTTCAGTCACTTTCATGGATCAGCCTACATATATAATCACCCATTAAACGCTTATTATACTGTCCTGGGTAGCGACGTTCAAAATCTAATATAGCCTATCCTGAAGGAAACGTTCGCCAAGTTCCTCTGAGTATGCACCCATGTTTTCCATAAACTGATCCATATTAACGTCAAGCATACGAACTTTGAAGAGCACTATGCAGTCCTTTTTGCTGCAGGTTTTCCCTAATTAAGCCTTGTGATTGCCCCAAAATCCACGAACCACTGGAGCGAAGCTATTCCAAGCTGCTCTTCTGTCATCAATTCTTCAAGAAATTCGTTGCAGTCTAGGATCTTTCTTATCTGTGGGCCAACAAAAATATCAGCTTCCACCTTTACCGCAGAAATCTTGGTAAAGAAGTTTTGCAGTGGCTTAAATGTGTCTGAATTCTTGTCTAATGCTTAAACAAATTGTTTGATAAAGCCCAAATTTATGTGCAGCGGAGGCAACAATATTTTGATGAGGTCAATTAAAGGATTCCATGTGATGTTACTGTACCCAACAGAATATTCAGTTCGTTTTGGACGTATTCGTCTATGGTAGTGTGCAGTTGTGTTTCGACTATCCCAATGGCAAAGATAACGTGGAAATTTCGTTAATCTACCTTGGAGACCCACCAAGAATGCCACCATTCTGAAATCTCTAATTACTTGCCAGTTGAACTGATCACACTTTATAGCAATCAGAAGAGTTTTGACATTTGTATAGTTTTTTTCAAGATGCATTGAGTGGGCAAGAGGGATAGATGGATATCCGTTTCCATTCTGATGCAGTACGCCTTTTAGACTCCTGCTTGAACTAACGATAAAAAGGCGCCAGTCTTTTGGAATACAAGGAATCCCAATCGAGTCAAAAAGACCATTTACATTATGCCAAAAACAAAGCCCATCTGCTGAGGCAAAAAAACTCGAAAAGTCCTGGTGACGTTTGCAGTGGCTAGTGACTCAAACACATGAATCAAGCAATTTTCATTGTTTGAGTCTGGATGTACACCATTCTGGATGTACACCATGATTTGGTTTGGTGCAAACAAACCGAACAAGAAAAACTTTTGTATCGTCTGTAAAGTGTAATCTCTTTTAAAGCTGGTTACCAGAAATTCCTGCTGGTAATGGTAACAACTCAGGTGGCCGAGTGCCAAGAGCGTGTGCCCCTGCAGTCGTAGACTTGGGTTTGATTCCTAGTCGGGTCAAACCAATGACTTCAAATAGGTATTCACAGCTTCCCTGCTTGACGCTCAGCATCAAAGGGACAGTGTGAAGAACAAGCCGGCAAGTTTACTTGTGGTGCCGCTGGGAAAGCACTTAGCGGAATTTCTCATTTTGGTGTGGTAGACAGATGGTTGGCCACTTCTAAACGAGCTCGTTATAGCGCTTTGATCGCTTTCTAGTGATAGGAGGATAAATATGCAACAATACAAACGCTATATCACACGATTTTAGCCAAAAATCTGAATTTTAAAAAATCACTCCCAAAACCAAAAAAGCAAAGTTAAAAAAGAAAAAATGCGATTTTCCAACCCTTCTGGTCGTAAGTGATCGGGAAATCTTGGTTAGAACCCGGGAACGAACAAAAAATTTTTTTTGTTACACAGTGTAATCAATTGATGTACAAGTCTTCTTTCACCACGTTTCATAAAAAAATCAAGAATTGACATCATATGGTTGCAAACAATGTTTCAATCTAAACCAGGCACTTATTTTTTGACTTCATCATCAAAAAATTTTCAAAGTAAAAAAGAGTTCAATCGTTTTCATTTTAGCAGTGAGTTTTTCAATACTTGCTGTGGTAAACATGACAAAAAAAGGATGGTTCATTCTTTTTCGTAAGAAGATTGAAATGAATTTTACTCTTGATCTCAATTGATCGTGGGTGCAAGCTCGATCACTCTTACGCTTGATAGGTGAGAAACCATGTGTTAGCGATTAAAATTACATGCCGTGTAGGGCTGCTCGCATAATAATCAAGCATTTTGCTTCCGATTTAGTTTTCTTCAATAAGCCACAGCCGATCTAGCCGAGGCCTTGTTGACCTTTACGCAGACATATGTTTCGTCAACAAAAATTTCCTTGTGTGTATTTAACCTTTTATACGTTCAGTTAACACACATTTTTTGCTGCATATTGATCAAAAAATCAAAATCAAAGTGCAGTCGCAGCGCTTTTCTAATTGCTTGTTGAACACGCAATTGTATTTCATGTTATAACACGAAATCAACTACTAAAAGTCGTAAAACAATTTTCTCACCACAGCTTGGTTAAACTTATGTCAAACAATTTTAAACCTCTTTAAAATCATATCTCGCAAAAGTTCTTTAAAGCTGTAAATATAAATTAGCCCATTGTTTACTTTTAGCACTTCCAAAACGAGATCATTTCGTCTTTTCGCATATTCTAGCGCGATACATGATAATTGCATCCACTCACAAATCACACCTTTCCACGCCGAATCGTCCCAACGACGAGTCGTCCTAATGATGAGTCGGTCACGCTGAGTCGTCTCACGTTGAATCGATCACGCCGAAAAGTGGCGTACCACATTTTTGACCCCCCTAAATTCTTTGCTGTCGGGGGATTATCCCCAAATAAAATTGCTGTCATGGGCAAGGTCAAACTTTTTGCTGTCGTTCACTTGAATCCTCTGGGGGCTCAGTTTAGTAGCCTTAGTGTAGTGTTTTTAGGACAGATGTCAAAGTTGTTATACGTTATTTAGAACAAGCAAATCATTTTCTTCAGTGGTTTCCAATCATTTTTAAACCATTGATGACATTGTCGAACTGCGGCTTTGTTTCTCCTCCCTACAACTCAATATTTTGTATTGGTCACATATCGAAGGACAAAAATTACAAAAAAGCTTCAATCAATTGCAATAATAATGTCAATTTCGGGCCATACTCACCCTGTCTACATGCCCGTACCTAGTAAGTCCATAGGCTTTCCGCATTATAATCAAATTTTTCATGTCATAACATACCTGATAACAGTGATTATGACATCCAAAATTTATTTGTGAGGTACAATAACCACAAGATGGTAAGCATATAATATTTCTACACTTCTAGACACATACAATACCTAGTTGCCTCACATGTTTACTAAAGCAGTGGAACTTCATTGTAACTACACTTACCTCTTCATCCTGATAAGAAAATAGAGGCGCCGCATGCCGCTCTCTCGTTTCTCCTTCAAATCTCCTGAAAACAATATCAATATCGTAAAATTTCATCCAGGAATCAGATACAAACTCATCACACACTTGATGACCCCTCCTCGCAAGTCTCGAACAATCACTGCACATCTATATACAATTTACCTCCTATCATCACGATCTCCTCGCTTTACATTCGCTCCCCCTTCATCCCGTCCATCATACATTCGTTTTAAAGCACGTTGGCGTTGCGATTGTTCAAACCTGCAACAAAAGCAGGAAATTTATGCAAACAAATCAGAATCAGAATGTTTTGTTGTTGACGTCAAAGTGCGCAATGCAACATAAGCAAAAACATAAACACACACATAAAATGCCTGAAAAAGATCGATATCAAGACGTCAAAGGAGGCTGTTAAAGAACCTAACGGTTTCTGAGTCAAGCAGTCCCCAAGAAAACTGAGTAGTAAGTTTAAATTTTACGAATAAATGATATGGAAACAAACGAAAAAAAAAAAGGAATAAGATACAGCACAGAAAGGAGAAGAGGCTCACAACTGGATTAAATGAAAGAGGAAAACTAGTTAATACGAGATATGATGAACGATAACTAAATAAATATGAAATCAACAAAAATAAACCGATATTTATCTGACCACTGGAATTGCCAGCAAGTAATTCCATTGGGAGTAGGTTAACTATGCAACAGCACTATTAAAAACGCTAATTCTACAGACGCCAATTCTTTTTTCGTCCCAAAGTTACGCCAATTCTTTTTTTATATATTGCAAAAGTTTGTCTGTACACAAGGTAATTGCACTTTTTTCTCCAGCAGAGAGAAGTATCGTATTTTACAAACCATAAAGCGCATTGCTGATTAATTGGTTCAGTTTTTTTTTTTTTTTTCATAGGTAAAACGCAAGGGTTCTTGAAAAGAATCAGATTGTCACATAAAGCTCATTAAACAAAAAATTCAATGGTTTATTGGCAACAAAGCATAAAACACTCCCAATCTATCGGGTAGAGCAACAACTTGTGTTTGAAATGTTAACACGCGTTTGAAATGTTATTTGTGTTTGAAATGTTAACAGCGAACAAAACAACGTAAAAAGAAACATAACGACACACGATATTATCAGCATGAAATCAATTGATGGTTTCTAGTTCAAGAAGTATCATGCCTTACTATCCTCCTTCGTTAACAGCATCATACAGGAGTACATCCAGAAAATTTTGTTGGGGGGTGGATGCAGTTTGGATTTAGATTTAATGGTAACTAAATAAAAAGGCGTCTAGACCCGAAAAAAGCCGTAAATATGCCCTGGAAAAATATGTTTCATGTCAGGGACGTATTCAGGATTTTTATAGAGGGCACCAAATTTTGACATTTTTAACGATTTCGGCAGAGTTAGTTTGAAGCAAACTGAGGAGCATAATCGGCCATAGGGAGTCGGGGGGATGCTCCACAGAAAATTTACATATGGCCATTTTATTTGTTCTTTTATAATAAGGCAAATTTTATTGAAATTTTTACCCTTAATTCAGAGTTCATCACCACATACTCGTATGATGCATTTTGTCCGCACATTTTCCATTTATGCATGCTTAAAGTATTATGATTATTGTTATTGAAGAGGTTCGCAATTATTGAAAAATTGTGTTCATCAAAAACATTGTTAAAAATGACTGATGGGGGGATGCATACCCCACATTCCCTCCCCTTAAAACGCAGGTGAGGAGTTGCAGCCGCGGGCGCTATCCCACGTTTTGAAGTCAACTGACTTCATCATTAGTGTGAAGAGGAATCAACACAGTGCAAGGAAGAACTAAAAATACCGATACAGCGATTACGCCAAACTCAACTTTTCTCAAAGTAAGCAGATTAAAAAGTTCAGAACGACAAAAATTGTCAAACGAAATGAGTTACCTAGTACTACCCTGGACTCGAGTTTCACTTAATACCAAAGCTCATCAGCAGATCTGACATGTGCAAGTGCAACATCGAAGATTGCTGTTGGAATCAGTTAGCTTTGAAACTAACTATTGTGAGAAAACATAGTGATTGTTTGCGACACCGAGCAATGCACGACATGGGCCGCGTGTACACTAACACTTAGTGCACGAAAAAGGGTAACCGGTTATCATTTTTTTCGTCCTTCCAGACTCATCAGGTGCACAACTACGAGAGCCAAAGCTGGCTCTAACTAAACTAACAAAAATCGAAGCTTATATACAGCTTACTATATGTAAGAATAACAGTCTGTACAGTGTAAAAATGCGATATTGCTGTTCGAAAGGAGAGCCACAAACAAAAAGCCAGCAAGCCGCTCTTTGCCCATTGTTAAATTAAATGGTCAACTTCTGACAATTTATCACGGCCACAATCGGTGACCACAGCATTTCACCACAAAGAAAAGTTTGTTTTGCAAAAGAACCTTCAAAAAATCAAGCATCAATATCTGTCCTACAAAATCTGGACATTCCATCGCAAAAAACTAAATGATTGATTTTAAAACTTACCGATTGATTTCCTGTAAACGCTTCATCTCTTCTTTTTCTCTTTCGATCTTTTCAAGTTCCAGTTTACGTTCATGCTCCAGCTTAATGCGCTCTTGCTCAAGTCTTTGTATTCAACAAGATAAAAAAAAAAGCTTCGTGAACACACACCAAAGCATGAACTATCCATAAATCTTACTGATTATTTTTTTGTCTCAGAAAATTAAATTGCACTTCACTTTGAAACGGTAATATAACTGGGAGCAGCTGGACAGAGATTATCATTCCTCAACAAGTTATTAAACCACTTACATTACAAGGTCGAAATAACACAACACGAATCACACACGATATGAAAAAAGAAGAATGCCAAAAAAACTACTCTGTAACGTTTAGCACGGTTCAGAAGTTTTATCATAATCTCACCATCATGCTTCAGATCAAATCAAACCTTCATTATACTCGCGGTATTACGCCGAAGCGTGCAACGAACAGCAGGGCCCATCTTCGCGACTTAGCACCTGGGCTACACAGTTCCTAAGGAATGTTGCAACGGTGGCGAGCCGACTCGAGAATCAAACCCCTAGTGGCCAGGCCTCCCGCACCGCTAGCCTGTGCCCTTAGCAACTGAGCCAACTGCCAGTTACTATGCTTGAGATTCTGTTTTTTATATAATTTCAACTTGAAGTATAGCACTGGAACGTGAACTTAATTCAAAGAAACTAAACTCTCGACTACACTAGGTGGTTAGTCGAGCTCTAAATATCAACTTTCTGGCCAATTTCAATCATTAACATTTCACTTCATGCCAGTTCTCAAGCACAGTTTTTCATGTATTTGTAGTAACTCACCCACCTAATTTTTTCATTATCAACTTTTTTTATTTGTTTATCGGACTGTTTCTTTCATTCTATTCTTATCAATTCGACTTATCAACACTATCTAGACTTTGTTTTCTCAAGTTTTAGGCATCTCCATTGCCACCACATTACAAAATCGCAGTATTGTCAAAAACGTTGCTTTCTCCGTTTTCCAACTATCTCTTACTTCCATTGCAGTGCTCTTTAACTTATTTTTTTCTGCAATTTACACTTACAATTTTTCAATGATATCCAAACTACATCAACACGTTGGAGGTGTGTGCCTCTGCAACTTAGCACCTGAACAGCACAGCTACCAACATAGAACACATCAGTGAGCCATTGGCTTTGTAATCTCTGCCATTTGTCTACCACACAAAATGGAGAAATCGTGCCAAGGCCTTCAATGCTCCCTGCACTTATCCAATCACATGTCACGTAAATGCGTCTTGGAATGGTATTGTTTTTGTGGTTAAGGCCTTAGAATGCACTTACCAAAGATATTTTTTTAACAACAGGCCAACTTGCTTGCTTGATGCCCACAGTTCCATTTAATAGTGAAAATCAAGCAAGGAAGCAACGAAAATGAAATATTGAGTCAAAGGTACGATCAATTGAAACCAACGCTGTCTCTTCAGAGGCAACTGTTGTTAGCACTGGATCATCCAGTTTTGCTGTACTAATATTCCCAGTTAAGACGCTTATGACTTCATGGTTGGTGATCATAACCGTCAATGATGATCTTGTACCAAATTAATAGCTCATTTTTCCATGTAAGTGATTACGAACCTGTGGATGTTTCACAAGTGGTTGTAAGACTCTCAAGATAGTTCAAGTATGGAAGAAGATAATGCCGAGAAATAAACAGAATTACACAACTATCGATATACCATCTCTGTATACACTACAGTGTATCAAACAGTAGATAGAAGAGCACTGTTCTTGTAACTCGAGGAAAGTTCTCGATTAACCTTAGCATACTTCTTATAACTGCCATCCTGCCTATCTGAACCTCTTGTCCTGCAGTTTAATTAGCATCACGTAAAATACGTACCTCGATCGTTCAATGCGATCTCTCTCCAATTGTCGTCGCTCTTTTTCAAGTTTTTCACGTTCCATTCTTAAAAAATTTCTCTCCTCTTTTTCTTTTTGTAGCATTATCCGATCACGTTCAATGCTTGCTTGCAATGCCATCGACTTTGTAGGTCTTTTATTGGTAGCACGTCTTCGAGATATCTCCTCTCTGGCATCACGACTTCGAATTTCTCGTTCACGCGCATCACGATTACGAGCTCGAGCAGCACCCTGAGCAATTGATCGCCCATCTCTTCTGGTAGTTCTTTCATCAGGACGTGTTAAGCGATGGGGAGAGGTTCTGCGGACAGCATTTCTTCCATCTTGGGCAGATCGTACATTGACCCGCAAACTTAATCCTCCTCGTTCATTGTCAAACATCACTCGTCGTTCACCTGCAATGCAAAATGGTGCAAGGCTGAAAAAAATTGGAGAACAGCTTTCATAACAGTGCGAAGCATGACAAAGTTAAGAGTTATTGGAGAATATAGCGAGTGCACTACACTTATCCTGTCACTATCCGGACCACACTCAAGTATAATCACAAAGTACTGTAGCAAAACATTTAAAACACCTTTAATGAAATATTATGCAAATCAAGAAAATTATGCTTCACTGTAGACAGGGGACGTTCTCTTGACATGTCAAGCATCACTCATTAATGTAGTTGCTGTGAATGGTATTTACTTGGGAAACATACTGTATTTGCTGAAGATATTTCTCACTGCACGCAATACCTGCCGACGCAATACGCTTTTTAATGGGTAGACACACTTGGAAGTGAGGGTGAATTGTGGCTTGGCGCACTCATGTACAGGGTGCCCCAAAAAAAATGTAACACTTTTGTTTTGGTGTGTGCTTTTTATTCTTTACTCTAACACTTTCGTCTTTTCAGGTATGACTAGCTAAGAATAGGAGATTTGTTTGACACCAATATTTTAATATTTTGGCCAAGATGGTGTACACATATGAGCAAAGGACAAAAATTGTGGAGTGGTACATTGAAATCAAGTCCTATGCGAAGACTCAAAAACGGTTTGCAGCTCATTTTGAAACAAGAGCAAAACCAAGTCGCTGTAAGATTCAATACCAAGTGGAAAAATTTAGAGAACATGGGACTGTACACAATCTGAATGAAACAAGATCAAGCAGACAAAGAACTGGCAGGTCGGCAAGCAATGTCAACGCAGTCAGACTCTGAGGTCCGAGGTTCAAAGTCCCAAAAAGTCAATTCGCAGACGTTCTCAGGAGCTTGCACCAACAAAAAACTCTATCCATAGAATCTTCCAAATGGATCTGAATCTGTATCCTTATCACGTACAGATAACACACAAATTGACAGATTTTGACATGGAAAGAAGAAGGGAAATGGGTGAATGGTTTAATGAGATGATGGAAGGAGATCAAGAATGGATAAAGGATGTGTGGTTCAGTGACGAGGCACATTTTCACCTTAATGGCATTGTCAGTAAACACAACTATCGCTTTTGCGGAATAAAAATGCCTGATTTCATTACCCAAAAAACCCTTCACAGTTCGAAGGTCACTGCATAGTGTGCTTTAAGCTACAGAGGAATTATTGGATCATTTTGGTTTGAAGATGAAGATGAGAATGCAGTAACCATCAATCAAGAGAATTACAGAAGAGCTGTTCAGACGTTCTGTACCAACCTTTGTCGGAGAAGAAACATTACCTTCAGTACACAGTGGTTTCAACAAGATGGGGCTACTCCACACACTGCCAATGACACTCTTGAATTTCTTTGGCAAAAATTTGAAAACCGTTTAATTTCATTCAAGACGGAACACATTTGGGCTCCTCACTCACCTGATCTTAACCCTTTGGACTTTTTTTGTGGGGCTATGCCAAAGAAAATGTTTACAAAAATAATCCCAAAACTGTTAAGGAACTAAAGGCTGAGATCACACAGTTCATCAGGAGAATCCCAAACGAGATGTGCCAACGGGTTGTTGAAAACTTTGCTGTCAGGCTAAATGCCTGCATGAATTGAAATGGAGGACACATCGAACATTTCATTCACTGCAGAGATCAGTGCTGAAGGCAAAAATAACTGAATTGAATTTCAAAGTAGGAATTATGACTTCATTTTTTCAGGAAAAATTTTCCCTAATGTACTCTATCTATTGGCAAAAACACTATTAATTTCAATTTAAAATAAAAAATTAATTGCAATGTAAAAGTGTCACATTTTTTTTGGGACGCCCTGTACCACATTTATTTGATAACATGCGACCTTAATTTTTTAACTTAAGTTAATATAAATTCATTAAAATATTTTACCAATGTAACATATTGCAATATTGCGTCATTAAGTTTATTGCAATTGCGCTGAAACTGCAAGACTGCGTTTTTCTCAACAAGTGCGAATGTTCAAGGTGTCGCATGTGCATGAACGCTCATGAAATCGATAAAACTACATTATCAATAGCGCAATTCATCCACAATTTTTGATTGAGAATTGGTGCAAAATTTTGCGGCATACAGAAGCTCCCAAAAGTAAATATAAAATGTTTTTGGTGAATCTATTGCCTTGCGTAAATGTCAAAAACACCAACAAGCACCGATACAGCATGAAAGGTCAAATTTACGAGGGGCATTCCAAAAATAATGCATGCAAGTGCATTGCTCAAACAGAATTTTACCATCTTGTTTCTATTTGGCACAACATGATAGAACACACCTTTCTGCGATTGTTATGTATTTTTCTTTTATCTTCAGATTTTTAAAGCTTAAATTAGTTTTTTAAATGGCTGCCCCTCTGGAAGCTCATCAGAAGCAAAGAGCTGTAATCAAATTCCTCGTTGCAGAGGGAGAAACCCCTCTGAGGATTCACAACCGGCTGAAAAATGTCTACAAGGATAATACCATTAACTATAGCAATGTAAAAAGATAGGTACAGCGATTAACAGCAAAAAAAAATATACTGAAGACCATAAAGAAGTGGGTAAAGTCAGCATAGCTGGTAAGCCATGTAGTGTTCGCCCATCCACCTCTGTCAATCAGGGTTCCCACACAATTTTAAAAATCAAATTCCATAACTTTCCACGACTTTTCTCTTGACTTTCCATGACTTTTTTATGACTTTCTATGACTTTTTGGAACAGTTTTTAGAACAGTTATTTTTACATTTTTTTATGTAAGCTACACTTCACGTATGTGGATTCTGTGGAAGTAATTATTTTTTAGTGGAAACGAAACCAAACTCGGGTGTTGTGTCTTCAAAGAGAGCTGGAAGCCGAAGGAATAAAAATTTGACTGTATGCTTTCACATTCCTGATGCATACGTCTAACATTTGCATATAAAACTTGTGCAATTAGTCATGATCTAACTTCTGTAAACTTGCTCGTTGCGCATAAGCGGTATAGCAAGTCAACCAAACCAACATTTACTAGCTACATTTATCTGAATTACATCAAGTTTATCATCAAACTATCGGACCAAAATAGAAAATACCATGCATTGTAAACAACTAAAACCAGGTCATCAAAACTGCAAAAAGTGATGTGGAAGAATGCGACAATAGTTTCAAGAAAAGGGTTGGTCACTCATGTTATTCAGTTATTTTTAACCACTCTGCAGCGGTATTTTAGTGTTAGAATGTCATTGGTGTGCCGCCGGATTTTACTCATAAAAAAAGGTTGAAAATCACTGGGTTTTACCCCTGCAAACATTACGTTAAAAAGTATGTAAAGAACGTTTCCGTATCACAGCATGATAAGCTGAGAAAACTACTCATGGTAACAGCTACACAGCTGATTAGTGATTATGCCTAAAACAGAAAAACGATATTAAATGTCAAAAATATGTAAACACTATCGCCATGCTATTGTTGCTGTTGTAACGTATAGTAACTAAAATCTAAACTACGCTCCCAATTACTTTGCTTTCATTTTCACCAAGTATTGACAAAAAACATTAACAGTTAGTAGGCCACACCACCCTATACATTCTACTTGCAATCAAGACTTAACTTCCCCATGAAACAACAACTTCGGTAGTTAACATTAAGCCATTTTAGATTCTTGCTTAAGATTCTTAATTTGGAATTATATACGAATGAGGGGTACCAGCAGCTGTAAACACTCACGGATATTGGCAACGCAATACTCCTGTCTGACGAAGTAATTCTGTTTGCAACTCTTTCAGCCTCCAATGAAACTAACCACACATAGCCTTTAACTCAATAAGACTAGAACACAAAATTTAATCATCCAAATTCACCAATAAATCAAGTAATCTCAACTAATAAATTATGGAATAGGCACTACCAAAAAGGTTGAATTGTATATGATATTCGGTACAAGGGTAGCTAATGTTATAGTAGTTTAGGGATTGCTCATTAGCATCAGAGAGTGGATTGAGAGACTTGTTTCAGTTTTGTGGTTTATAGCACTAGTAGTGTGAAACAGAAAAAGTAGAACTGCACCAACACAAGCAACTCCTTTAATCTCAATGCTGAAAAAATAGCACATTCTATATTCTCTTACCACCTATCACTTGAGAAAGCACAGTCATCAATGTAGGTATCTAGATTTTAGAGTACAGTAGAACGTGATGCACGGTACTCAAGAACGTATTAAACAGTTATATCCTTGATCCATCCCTAATTTGCTAGTAGTAATATCTGAAAAAGCAAGAAAAAACAGTCCACCAAAAGTTAATGCTTCATACTGGCTGTCAGTATAGTACATCGCTATCTAATAAAAAGAAGGCGAGCATTATCAAATGATTCATTAATCTCGAATCTACCAAGTGAATTTACATATCAAATTTCGACTTCCAACCTAAAAATGAAATTGATGAATTCAACTCAACATCGAACAACAACACACAGTGACCACAAAACATAAACTCTCAATAAATCCACCAGGGAATTCAATCAATCGGTATATTTCACCACGATACAATATTCTACCACTACGTAGAAAAAAAGCAGTCAAGATTATCGAATCCAAGAAACGACGCCTCTGCATGGTGGCGACAATGGTAAGCGTGCACAAAGTCAAAATTAAGTAAGATAAAAAAATCATTGATCGAATTGTTTCAAAGTTTGGCGAAGAACGAAGAAGACTACAGTTATTGTTTCGAGATGATCTGTGTTCTTAACACCAATTCTCACCTTTCACATAGCTGCTTGAGAGCACGTTCTGGGTCATCTTAAAACAAAGCATAATTTTGTTTTTGTGCAACGATTTATCCAGCAGTATAACAATTGTTTTTTGAGCTTTGGAAAACTTTAGTGACTAACTTACTAGCTGACAGAATTCGTATAGCCTACTGCTGTTGTACATCATTGCACTGCGTTGAAATAGCGCTTGATTTTGAATGCACTGAGCAGTGAGCACTCTTTTTGTCATATAGCAATACTCCTGGGAGTAGTTTTACTATGCTCTACATTGCGTTCGTTTGTAAGCGAGTTCTTTATGTGGCAAGGCATATGAACCCAGACTTGGTAACAATCAAAAATCTGTCTCACATCGAGCGTCTTTTTTCCAACAATAGCATATCAGAGACCATGTTCTCACAGCAGAATGTCAGCGTGACTGCTTCTTCCATATGCCCCTCGGTATCGCTACTATGCCTCCAGCAATTGCTTGCTCCCCCCCGCAAGCTTCTGGTCCAAGCCGAAGAGCAGGAGACTCAGAAAGCTAAAAATTACCTTAATCCAGGGTTGACAAGGCCTATTAGCTAATGCGAAAAAACTTACAAATACGATAACATGTAAAAGTGTCTTTTGAAAAAAGGAATTATTTTTTAAGTCTTTCGTCAAAATTTTTTCACAACTTTTAAACTTTTTTTCATGACTTTCAACTTTTTGCAAGTTTTCCATGACTTTCCAGGAAAATTTATTTTTTCAGGATTTTCCACAGGGATGTAGTCGAGACTGCTTAATCCGAGACCGAGACCTTTTTGTTTTCGAGACCGAGATGGAGACCCGAAAATTTTGAGACCTTTTAGTCGAGACCGAGACGATACAGTTGCGAGACTCGATACCTAATCGAAAACAAAAAACATTTTCAAATCGAAATTTTTTTATTGAACAGTGAACACTAAACGCAAAAACTACAATTAAACAGGGTTTTTGTTGCACTTTAATTAAACTAACATTGAGAGCAAATCAAATGATAGCCTGGCCCGATGTGGCCGAAAAAGCAAACCACTTTGTCCAAAAACTCGTTCTACTGGAGCAGAAGTGGCCGGCACACACAGAACCTGAAACGCTAGAACTGAAAGTTCGGGATACAGTATTGCATGCTCTTTCCAAAACTTGAAAACGTTTTCTGGTGCCTTGTTTAACTCGACAACTTCTTCCAGGTAGTGTGTCAGCTGCCTTCTGGGCGATAAAAATTCGCTAGAAGATCTTTGTTGTCTAACGCGACTATATTTTGCCAATAAACAGGGAACCAAAAATCAAAACCAAAATTCAAAATTATCAATAAATGATGATCGGATTCAAATTCAAAATTCAAATTCAATCCAACCCTAGTACAGACGTAAACAATCCAATTAATTAATGCTGGAAAATAGTTAGGGGCTGTGATGACTCATTACAGCGGCAGTCAGAGACGAAACTGTGAACTGACGTACCGTACATAATCCAATTAATTAAATTAAGTAAAGCACTATCAAACAATTTCACAGCTGCGTAATTAGGGCACGAGGCAGATACGCAAGTTAATTTTCTTACGCCTGCAGTTTATAAAATGAACTAAACTTTTTTATCGCTATTTTCAAGTCTCAACACCTTCAAACTAAGCAGATTTTCATAAGATTTAATCATTAGAAAAATAGTTGAAATCAAATAAGTGCAGATAATTCTGGCAAACATCTCATTGAAAACATTTTCACGGGTCAGCATCGGATAGAAAATGACGCAATAGTGAGATTGACTTTGATTCTGTAATCAACATGGAAGCGCGACTTCTTTGCTGACATGATGCAAACAACTAAAGTGCGGTACCTATAAAAGAAGTCTCGAGACGCAATTTCTGCTTTGAAACCGAGATCCAGTTGCTGCAAGACCGAGATCCAAATTTTTCACCCAGTCTCGAGATCGAGACCAAGACTTGTCTCGCGACCTCCATCCCTGATTTTCCATGACCGTGGGAATCCTGTCAATCCTAACAAAACTTGTGGATTTTTTGCCAAAAGGGAAAAAACTCTGAGGTATGCACTGAAACTCTTAGGAAGCTCCAACCAAAAATTCGACGTGTTCGGCCCAACTTGGACATGGCAAATGTGCTCCTCCAGCATGACAATGCTTGTCCTCACACAAGCATCAGGACAACGGAGGCTATCACTTCATTTGGATGGACTGTGATACCACAAAAGCCATATTCTCCTGATTTGGCACCGTCAGACTACCACCTCTTTGGTCCATTTAAAGAAGGACTCCGGAACAATTGTTATGGCAATGACAATGAAGTGAAAACTGCTGCCTTGAATTGGCTAAGACATCAACTGGCTGAGTTTTACAACACTGGTATACATGCCCTAGTTCATAAATCGACTGTAGCTCTTGAGAGAGGGGGAGACTATGAGGAGAAGTAAAAATGTAATCCTCACACTTGTACCTTTCTTTTGATGCATAATACATGCTATTATAGTTTGTTCATACATAATAAAGTAGGGTGCATTACTTTTTGAATACCCCTCGTACATTTAAATTAAGACTACAATTTCCAGGCCATGTCAAAGTCAGGAAAATTAAAGCCGTGACAGGAAAGAGGTTGAATCCAAGACAGCGAGGTCTAAACACTAGCACCAAAAACCAGTGAGTGCATCATGGAAACATACACAAAATTTTCAACTTCATTTGGCTTTTCGTTCGCTCAAACATGAAACATATGAATTCCTGACCTTGACCCCCAAAAAAGTTGATAGTTAATTTCAGTTTAAACTCGATATAAACATTCCTTGATTTTAACCTACACTCGTTATAAGCTGCTCCAACTTGGCATGTATTATTTCGATTGTTGAACAATTTAGTTTTGGCCTTTCCATCCTTGTGCACATGCGAAGCTACGAGTATATGGTGAATAAGCATGTCCAAGTTCGAGCACACTCACTCAACCCATACTACTACTTCAGTAACAGAAGGCTAACAAGCAAAGCAATGCCAACTTGTCCATTGAATTGATAGATTTATCGTAATAATGACAAAAATCTTTCAGAGCAACCTTGATTTAAGTAAGTGCGTCGCAAGATAATTTTATGTTTTCAATCTTTTATTAAATTCAGCAAAGGTTTAAACAAATTTCTATCTGAATATTGATGCTTTTGGTTTTACAAAGTTTTACATGCAGCTGAAACTAGCACAGATAATGTTTGTTGATGATTCTCGCATTGCCGTCAAGAAAAAAAGAGTTTTAATGATATACAGTACAAAGAACCTTGTGACGAACGCACAAAACCTTGCCCATGAAACTTGCTGAGCTTTTGCACGAGCTGCTCGGCAATACTAAAGTGAGAGTGTATTTCAGTTGATTTGGCTTAACTAACAGACAAACGCCAAAAGGGATGTCTTTTATGATGTGACGCATTGACGACTTACAGAAGCAATTTTAAACCTGGCAAAGAATGTTGAATATTCTATAAAACCACTTTTGCAATTGAAGATTTTCAATCGTAGAATGACAAGTGTATGCCGGGCCTCAGGAAGTTACCATAAAAGTGCTACACCAATATTATTGTTTTCGAGTTTTTTTCAATTTTGCTTAGAATGTGCCTGTCAAAAGTGATTGACACCTTCCACAAAGATGCAGCAATTCAACTAGAATACGAGTTTATCATCACGACATGTAAGATGAGTAAAAAAGACTAGAACAATGTTGTGTAAGTAAATTTCACAGCAGCTCTCACCGATTGGACGAGCTCGTTTTCTGTATGGTTCGCCGATCTCTCTTTTTCCATCACTAGCTCGCCTAAAAAATAAGCAAACAGATGTGATTAAATTTAACTTTCAGAAATATATGTTTACTCTTAAATAAACACAGAAAAAAAAATTTTTTTCACTTTACAAGTTGTAAGACAATGTTAACAATCTTAAGGTTTCCGAACACATTCGAAGTTTTTAATTCACAGTAAATCTGCGAGTGTTTGATGTGGTCCAAAAAAAAACGCTGATTTGAATTCACACACGCTTTCAATTTGACAGCTCAGATGGCCGAGTGGTATAGAGCGTCTGTCTCTTGAGCTGTAGACCAGGATTTAATTCCGAGTCGAGTCAAACCAATGACTGTAAAATTGGTATTCACAGCTTCCCTGCTAGACGCTCAGCATTAAAGGGACAGTGTGGAGAACAAGCCGGCAAGTTTACTTGTTGTGCCGTTGGGAAAGGCACTTAGCGGGATTCCCCCATCTTGGTGTGGTAAACAGATGGCTGGCAACTCCTAAGCGAGCTCGTATAGCGCATTGATCGCTTTCTCGTAATAGGAGGATAAATATGCAACTAACCAACCAATATTAGACTTAAATTATGCAATACAATTATAGGCCTTGTTACACTGGCCAAAAATGTGGCTATTTAACGATTTTCGTGATACCCATCTTGGAACTGCGTGAAAATTGGCAGGAATGTAGATTTTGAAACGCTAAATCCGAATTTTTAAAACAAAATACAACAAAAAAATAACGTAAGGCACAAATGCAAAATAAGAGCGTCAGGAAGCTGCGAAGGGACCTCTCGGTCATCGAGTCAAGCAGCCAACTTATTCAAGGAACAAATACTTTGATCACGTTACTCCCATTACAGTAATCCAAAAATATTGAAATTGCCAGATTTATATAAATATGAGATTGCCAAAACAATGTATAGATGTGTACGTAACAATTTTCCTCTTCATCATTCAAATATGTTTGCCAAAAAATCAAATATACACTATAAGACAACTAAGCTTGCCTCTAAAAAATACTCCCTTCAAATTCCCAGATATAAAACTACTAAGCTTCAAAGGAATTTAAATACCAAGGTGTCGAGATCTAGAATTCAATTCCTAAATTACAGCAAATTTTACCGTTTTCTTGGTTCAAAAAGACTTATAAACAAAATCTAATCTGATTACGAATAACGTTAGCCCTATCTGACATAAGATTAATTTCAACATAATTATATTAATGTGCTTTGCTTTTTCTGACCGTTTACCATAATAAGAGGCACTGTTTGTTCCTTGAATAAGTTGGCTGCTTGACTCGATGACCGAGAGGTCCCTTTGCAGCTTCCTGACGGTCTTATTTTGCATTTGTGCCTTACGTTATTTTTTTGTTGTATTTTGTTTTAAGCGCAAAACAAACAAACAATACAATAAAAAATCTTGACTGTCATGTACTCTTAGTTCGAAGTAGGTCTCAAACTCACAGTTAAGTTTTTAGTTTAATTTACATTTTCTACCATGTGTTAAACTATTGAACTCTGTTTAATCTGATTACTTCTCTTAGTTGCCTCTCGAGTTGTAGTAACTGCCCGTAGAAAACTTTGCTTTGCCTGCAGCAACTGCGCTAATTACTGCAAATTGCTTGCTTTTTGTTTCCTATATATTGAGTCGTATTTTTCCTCGTATTCATTCTAGTATTGGACTGGTATCCAATTTTTGATAGTTCTGTGTAAAACTATAACATTAACAAAAAGGAATTTTTTGGCATTAAAAGCAATGAAATCCTCCGAATGTCTCTTCACTGTCTCCTGTCATACCAAAATTATCACTTCTGCTTGTGATTAGCACGTGGAGTTGGCCGAGTGGTTGATGGATTGGGCTTCGGAGCTGGCTTCGTGAGTTCGATGCGCAACTAGGTCATCTTCCATGATGCATATACTTTACTGACATAAAAACCTAAGCTGCAATTATGTGGCTTGGAAAAAAAACAAAAAAATTTCTGCTTGTGATTATGCATTGCAACAAAATAAAGCCATCTTGTTTATTGAAGTTTTGCTGGCGCACATTGGCAACAATTTTTCGAATTGATTACCTCTGCCAAGTCAATTCTTGATTGAGCCATAACAAAATCAATGTAATGCTTCAAAGCCGTAACAACTACAATTAAACGTAATTAATTACAGTACTGAACGCAGTTGTAATCATAATTGTAATTTGAGATTTTCAGTACAAATTAAGTGTGACGTAATCAAAGTTTGTAGGTATAATTGCAAATTGAGCCACTTTGCTGTAATTGATCAAACTCAGCGGTACTTATCAATCTATGATATGTGGATGCAGAGACATATAGGCGCAAGACATTTGGCCACTAAATGCCTTGTCGTATTTCTTCACAAGCTTTTCCTAAATTTTGCAAATACATGTTTTACAAAATGCTTCTTGATTGGTGCAATGTTTTTCCGCACTGATACTTTTGCATTTAATTATTGCAGATAAAAAGCGAATAATCAAGACAAGCATGGTTACGGTAACCTCATACAAAAAAAAATAATGCAAGGTAAATAAACACTCAGTTTCATGATCAATATTATCTTGACAGAAATGTCGTGGATTGGCAAAAACATGAGTTTTGAACGAGTTTTGAATTTGAGCGAGTTTTGAATTTGAAAGCAAATGCCACTGCAGATACAGGGTGGGGAAAATTTTGTTTTCAACAATAAAATGGAGCGCTGGGGATCAAAAAACAAAAATAATGAAATCAATACAAAACTTGTGTAATAAAATACAGAACATTTACTGGCAAAATAGTGTAACGCTACATGAGTGTTTTCAGCTATTTAATTTAAAAAACCCTAGAGAAATTTTTATAGAGATCTATCTCTGAAACAAATAACATTTTCATTTGTTTCCAAAGATTGTTAATTTTCAGTCTTGTAAATTATTCAATCACCTACTAAATATATATTTTCATTGCTGTGTAAATATTAGCTCATTTTGCTTACCAATATATTGAGCTTCAAATAATAATACAGCAGTACCTATACTGGTAATTCTTCAGTTTGGGTTAGAATATTTTGTTGTGTTATGATATGTCGGTTAAGTTGTTTTTCTTTATTAAATCTCACACAATACACAGTGCTGCAGGGGGCTGACATTCAAGGCAACAAAAAGTTACTGTGCAGTACGAGTATAGAGAAATTTATAAATAACAATGGCTGCCTACTCAACGAAGACAAACATGTAGCAAGCTTGCATTGACTTGGACAAATTTATACCAGTACCAAAATATTGTGTCACAAAATCAGTAATCAGTAAAATTATTTTCTACTGCACAGCAACTTTTTAGACATGCTCAACGGTAACTTGTTCAAGTCCTGCAAAATCCGAAAGCCACGTCTGAAAATGCATAACAGTCGCCAAAATATGAAACAGTTGTTGGATAATTTTTGGCCCATTTGGCAGAATCAAACTTACCTTAAAGTTCGAGCACCATCTCGAACTCTGCTGCTGGGAGATTTTCTAACTCGTTTCTCTGCAACTCGAGATGAATTAGGCGATCTCACTTTAGACTTAAGATCAGAAGTTGTTCGCCTTGCTTGCGAATCTGCAGCAAAGTACGAAAGTTAATTACACTTCTTAACATACCATTTGAGAAAAAGTTTTAACTAGCCCCTATGTAATTGCCAAAACCGAAAATATATTGCTGCTATATCATTCTAAAGTTTTCCGACCAAAAATTGCACTAAACATGTGTAGCAACAGTTCTTTTAAAATAAAAGCTTCATAACCCACAAACGTGAGCATTTGAAAAATAGACTTCTTAATAATAAAGACCACGACTTCGACCCTACTTCTCGAAGCGGACACTCATGAAACACTAATGCCTTAGCAAAAAATTATAAATCCCTCTACTTGGTTAAAATCATCAAAATTCGACGAATGCATTTACCATGATCTGTTGGTTCTTTTAAAACATCTTCTGTTCTTTGACGAGAGCTGAGATAACAATATAAAAATAAACATGCGCTAGAACAAACATAGATAATTAATTCAGGTGTTGTTAAACAACAAAAAAATAAAATACTTTTAGTTTCCACATCTCAAGATTACAAAACTTATAATTGCATTGCAAAGTAGATGTGATTGATAAAACCACTATAAGTGCATTCAAAACTTACCATTAAAGCCTTAATGCACAAGTAAGCACTTTTGACAATAAGCGCTAAATTGAAATTCTCGATCAAAAACAAAATTGAAACCAACCATGCATGATGTCCAAACAAAATCGAAACAAATTTATAATTGCATAAATAATTTTAAGTGCTGCTCATACACAGTTTGACATCTACTTCCACTTAGTATATATAGTCATTCCCCGAATGCGCAACGTTTTTTTACAAACTTTGTTATATTATTGTTATTGAATAAAATTTTACTTTTTTTTGTAAGGAAATGAAACTTACATATCCATGGTTTATTTGCAAAAAATTTCAGAAAAATCGGCCGAGTATTTTTGATGGGCAAAATTGGGGAAATTCGGTAAAGTGCAGCAGCTCCGCACGAAATGTTCTCTTTTTATATCATGAATTGAATACTTTTGCTGAATATGGGTGAATGAAGATGCGCGGCGACAGAAGGCAAGTTTGGTGACTGTACAAATATTTGCGTCACTGATGACGTCATAATGAGCGATTAAACTTTGATGACGTCACGCTTACCTTTCATTTTCTTTTTAATATCATGTATTGAATTTGCTACATATGGGTGACTGAAGATGCTCGGCGACAGAAGGCAAGTTTGGTGAGACTGTACAAATATTTACGTCACTGATGACGTCACAAGGAACGCTAAAATATAGATGACAGCACACTATGTTTTTTGAAAAACGGATAATCTAAACAATCTAAATGTGTAAGCATGATTCTCAACAAAATTTTTAAAAGTGCACAGCGATGTTAGTCAAGTTTGCTACGAATACTGATGTCATTGATGACGTCATCAAAAATGTAGCGTTGTTCACGACGTCATATCATAAGGTTTTTTTGTCTTTAGTGGCGATGACTGAAAGTGTGCAGCTGTGGTAACGCAAGTTTGATGTCACAAAAAGAATCTAAATGGCACTGGTGACGTCACACTAAGTGTTGCGCTGTTGATGACGTCACATCGCGATTCCTTCTGATAGATGATCCCACTTCTAAAACGTAAAAACGTTTAGGCCTACAAGCTTTCCATGATTCGGGGTGGTTGTCATTCAAAATAACAAAAATTGCAAATGCATGGGCCTGATCTGACTGGTCCAAGAATCGAACCCCAGACCTTTTTTTGCACTGAAAACGATGCCGTTACCTACAAACACCGGTTGCGCCGAAGCTGACTTCGCGGAAAAGCCAACCACTCCTGCAGTATTCCTATCCTAAATGTGCAATAGATCTAGGATCTTAATGGGATTATTCAAAACCCTCCTCTTCCAACGTCTCGGTTATGCGGATTTCTGTGTCTAGGCTATATATTCCAATTAAACGAAGTTTTATTGAATTCCATCGGCAAAAAATCGTGAAATGAAGTGATTTTAACTTATATTTTGTATAGTGTAATAGACCTATGCGAAGAATTTCGGCAGCGTCGGACGGTAGGCAATAGGTAGGAGCAACGATAGCTTCTGGGCAGAAACCCTCCACCCCTCTCTACTTGGAAAAAATTTTGACCTGCCTCAAAAAACCAGTTATTGGTACGTGTACCTACCTAAAAACTTCTTGCCCAACTGGCAAAAAATTTTGTCCCTCCAAGGGTTTTCTTCTGGTTGCGGGCTTGGATAGCAGCCTACTTTCACGGGTGGTTAATTGGTCATAGCAATACAAACTCGTTGCTTTTAAATTGCCCTTAACTTTTGATCGTTGCTACGTCCAAGATTTAGTGCTTTGCATTGATTGTTTCTGCTTCCAAAAAGTTGCGAAGCACCTCAGAGCAAATCCATAGTGTCTCTTAACCTTTCCTGCTTTCAGCTTAACTTAGTCTACCTTTTACCTGTCTTTCCTTTGCTTTATGGCGATTAAAACACACCGATGGAATGCAAAGGAAAAACTCCATATTAGATCCTGAAAATTTAATTTTAACTCTCAAAATGCAGCATTACATCATAGAAACATGCAATCCTAAAATTCCCGTAAAGAGCAAAAATTTTCTCGCATTGTGCGAAATTATCTTTACACCATCGAGTGATCAATTTTTTTTCTTTTTTTGCTGCCAAATGACGCACTAAGTTCCACTGAATCCAACGATGTGTTAGTCGACCTGGTAAGTCGTCGAGGCTAGGAGAAATGGAAAAGTTACGAAGAGCTGTCTCAAAGTTTGAAAGTGCAAAAAATAGGCTAGTGAAGTACGAGTACGTAACATCGAGTAGAATCTTAGTTTAAAATAGAGTAGGCGATCAATTTTTGGTCTGAGAGTGTAGTATTGGTTGCTTTTTGTACCTGCTCAATCATTTTTGAGACGGAGGCTATATTGCCGAAAATATCGTTAGTCCTACACATTAGAGGAATTACCAGCTGCGCAATATTTAGGGGAATGACTATATAGTCCAGTCGAAAAACGGGTTTACGTGCACCGTCAAGACATATTTTTTTACACACATAGTGAGATTTAGCGTAGTCTGAAGTTTCCACAAGCGTTTGTCCTCAAGACCAATTCCAGTCCATTTACGTCAAAGTGACGTCAGAAAGCTTTTCGAACAATATTGAACTCTTACTCTGTTCGTGAAATCTCAATTGCTTGAAAAGCTCCTCGACGTCGATGAGTTAATGCAGTATTCTATGATTTCAATTTCATACAGTTTAGGCCAGTGGTTCTCAAACTTGTCGGAAGTATCAAACCCAACAGGTGTCATGCAAGCATACATCGAACCCTTAATTATAACCAGGAGCGAATCCAGAAACTTTTAGAGAGGGATGCAGTTTTGAATTAGGTTGAATGTTAAATGAGTGCAAAGACGTTTGACGTCTAAACCGGAAAAGGGCATCAACTCTTTGAAAATGTTTCACGTCAGGGGCGTATTCAGAATATTCTTAAAGCGGTAGAGGGTGGCATAAAATTTTTACATTTTCTAAGCGTATTTTTTTGCAGAAAGTTAATTTGAAGCAAATTGAGGAACAAAAATATGGCTCTAGGGGGGTTCGAGGGTATGCTTACCCGGAAAGTTTTCAAAAATTTAGACACTGTAATGGCCATTTTAGAGCTTTTTCAACAATTTTTATGGCAAATTCTGTTCAATTTTTTTGTCTCTAACTCTAAGTCCTTCACCAAATATGATACATTTTGTTTGCACATTTTCGATTTATGCGTGCTTAAGGCGTAAAGATGATTGTTATCAAATGGGTTTGAAATTATGGAAAAATTGTATTCATCAAAAACAGTGTTGAAAGAGTATGGTGGGGGGATGCATCATTCCACTTAGAGATAGTCATTTACTACAACTGTATGCCTTTTTGCAAAAACTTATTCTGATCTTAGCCGAACCCCTGCTACAGCCTCACCGAACCCCTGGGGTTCGGTCGAACCCAGTTTAAGAACCACTGCTCTAAGTCCTTCACCAAATATGATACATTTTGTTCGCACATTTTCGATTTATGCGTGCTTAAGGCGTAAAGATGATTGTTATCAAATGGGTTTGAAATTATGGAAAAATTGTATTCATCAAAAACAGCGTTGAAAGAGTATGGTGGGGGGATGCATCATTCCACTTAGAGATAGTCATTTACTACAACTGTATGCCTTTTTGCAAAAACTTATTCTGATCTTAGCCGAACCCCTGCTACAGCCTCACCAAACCCCTGGGGTTTGGTCGAACCCAGTTTAAGAACCACTGGTTCAGGCACTCCAGATGGATTCTTCAATAAAGCGAACAAAGCTGTCATATGCCACTTTCTGGCAAAGCAATTTCCGTCCGAAGACAAGATAGGCTCAACGAACTTTTTTTATGCAGGATGGAAATGCATTATTTCATAGAATAACTGATCTTCCTGCAACCTTTGGGGAAATAGCTCTGCGATTGTTAGACATGATGGTCACTTGCAAAGCTTTCATCTTTTCGACTGATTGTCACAGCAAATGTTCCAAAGCCCAGGAAAAAATAAAACGAGGCATATCGCAAAAATATTTAGTGTCTGGTCCTGCCACGATAAAGTCGATTGATGTCAAGTTGTTCGTATGCAACGAAGAAAACAAACAACAACTATCCAGGATGCTGCTTCAAATATGGAGTAGCGATGATGTGGTGTCAAGGATAAAAGAATACGAAACAGCAATGCTGGCAGTTGATGGAAAAATGTATTCCTTTTTGGCAAGAGATCACAAGGTATAGCTGCATTTTATTTGTTTTGTTGCGCAAATCATGTTTAATTGCTTCTCTGGAGTTGTCTTTACGAGAAGAAACAATTGGTCAATCCACAGCCAATACTTCAGCATACGCAAAAATTGTGTACGCTGCCTCACAAATTTAATGCTTACAAAATAGGTGTAGGACTTTCTTTGCAGTTGCTCACCAGACTTTTTGTTATGCCAGCACGGAGACACTTTTACATCACCTGGAGGCTTCGTGTTTTTGTTTATCAATATTTTAGGTTCAAGCTAAAGAAGTTTATAAACTTTTTTCGAACCAGGAGGAAACTGACCGGTAATTTTATACTTGAAACATTTGGAGTCGCTTGGCTGCCCTGCTGCGTTAATACGAATGCCCCATACTGGCATATTAATGATCGCTCTTTTGCACGCCCATGCTTTTTCTATGACAAGTACGTTGGATATTGGGTCTGAAGTGATTAACGTCACTTTGCTTTCCAGAAAGCTTGGATGTGATTATTGTTCAATGCTGGTCGGACTATGCGTATACGCTGGCAAAGACGTAACTACTAACTAGTGCCTTCAATGGAAAAAAATAAATCGGCTCATTGAAAAAACTTAAATCTCCAGGTCATCAAAAGGCTTTCAGGTATATCAGCTACGATATATTACACTAATATAAACAAACGTTTACCACTGCTAAATAATCTCTGCATGAACACACTCAACAATTACATTATTTTCAGAAAACTTGTGAAGAACGGACAGTTTCTCAGGATATAGAGCTGGAGTAATTACTTGTTTGATGTACGGAGAAACGCACATTACTTCTCTCGATTCGTTGCAAAGCGACACCGCACCAATTATCGCCTTGCAAAGTGCAAACGAGCCCATTGTAGAAGCACCAAAACAATTCGATGAAAAGCATGCATGGATAAAAAACGAAGAAAGCTTACTTGAACCAATATGGTCAACCGAATCAATTATCTCTAATGATCTGGTCGATGTAGTTGCACATGATTCAGATACTGAGGAGGAACTAGATGAAATTGAGGAATTTGAAGAAAGTGTTGAAGCATGCAACGAAGATGAGAGCATTGTGGTTTTTTGACGTCATTGCGGTTGGTGATGACGTCATTAAGAGGCGCCATTGACATTGCAGGTTACACGTACAGGAGGACTTTAATAGTTCCTTTTCAAGCTTTCAAAATACGTATTGCGAGGATTTTTTGATGCGTGATGACGTCATTAAAAATGACAAAACTTGCGACTTTAAAAATGACAAAACTACCTTGCATTGACAACTATCTTTAATATCAAGTTTATTTAACGTCTTTGAAGTGGTTAAGATATGATTCGTATGCAGTACAAGCAAAACACTTTTCGGATAAATTTTTGTTAATACCAAATCAAACACGAATTTTTGTATGGAAACTTTTTTTAAATCTCACCAACTTTTCACCAGATATGCGCATTATTACATAGTGTTACCTTCAAAGGTAGGTTCTTTTATCGAAAGCAAACGGTAATTAGAGGAGTTGTTATGCACCCTGACTGCAAATTTTTTTTTTCATTTTTTACACATTTTTACTCGTCGGTTATGACGTCATGAATATATGACTCATAATTTTTTCTGTGAACACCCAAATTTTCACTTGTTACATGGAACTTGATTTAAAGTTGCGGTCATCAGTATAACAAAAGTTATAAGCAAACGAATGACACCTAGGAGTGAAAAATTTAAACATGCTTACGTCATTCTGACGTCTTTGTGACGTGAATGGACCGGAATTGGTCTTGAGGACAAACTTTTTGGGAAACTTCAGACTATGCTGAATCTCACCATATGTGTAAAAAAAAATACGTCTTGACGGTGCACGTAAACCCGTTTTTCGACTGGACAAGTATATAGTAGCGTAACTCAAGCAAAGGTGGAATAGGCAGAAATAAAAAGTATTTAAGTGATTAGCTCGGTACTGCAAATACTATTCAAGTGGTCTACTTTAGTAGAACTACTTCGTTACTGAGCACCTCTGATTTTTGCACTACTTTAACCATTCTGTACAGCTGCTGAGCCTTCCCTGAAATGTAGCCATTTATTCAAGATTTGGTTAATCCAGCCATAATAAGAGGGAAGGGATTTAAAAAGAAATGCAATTTTTTGCAACAATAACATCGAACGCTTTAAGCAAGACAGGAACCAAAGTAAAATTGCTTGTCAGAAGTTCACAATGCTACATTCTCGCTTGCCACGTTTGTAAAAATCATAAGGCTGCTTTCTAAGCCAGTTCCTCACAACGAATTCAACTTTTTCATCACTGCCATAACGTTTGACTCAAACAGCATCTTTCTTTACATCAAAGAAACAGTGCCAAGTAAGCAAACATCATCGGCAGCAATAAATCTGAAAATTTCACTCAGCAATTGGGCTTTGTTTCACGAAAACATCTGATTTCAACAAACGTGGCAAGCAAGAAAGTAGCAATGTGAACCTCCGACATGCAGCTTAATTTAGACACTTGAATTAGTTTGTAGCATAGTATATCATTTCTCACGTAACAAAAAATTTGATTTGCATTTGAGCCCTCCTCAGAGATAAAAAGCCTCACAAGAAGCACTAAACTTGATTTGAAAAAAAAACTTAAAGCAGCGAAAAAATGAGGTTTACTTAGAGCTGGCTTCAAAATTGTGACAAGATTTCACAAACAATTCTGTGCAATCAATGCTCTAGTAGAGCATAAGTGTGTGCCCAAGAAAGAGAGCGTTGATAGATGAAGACGGGCGGTGATGGACAAGAGCACATGGCCAGTTGACGAAAGGATTTGGCTACATAGGTTGGACGTAGCAGGAATCATTTTATATACTAGTTGCCATAACCTTCCAATCACTCTCATACAAACTCCACTTACCTGGTTGTAGCTGGAGAATTGTCGGACGGTTGTGATGCTTTTTCATCAGATTCAGCAGCTGTATCGCGGGTAGTTCTTTTTGCTGATGGGTCGTTTTTTGTCTGCATGATTAATAAACACAGATTAAAAAAAGAGCAAAGGAAAAAAGCTTGAAGCATTTTACGTGGCATTCATCTAAGATGCTAGAATATTCCAATTTGAATTGGGCAGGAAGACACACGCATAATTTCCTGCTAACTCAAGTAAAATGGAACGCCTTCCACTCGGCCGCTAACCTTCAATGTGTCAAACAAAATATTGTTCTTCAGTCAAACTTGTCTTAACATATTGCAATGAAATGACACAGCTTGCTTACAGTGGGCTACTTAATTGCGTAGAAAGATGCACACAATCGTAGCAAGAAGTAGAATAGCATTCGTGTTCTACATCATCATCATCACCTATCCAGTTTCAATCCATTTTTTTCCTGTCACTGAAGGTGGCCGGATACAACTCATCCCTTCCGCGATTGCTCTCACACCTTCCCTACATCTCCTCTGATCCGCAGCTTCCTAGATCTTCAACCCGATTTTCTTCACACTCTTTTTCACCTGCCTCCTCCATGTCATTTTTGGCCGTCCTCGCTTTCACTGCCCATTCACTTCCAGCATCATTGCCTTCTTCAGTATATTATCATCATCTCTTTTAATCACATGTCCATACCATCTCACTCCATTCGCCTTTGCTATTCAATCCAACGTTTCCTTCAAACCCAACATCTCCATCAGCTCCTCCATATTCTTTCTATCCACTAACTTGACTCCACACATTAACCTTACCATTGCTATTTCAGTTCTTCTCAAAATTGCCATTTCATTCTCCCTCAAACACGATGTTTCACCTGCACATAACATTGCTGATCTTACGCAACTACAATAAACCATCTTTTTTTTTATTCTCAAAGAAAACCTTCTCCCATGCAACAACTCTCTGCATTCTCTAAATTTCAACCATCCAATCCTTACTCTTGAGGTCACTGCAGTTTCACATCCACTAGCATTCAGCCCGTCTTCTAAATAACGAAATCCCTTCACAGTCTCCACTTCATCGCATCATACCTCCACAGGTTCTTCCCCGCCATCTCCCAACATTTGTGCATCTTCTACAAACAAAACGTCTCGCAAAACTGCAGGTTACCTTTTTCATTTTTGTGCATCTCACACGTATCCACTTCGTACACAGTGTGCAACACACAGCATTAACTCTTTTCCCACATATTCCACAAAGATCTATTTTGCTCAAAACAATTTTTCCTTTCGTTCCACTCACCATCATCTTAGTTTTTCCAACATTTACTTTCAATTCTTTGCCTTCCAATGCACTTCTCCACCTTTGGAACCTCTCTCTTAAATCCTCCAAACATTCACTCATCAGCACCAGATCGTCCGCGTACAAAATTTCATTCAATAATCCTCTCTTAGATGTTCTGTCACATCAACCACAGTAGCAAATATCAGTGGTGATATCACTGACCCGTGATGCACACCAACCTGTACCCCAACTTCTTCCGATGTCCGCGATTCACGTTTGACTTTCGTCCTTGAGCCCTCATATAAACTCATCACTGCTTGCACCAAAACTACTGCCAATCTTCCTTTCTTATGCCCATTCCATCACTTTTCTCGGTACCCTAGCAAATGCCTTTTTTAAGTCCACAAAACACATGTACAGCTTTTTTTCTCTTTCATAAAACTCCTCCTGCATTCTCCTAAGAATAAACTGATGAGTCGTACCCTTTCCAGAAATAATGCCAAATGCATGTCATCTATCGCTACCCGTCATCTTATTTTGTTTTCCAGCACTCTCTCTTAGGTTGTGATATCGAATTAATATGTCAACCTTTGACAAATTCCAAGGTGACTGCCTGATTTAAAGACCGTAATTGGCCACTTTGCAGCCTCCCGTAGGTGATGCTATATTTACTGGATTATCGACAAAATAAACTGTTCTGTCTGTCTCTCCATATTTTCATTGCATGCCTAGCAGCTTTACTCATCTGGATTACTCACAATCCATCACATCCCCTTTTCCTTTAAAGATTGGAACAACAACACTTGTTTTCCATTCTTCTACTATACCTTACCCATCAAGCACTCTCTGACAAAAATTCTTTATTACTCAAACACCAAGCTTCTGCTATCTGATTCCATCGTGCTTTTAAATACCAAGGATCAAAAATTTGGAACTCTGTAACTACTGATTTAAAACAACAAACTTTCAGAAAGTTCAAGATCAATTACAAAAATCCACGGCTTGAAAGTTCCCATTAAATTTTGCATCCACTATTCATTTTTTTCTTTTTTTGTATCATCAATTATCAATTTTTTGTTTTTAGCTTGTGATTTCGAATTGCTGTGTCAAATATTGACAAATTCCAGGGTGATTGCCTGACTTGAAGACCTTAAGTGGTCCCTTCGCAGTCTCCCAACTGTCATGCTATTGGATTACACTAGGCAACAAATTTTTGTTTATCTCTTTTTTTGGGTGTTTCTTTATGTTTTTGGGGTCGCTGATGCCGGTTTTGGAGTTAGTTTTTGCGTAATGTCAACGGTTTTGAAAATATTTGCAACAAATTGAAGTTCGTAATATACGAAATAATCATACAATTTTAGTATTAAGTGACATTTACAGTACCCTTCAATCTTGTGTTATGTCATTTTTGCCATTTTGTTTATGTTTTCATCACTCTCTGAATGGTGTTGAAGATGTAAATTAGCAAAATGTCATTCACTCTCACGTGATTCGACACAACTTTGGCGAGCTTCTAATGCGCATGTCGGAACTGGTCCAGTGCCAGGACAGCCAGCAGGATAGAGTAGGTTTATTATTCTAGGTGGATCGTTAAATCTTGCAGCAATTGTTCTTAGTTTAACTGTTTGACATATTGCAAGTTAGTCCAACTACAGTGAAGTTGCTCAGTTTAGAAATATGCTATATGTTTTCGATTTTGAAGGTTAAATCTAGTGCTATTGATATTTTAAATTCTTCAGAAAATATGAGTGTAAAAAGACCCTGCAAAATTAGTTCTGACTGTTTCTGCTACGTTTGTGGCTACTACATCAATCCACGGCAAATAAAGCACAAAATAATACCAGAAACAAAATTCTTCAAAGCCTATGAGGCATATTTTGGCAAGAAGATGGGTGACCAAGATAAATCTTGGGCCCCACATTTTTGTTGTGGAAGTTGCAAATCCACATTAGAAGGATGGATGCGCAGAAGTCGTGAATGTATGCCGTATGTGATTCCCCGAATCTGAAGAGAACCCACCAATCATCATGATAACTGCTATTTCTGCATGGCTGACATTTCCAAATACAAAAAAACAAAAGATAAGAAAAAGATTGTTTGTCCAAGTATACCTTCATCCATTGTGCGTGTCAACCATGGCGCAGAATTGCCTATTCCTCAACCTCCAACAACGCATGCTATATCATCATCTTCATTTGAAGATGACGATGCTGATTTTGAGGTTGACATTAACTGTTCCAGCGAAGATCCTCACTTTTCGAATCAAAATGAATTAGATAACTCATCTAGAGACTAAGGTCTTATAAAAGCAAAAGCAGAGATACTTTCTTCCCGCCTCAAGGAGTGGAATTTGCTTGCTCCTTTATGCAAGATATCCATTCCAAGCCAAGAAAATGGCATGTGACCTTTTCCACGATGAAAACGTTCTATACAATGTCCTTGAATTCGGATCATCCTTCACTTTGGTATTGTACTGACATATAAGGCTTGTTTTAGATTGGAATTGTGTACTTAGCTTCGGATTGGCGTTTATTTATTGACAGTTCTAAGCAAAGTTTAAAAGCTGTCCTTCTACATAATGGTAATGTGTATCCATCCATTCCAATAGCACATTCTGTAGGGATAAAGGAAGAACGTGAATCCGTAAAACTATTACTTGAATTAATTCGATACAATAATCATAATTGGGACGTTTGTGGAGATTTCAAAATGATAGCATTTCTTTTGGGATTGCAAAGAGTTTATACGAACATTCTTGTTTTCTTTGTTTGTGGGATAGTAGAGCAGATGAGCAACACTGCGTGGTCAAAAACTAGCCACCTCGCAAAGATCTCACACCAGGCTTCCACAACGTTTTAAACTCACCTCTTAAAGAAAGGAGCAAAATTTTACTTCCTCCATTGTATATTAAACTCGGACTGGCCAAACAGTTTGTGAAGAGCTTGAAACCTCCAAACCGTGCGCATGCCTTTCGCTATATTAGACAGATGTTCCCAAGCATATCTGAGGCAAAAGTCAAAGATATTTGTGGAGCCACATACAAGAAGAATGTTGGAGGGACAAATGTCTGATTTGGTAAGAAATGCTTGGCAAGCTTTTAAAATGATTGCAGAAGGATTGCTGCGAAAACATCGATGAGACGACTATGCACCGATAGTGTCAAATTTAATTAAAAGTTATAAAAAGCTTGGTTGCTGCATGTCCTTAAAGTTGCATTTTTTGCATTCTCACTTGAATTTCTTTCGAGACAACTTGGGAAACGTAAGTGAAGAGCATGGTGAAAGGTTTCACCAAGATATCCAAATGATGGATAAGCGCTATCAAGGGAGGTGGGTCGAAACCATGATGGGAGACTATGTATCGAATTTGGTGTGGAAATGCAACACCACATACAAGCGAAAAAGTTATTCAAATGTCCATTTTTAATAAAAGACATTGCAGTGCTTTTGAATTGCTTATTAGTGAGTTTTTTAAATTTTGTGTGTAATATTTCGAATTATATAGCCAGGAGTTTTGTATTACACAAACTTGAAATCGTAAATTCATATAACTTCAAATAGTGGCAAAATCATTGACACTACGAAATTTTCAATATCATTTTCGAAATCAGCGCCCCAAAAAATATAAAAAAGTACTATAGTCTTATGATAAACACATTTCTCAAAAAATTATGTTGCCCAGTGTTATCGACAATATAAACTGTTCTGTCTGTTTTTCTGTCTTTTCCAAGTGTTCCTTCCGTAATTTCCCACATTCTCCCTCACTGACTGCAAGTCTTCCTTCTTTATTCTTCACACAACCTCCACCTTCTATGTTGCTTCGTAACTTTTGCAATTACTTTCGCTTCATTTCTAGCCTTCCTATAATTATTTTTACTTTCTGCTGATCGATTTGTACATCACAATTTAAATGCTTTCTTTTTCCAATCTATCGCAGCATCCCTTACTCGCTCATTCCACCATGATGTGTTTCCCAATCTCCCCTCACTTTCATCTTTCCACATAATTCATCACAAGCCAGTAAAACTCTTCTTATAAGACCCCCACAAATCAATTGAATAAATGTTCACCAATTTTACTTTTCCTTCTGCAAACTTCCCTTAGATCTCTTTTTCCTTCAGCTTTCACACCCTCCATCTCACTCTTCTTCACTGACTTTTTCAATTTCTGCTGCTCCACATCAACTACCACTAGCCTGTGCTGCAATTTATAACTTTAACATCTCATAGATACTTTCTCTTTTCCTTTCTAACCAGAACAAAGTCTATTTGTGTTATGATTTCCGCTCGAGCAGTAAGTCATTTTTTTTTCATCATTCTTGTACCACGTGTTTGCTACACACAACTCTTTCTGATCACAGAAATCTAGTAACATTCTTCCTTTAGCATTTCTTTTCGCTACTCCATACCCTCCATGTATACCTTCAAATCCCTACGCACATTTCCCTACATGAACATCGAAATTGCCCAATCCCAACACCAATTCATTTACGTTTGCCATACTCCACTCATGCGCCATTTCCTCACAAAATCTCTCTTTCTCAGCATCTGGCTATCCACTTTGTGGTGCATAAGCACATACTATTTTCACCACCTCTTCTCTAAGCACTAATACAATGGCCATGTCACACCTTCGATGAGCTCTACCACGTTCTCGCACAACTCTTATTTTACCAATGACCTCTACCACGTTCTCGCACAGTTCTTTTTTTACCACTGTAACAAAGCCTCCACTCTTATCATCATTTCCATGCCACCATAGTTTGTACCTTCTTCCCTTGGCGACAAAAAAGCGAGCTTATACATCCATCTTTCGCTTTCTCAGTTCTTTGCACACCTCTGTTTCTCTGCCAGATATACTGCCAACATTCCAAGTTCCAAATCTAACTCCAATCCGTTTTTCAACTTTCTCATCATGAATTTTTAACACAAGGATTCTTAGCACCCCCTGCCCATTAAGAGCTGTCAGGGACCGCAATCTACATAAATGTAACATCCCAGGGAACAATTTTCGTAGTAATTTCACAGTTTTTGTCACGTTTTTGTTTTCGCTTTTTTTCGCAACTGTTATTTATTTACTTGCTCTTACATTTTTAGACTGATGATGTTGGCATAAGAACAAATATATTTGTTAATAAAATTTTTATGTTAGAGTGATCCTGCAAATAATAATCGATAGCACTATGGTATTAACATTACGCTGGTAAGTGCCAGAAAGCATGCAACAAAAACCCGTACATATTCCACAGTTATCAATCGACCATGAAGATCAGTTTTATGTAAATGGATAAGACACTTCTTCGCAGCATCACTTGTAGCCATAGCGACAAAGCCATAACATTTTGCCCCAGGGCTTCTGGCGTTAGTCACTACCTTTGCTCCAACAACCTGAAACGCAAAGCAGTTATTTGTTTTAATGTCACGGAATATAAACCTGATTTAACAAACGTACAACCTTTCATTTTTTTGAGATGCTCCAAAAAAAATTAATGAATAAAAAAAATAAAAAACTGTATTCTTTGATCAGAACAAAGAGCAGTCTCTAGTAAAACTCTGACCGAACCTAAAACAACTACACATTTAAAACAAATGACGTATCAAAATGAGTTTCCACTATGAAAACGTTACATCAAGTAATGTCTGTCAATTTATCTGCAAAGTAGTAGCAGATCTTAAACAAATCCGATTTATGGATCTGGGAGGTTATCACAGGATGTAGTAGGTTTACAAGTTCACGAACTGCACAGGGGAAACTTTTTTCTCATTATTGCACTTTGATCTTACAAGATTTTAGAGTTGATAAACTCACTCGTCATTTAGCAAGAAAAAATTGAGCATGTTTGCTCCAGAATGGTAAATGGCGTTCTGTCAGTGCTCAACAAGATTTGAATTTCCACATACTGGATGCAGATTAGTTATTGTCTAGTATGTCCGGTATCACAACTGGATCACAACTGCGGATGAAGTAAACCAGATAGAAGTAGCAAGCAATTGCAAATGGCTTACTGAAAACCCTCCCAAACAACTTCATAAATACATTTGACCTTTGACCTCAATAAGTCATGACATTTAAAGAGTTTATTACAGGTGCATTGATGCTGAATGCGTTAAAGTTCAAACTATTTTTGAAGAAATTGTACGTTTGTATGAGTTTTAAAAGTTTTGACCTCTAGTCACTGGTCTGAAATGGCCAATTACTGAACAAAGTAAGATTACAATGTAACACACGCATACTGAAAGTTTAGGTCTTTGACTACATTCTTTTAGATTTTATGAGGTTTTGTAAATTTCAATAGTTTTATTACCTTTGACCTCAAGTCACATGAACCTGTTGTGCTCAATCATCAAAGGCAATAAGACATCATAAACACGCCCATCCTGAAAGTTTGAGGTTTCTATCCATCTTCTATTAGCTTTTGTAAGCTTTTTGTATATTTGGTGTATCATTACTCCAGTATTCTAGCAAGTTAGTGTAGATTAAGAGTCGGCAGGTGCAACAGACTATTGGTAGTTGTCAGTTTTATCGAGTATTACAGAGTTTAACCTTAGTTATTTTGCATGCTGTGCCATAGGGCCGGCAAGTATCTTGTTAAGAGAGTGGTTCCTTGCTGAAGGTTTACGGTTTGCACCAAAGTTAAAGTGTAGTCAGCTTAGGGGGGTTATCAAAATCGTTTGGGTAAAGGACGTTTGGGTATTTATCACATTTTGGTGAGGTCAGCTTTGAGTATAAGGTTATTTCCTAGGGTCTGTGCATCTAACTTCCAGCAACTTCTTTGTCTGTAGAGTAGTTCGTCCTACTTTGATGGTTTTCTGCTATTTTGCAACAGACCATTAACTTTGAAATTTTGCAATTAATTCAATCTATAGGTCGTACATCAAAATGTTTTTGCATTTTTACTTCTAACATTTTACCAATGATGGTTACTCTCTGCTCCTTAGTCTCACCTTTCCATAGCGACTGAAAGCAATTTTCAATTCACTAGCTCGTGTTGAAGCAGATAATCCAGTGATCCAAAGATTTTTCAGGCCTTTTTCTTCATCACTTGCTTCTCTTACTCTATGATTAAAACATATATAAAAGGTCTAGCACAAGAAAGATTTGTACAAGTCTTGAGCTTTCAAAATAAAACATTAGTAAGTCATAAAAATAGATTTAAATAAAAATGAATATCATATAACAAATATGGAATCATCGTGAGTTGCAACAAACCAACCTTTCTGATGCATTTGACGTATCCTTATTACAACTTTCATCACTTGTCTTCGCAACTTGTGCATCTTCATTATCATCTTCATTAGAATGTTCTGCTTGAGCATTTTCTGGTATTTCAATATCATAATCCAGCATGTCTAATACATCATCTTCAAGAGCAACATCATCAGGTTTCTTCATCTCAGCGTGATCATTTTGCTTGTCCACCTCAATGTCATTGATAACTTCGTCATCAGAACTTTTTACCGTAACATCAACAGGTTGTTCATGCTCACTAGCCCTTTGATCATCAGATGGGACATCCACCAAGTCATTTGGCTTGACCTCATGCTTGATTTTTTCATTATCACCGAATACTATTGTCTCATCATCATTCCTTAAATGATTTTCTACGAAGATATCATCGCCATGATTCGCAGTTTGAACACTTCTTTCTGATTCATCCACGTTTGTGACATTGTCTACATTCACAACACAAGATGCAACCTCAGCGTTTTCAGGGTTTCTTACCTTTTTAAGAGCACCATCATCCACAGCAACATGCTGAGCTTGATCAATATCCACAGTTTCATCTTGCACCATCAATTTATTGACTTCATTAGAATATCCAAGGTTTCCATCATCTTTATTAATCTCTTCAACCTCCTCTGAATATTCATCTTCTATTTCTTTTTCCTTTACTTCAGATTTGTCATAATCGAACACAACTGCTTCTGTTTCTTTGAGATTGCCATCATTTGTGTGAGCTGACTTTTCTAATTTTTGAAGAAACGATGAAATTAAACTTCTTAACAAACCTTAATAAAGAATTTAAAGTTTCTATACTTCATTCAATTGTAATTAGAATTCACTTTCCCCTGATGTTAGTCACGCACATGGGGACATGCATAGTGCAGCTGAAATTTGACATCCATGCAAAAGTACAACTTTTATCGGTGTCTTACCAAAAAAATTCTAAATTTAATAACTACAAATGCGAAGTTTTTTAACCAGCTGGCCATAAATACCAAAATAATGAATACTAATAAATCGAAATTGGTAGTGCAAGCTTTACTGTTTACTATTTCTGATGAAACGATGAATTCTTTTCGTTTGAAATCAAATCTTTCAAGTGGAATACAATTCACTACAGGGGAAGCATGATAAACATCCGAAAATACATATTCATTTTATAAATCTCGATTTCTTTGATACTGCACAAATACCTATAAACACTGCTTTCTTGCACTGCACAAACTTTCAAGGTGCTACCAACATAATTATACTCACTTAACCTTTCTAACAAAAAGCTTGAAAACCTATCAAAATTTGCCAAAATAGTCTAACATCAAAAGTATATAACTTCATCCACTATTTTTGTATTACCTTGAAAAGGCTACACTGCATTTTCACAACTAGATTTGCAACCACCAAGAAGCTAATCAAGCAATTTAAACATTGCAGCAATGATAAAATTTAAAACTTAACCAAAGTGTAAAATGTTCACACAAACATGCTGCAACGAGTTTTGTTATTATTTCACTTTACCTTCATCCGATGCTGAAGTTGCTGTATCGTTGTCATCTCCAGGTGATTTCTAAAAACACGATCACATTTACAGTAAATCAGTTTCTGTGATAGTGGCACTTAATATGGTTAAACAGAAAAATTCATGGAAGAGCTTTATGGTGATCAGAGCAGATTGTTTACCTGGGCATAAAACGCCTGGAAGGCGTTATTCAAATATAATTATCGAAATGCTTTTCATTATCTGGTGTTATCCCCCATTTAATGAAGGTGACCAGATTAACCTCATCTAAATTGCTCGCACTCTCTCTCCATTTAGTTCGGTTGTGGATATCTCTCAAATTTAAACCCGCCTTCAAACGTTCTTCCACCTGTTTTCTTCAGCTGTCCCTTTTTCTTCTCAATATTGAATTCTAAAGCATTTCTTACTACACCACCATCCTATTTTTTTTTTTTTCAAAACACGCCCCAACCACCTCAGTCCACTTGCTTTTGCTATTTTATCTATGATTTGATTAAGCCCCAACGCCTCCAACAAGTCTTCTGTGCTTTCCTGTCAGCTAATTTCTAACCAAACATCGCTCTCACCATTGCTTTATATGATCTTCTCAAGATGCCATTTTGTTTTCTTTCAAACAGCACGTTTCGCTCTTATACAACATTGCAGACCTGACACAACTCTGACAAACTCATGCCTTGATCTTCCACAAAAATCTTTTTCCAAGCAATAACTCACGCACTCTCTAAATTTTATCCTTCAATTCTCATTCTTGCTGCAACTGCACCATCACATACTCCGCTAGATTTCAATTTGTCTCCCACATAACAACATTCATTCACTGTTTCCATCGCACAGATTCTCAATTGTTTTAGCAGGAGAGTACCAGATCTGAGCACTGTTATACCATGAAAAGTAATTGCCTCCATTTTTATAACAATTGACAGACTATCAACCTGGTAATACACGTTCATTTTAACTCGTTTTTGCAAAGTTGGGCTCGTTTTGCGATCACGTTCTGCCACTTCAGGAAGGTTTTGGAAACAATTTTCTTCACTTGCACTCGAAATAAAATCAGTTGCAAGTTTGACTGCTCTCTCTGCTGGGTCAATTCACGACACTTAGTCCATCTACAATGAATTTTGAAGCTTTTATATGGTTATCGTTTTGCCAACTGTCAACATCTTTTCTAATAAAAGTTATTTCAGCTCAAGAAATTTTACAGTAAACCGCAAGTCCTATTTCACAAGATCACCAACTGTTTTCTGCATTATATACTTTTGGAAATAATGGTTTTACCATATCCAAAGCCATAGCGCGGTTTAGGTGAGTATGGCAGTGTATTTAAATGATCGTGGCTGACCACAATAAACTAAGGGTTTAAGTAAATGAAACAGACAGTTTGGCTATTAATGTTATTGCACGCTTCAATTTGCAATGCATTTCAAAACAATGGATTTGAAGAACTACAACAGTGTAATCATTCAGAGACGAAGAAATGTGAACTAAAATGATCTTGCTTTTCACTTACATTAATTTAAGCAAATGTTTCACTAAATTAACTTACTAAGCAAGGCAAAGGGATTTTCAGCCAAATTAAGTTTAGGAAAACCACATCAGGATGGATTGTAACTAATGAATTCAATTAAACCTTTGGTTAGCTGCATTTAATAAAACGAAAACACAGAAGGGTGTAGGCTGCATTTCTTCAAACTGTGGTACAAAGCAGTAAGAGACATGTTTTAAGTGGTTTTCCATGAAAAATGTACGCAGTAATTACTGTATCCTCCTTTTTGAAAAAATCTGGTTTCCTTTATTGTGCCATAAATGTATTCCTTTCAACAAGCCATTCAATTTGACACCAAACATGACTAGGTTTGGGTGAAAATCAAAAACTTTGCATTTAATCCCCCCTCAAAAATAGCTGCAAAAAGTGGTCAGAGACCCCCTTCCCCCAAGATCAAAAGCAATTTTATTGATTTTTGGCCCACACATTTCTACCAAGAAGTGTAACATTTGAGTGGATAGACGTTAAAATCCAACAACCCAAGAGCGTTTGATGTACCCTATTGGGTGCAGATTCCTTTATGGTGAGTCAAGTTATACAGCACCCAATCGGGTGTAGATTTTTTCTTGGTGAGTCAATTTATACAACAATTTACACAGAGTCAATCAATTTATACATTGAGTCAATTTATAGTATATCCTATCTCTTTTTCTCCAGTTCTCTGCTTGTTGTTTTACAGCACTTCATGCACTGGTGGTTATTTTTTTGATTAATGCTTGCAAAACAAAGAAAAAAATATATACATACTTTGGCAGGGGTGGAGGTGTTTTGTTTTGTGGTACCACAAACAAAAAACTTCTAAAGTTCGTTAAATTTGATTTTGAGGATCTTCACTCCTCTGATGAGACCTAATAAGGTCGAAACAGTGGCTGTCAGATTGAGTACCACGCTTCCTTGCCTTGTGCTTGGTTGAGCACTCTCAGCTGCGGCCCCTTGTTGCAGCATTGCGCAAAGCTCATTGTTTAAGCGATTTGAGCACTTTGGCAGGGGTGGAGCTTTTTTGTTTTGTGGTACTACAAACAAAAAACTTCTGAAATTCGTTAAATTTGATTTTAAGGATCTTCACCCCAGACTACTCTGAGCTCCTCTGATGAGACCTAATAAGGTCAAAACATTGGCTGTCAAGAGACTGAGTATATATGTAAATTATGCATTTTTCTTTTTTTTGAGGAGGAACCGACTCAGCGACCGAGTTGCCCCTCTGGCAACATTTTTAAGGTCTTTCGTTCCTCCTCGTCGTAGAGTAATGGTGTATAATTTATATGTTTTTTTATATATTTGTTAATGATCGGCAATAAATGACTACCACTACTATAATACTGCACCTGTCGTTCTGAGCAATGCAAAATCAGGGATTTTTATAAATAAATTAGTGCAAGGGGCGCGAGAATGGTTTTTCTTTGCCGAAGAGGTGCAGGGTTTAAAACAAATCGGGAACCACTGGTGTAGGGCAATAAGTTAAGCATCTTTTGTATGCCAAAGGATACAGAGTTGATAGGCTGTCATATACAGTTATACACTACAGCACAGCTAAGTTACTGTAGTTCAGCAATAAGTTTTGCAATCAAAAGTATAAAGGGGTCATTCTTTTGAAAATAATCAATCGTGAGTACCACCCCTCTTTAATTTGGTTTATTTTTTTACAAAGTGAGTATATGACCAAAAAAATGACACTTGCAAAATATCACTATCCTACTCCAAGTGGTTTGGGAGATGGCGATTTAAAGCTTGGCCACCAGAGAGCGTTTAGGGAACTGAGTGCACAAAAAATTTAGCTATTTTTTGAAATAACTTACCAAGTACACATCATAAAACAATGAAGTTTGGTACAAGTATGCAAAAGAACCCACTGAATCCATTTTTTAAGTAAAATTTTACAAAATCTCATCAAAAACGCTCTTTTTTTCAAAATTATTATCTTTGAACACTGGAGGTTGCTGCAGCTTCATGCTAGAATTTGATAAGTTGTGATTACCGCCAGTGCATTGTGCAGAGTAAGTGCTTTCATTTGCGGACATACATCACAAATTGCTTTTGATTAGCGGTGTAGTTATGCATTTTTTGTGAATCTACTATCAAACCCCAATTTACTGTAGTTACCTAGTCATTCTTTAGCAATGCTTTTTTCAAACACTTGAAAGCAATGATTAATAGTAGCGAAGCAGTGTTATTCAGTAGCTGCATGTTGTATATATGTATATTAGGGTGGTCCTCAAAAAAATTTCATGGGCCAATCCTTTAGAGGGTTCCATTTGGATAAAAAATAACCCATGCAAAATGCTTAACTAAAATTTTATTATTTAGGAGTAGTTCAAGCCTCTTACATTTTACGAGGGAGACCAAATGACTTCAATGGCATTTTCTTTCTAATTTGAATGCCAGAACACCATCTTAGTATCAAACGATGTGGAATGTGTGGTTTTCTGTCAATGTTTGATAGGTGTAGTTAGTTAGCTTAGTGTTTCAAGGAAGTCAAAAAACTGTTAATTTTTGCAAAATTAAATAAATTTTTTTGCAAAATGTAAAAAGTTAACAGTGGTATGTTGCCTAGTCATCAAATTTTTGTCAAAGTGCAAACACCAAACACAAAAAATAACGTGATATGAAATAGTTATATTTTGGTTGTCACACCAGCTTACAGTTAGTCAAAAAATCACTCGCAGAAATCTATAAACAGCAACAACAATTTTTGCATTACCAGACGATAATACCAACGCAAGCCATTTGCCATCGACGTACCACCTGCCAGCAAACCAAAACTCAGCCTGCAGACGCTTTAATACCAGTACTGATACCTACCGTATTAGCGCTTCTAAGCAAAGCAGAGATTCTCGAATTTATTATGGCAGCTGCGAACCTGAATTTAAAAGCAGATATAACAATCATACTTAATCATTTCGACATCCACGTAAGTTAAGTGCTACAGAGCTTTCCAAATTTTATTGGTCATCCGTCAACAGAGGTTTTCATCCAAACATGAAATGGTCAATCAAGAAAAAGTCAACACCCTATCAAATGGGCAGAAGAAGATGCAACCTGTGCTTGGATGAGAAATTCATTTTAATTTTAAATTTTAATTTCATTTCAACTGGCGGAAGAGATGAAAATTTATTGAACAAGCGCTCGGAAATTATATCTAAATGTCGACACAAAAATAAATTTAAAATAAAAAACTTTAATACCACATAATTTGAGCTAGGCCTATCACATGCATCTTTTTTGTGAGTTGTGTATTGTTTGTAACGCTTTTGACTTTTTTCTACCGCGACTTCGCCTTTATCTAGTTTGCGCTGCCTTTCATTCCATACCCCTTTATAGTGTAACATTTTCTATTATGTCATAACCCCTTAATTTGTAATTTTGTCATAATAGCCTTTATCCTAGTAATCAGCTGTCATAACATTCCCACGGTTATAAGATAATTTATTCATGTACAGATTTTTAGTAAGCTTGATGAGGATAGAACGGATCTAGTAAAGCAGCATGGCAGATTTTCCGCACTTAATTTAGTAATCAGTTCAGATGAGGAAGGCCGAACGGCGCGTTGAGTCTCTGAATTGGCAGTTGCTGTAGTGCAGGTTTTGTTAACTGTATTGGATTTTGGTGAGTGCCCTTGTGTTAAGTTCCAAAGATGTTCTTTATTTAGGCTCCCTGATGATCACGTAAGCATGAAACGAACTGTTGAAGTTTTATTAATAAATGCTGCCAAATTAATCGAATTAGTTTTTGCTCTACTCTTTAGAGATTATTGAGCACTCTTTTCGGTTATGCAAGTAAATATAGCATTTTTTCTACTAAACAGCAACAACAATAGTAATTGTCTTCTTGGCAATATTCGAGGTTCTAATTTTGAGCAATTATTGTAGAGTTTTCTTCCGGCTGTCAGGAAATTTTTTTCGGTGTTCTTGAACAATTTTAAGGAAAAACTGCAGCTGTTAATCATCCTTTGTGATTAACCCACAATAGTCTTGAATAAGAGCTACACCTCTTTCAACACGGTCGTTAACCTACTTCAATTCTAGCACAGTTGATGAAGCTCGAAAGAGATCATTATTGTCGTTCCAAGTATCAAGACCTTTTTTGTAGAAAACCAGAAGAAAGTTTTAGGTTTTGGAATAGAATTTTGGAAGATGAAGTCACAAAATCGTTTAGGTTGGAACTAATCATCATATTATGCTGCTTGATTGACACTTGCTTTGGAGGCTCTTCAGTCTTCGTCACCTCTTCTCTTCCATCACTGAATCATCTAGCGCTTCATAGAGCATGGGACGTTACCATAAAAAAAAGCCAAACCCACGAGTTCCTGCAACTAATACCACATATGGGCTGCCATCTTAGCTGTTGCAGCAGCAGATACATCTTCATTAATCTTTTTGTACATACTCCAGAGACTGAAAACGTGGGTTTTTGAAATATAACTATTTTCTATCACGTTATTTTATGTGTTTGGTAACTGCATATATACAAAAATTTGATAACGAGCCAACACACCATTGTTAACTTGCTTCTTACATTTTTTTTGTCTAATTTAGCAAAAAATAACAACTTTTTTGACTTCTTTCAAACACTACCTATCAAACCTTGGCAGAAAACCACACACTGTGCATCGTTTGGTATTAGATGGTGTTCTAGCATTTAAATTAGGGAGAAAATGCTGTTGAAGTCATTTGGCCTCTCTCATGAAATGTAAGAGGCTTGAACTACTCCTATAGATAAAAAATAAAATTTTAATATAATATTCTGCATGGGTTATTTTTTATCCAAATGGACCCCTCTAAAGGATTGGCCCATAAAATTTTTTTGAGAATCACCCTAATATACATATATACAACATGCAGCTACTGAATAACACTGCTTCACTACTATCAATTAATTTTTTCAAGTGTTTATTGAAAAAAGTATTGCTAAAGAATGACTAGGGGTAAATCGGGGTTTGATAGTAGCTTCACAAAAAATTGTATAACTGCACTGCTAATCAAAAGCAATTTGTGATGTATAGTCATTCCCGTAATGCGCCATGAGTAGTTTTTCCCTAATTCGCCATTTTTTTAATTATCTCCATTAATAATGTCACAAATTTAAATCTACTGTGCATTATGATTAAGCATGCTATCTCAGACCTTTATGCCAAAAATACAATTAAAATTTTGTTTACAACAACAAAAAGCACGGATCGATCGAGCGCCACGTTTTTAGGCGCATTTTCTCCTTACCGTAACTTTGCGACTGCCTTTCGTAAGTTTTGTATATTTTTCTTTATACTCTGTGAAGAAACGCAACCAGCATACCGTTAGAATCAGCTGACTCTACTCTACCATCTGGTAAGTAAAAAAACCCAAAAATTTTATCGTTAAGTGGTAAAAAGCAAGAAATGACGCAATAGGAGAAGTTCTGCCACAATGTGGAAAAGTTTTAACGCGAAGAATTTTGCAACTCTCGCACTGGGAGTCCGAAATATAGATTTTATTACCGCATAACACAAATTCCAAAGTTAATGAAGTCTGTAATGTTACCGAACAATGGAAACATTAACAGTTGCAAAAAACACGTAGAGATAGGTGAATCTTGAAAGTTGAATATAAGAAAACCACGAAAATGGCTTCTGCTGCTGAAAGAGAGTCTAGGATTGAGAGGGCATTGGAAGAGGTAAGCTTGGTTTTAATAGAGGAAATAAAGCGAATTAATAGGTAACTAATTATATGCTTAATGTACGTTAGATACCATAGGTCTACACTACATACCACGCTGTCTTAGCATTGAGTATGAAACAGCTTTGTGTTATAGTGAATTGGGATGTTGTTTGAGCAGTCTTCTTGGTTGTAAATTATTCTAACAGCCTTATTCTAAAATATGACAAAATAATTATTCAAGTCCTCTTTTGAAATAACAACTCGATTTTACTTTAGGTTAAAACTGGATCACTTTCACTTCGTGGGGCGGGAATGAAATACGATATTCCCGAAACCACTTTGCGAAATCGGAAAAAAAAAAGGAACGATTTTGCAAAGGCAACTTTAGGAAGAAGGCTTCAGTTGTCTCCATCAGTCGAGGCCTCCTTAGCTGAGTGTCTTCGAGTTCTCTGCCGAAATGGTTTCAGCCCAAGCTCAAGGAAAACCCAACCAAACCCACAAGACGGAGGAAGATTGATGTAGGAGCGGTGGTGATTTCAGATGAGGAGTATCTGAAAAAGATCTCGGAAGCCAAACGCCCCAAATTTACTACAGATACACATGATGTAAGTGGATCAGCACCACCGCCAGCAAGACCATCTGCAGCCGCTTTCATGGATTGCTGGAAGTTCTTTTCTCCACCAACTGAAGAGAAGGAGTTGGAAGGAAAGTGGTGCGCCTGCATTTATATGTAAGGAAAGAAAGAGCTTTTGTGTTTGGGAAAAATTCAAAAGCAATTTTTGGTGGACGAACGGAATTGTGGCGCCATTAAAAGTTTGATGATCGACTGCTGTGTGAAGGAGCAAGCTGGCTCACCCGGTAAGTATGAAAATATTGGCAATCATCTCCCCCGTGATGTCGATTTCTTCCCCACACATAACATTGTGGCACCAGTGAAAATGGAGCCCCTCAAAGGTGGAAAATGAAGGTGCATCAATTACGAAGAAGTGCAGTCGATATTTCGTTCATCACGAAAGGACGAAAGAAAGCAGCTGTATTGCAAATTTATTTCCGAGTTTTAATGTTTAAGCGCTTTGTGTAAAATAAAATTTTTTCGTTTTAAATGCAATGTGATGAGTTGGCTATTTATTAACGTGAGAAGCGCTTATTTGTTGCTGATACAACGTTCAATGAATTTTAATGTGACGTCATGTATGACGTCACAACATTGATATGACGTCAGTATTTCCACCGGAGGTGAAACTATCACAACCAAGGCATCAAAGAAAAAACAAAATGTTATTTAATTATATTATGACGTCATCCATGACGTCACAACATTGACAGTACGTCAGCATTTGCACCCCTGATTAAACTTTCACAATCACGTCAGCAAAGAACAGAGTAAGTCAATTTTACCTAAAAAAAACTGAACCAACGCCAAGACGAGACTTGCATTGGCGCTTTACCAAACTCGCCATGGCGCATTCCGTTTTTCGTCTTCAATGCGTGACGGATTTCCCGAAATTGGTAACTTTTAACTCCCGAGGTTGTTTTTGCTGAAATTTTCAGGAAATATTCTTCGAGAAGGTAGGTACTGTCACCCCCAAAAAATATTTAAAAAAATTGTAACTTTAATGGTAGTGGCGAATTTAGAGAAAAACGATGGCGCATTAGGGGAATGACTATATGTCGCAAATGAAAGCACTTACTCTGCACAATGCACTGGCGGTAATCACAACTTGTCAAATTCTTGCATATAGCTGTAGCGACCTCCAGTGTTCAAAGATAATAATTCCGTGAAAATAAGTGTTTCTTGCGAGATTTTGTAAAATTTTATTTAAAAAATAGATTCAGTGAGTTCTTTTACATACTTGCTGTTTGCTACAAACTATCAATCAAACATTTTATCAAAGATTTCTTATTCTTATTCAAATAGAATTATATGATAATAAAAAACAAAAAACATACTATTAGCAGAATTGGCGCAAGTCAAAGCATTTCATTCACAAAAACTAACACGAATTTGACTAGCAAGCTCTAACTCAATCTATCACTAAATCAGCGAAGCTTTCAGCAACGGCGATACAAAAGCTTTTAAGCCAGAACTGCAATTTATCAAACCACGGGTGGAAGTCTAATCGTAAAGTGCGTTGCGATCGTAAATTATCAAAACATAGAAAGCGTCGAAAAGGCAGTTTTAAATAAGATTACGTCATGAAGCCGAGATAAATTTCGTTTACAAAATATCCTTCAGAACACTTGTACCAAACTTCATTGTTTTATGGTGTGTACTTAGTGAGTTATTTCAAAAAACAGCTAAATTTTTTGTGCGCTCAGTTCCCGAAACGCCCTCTAGTGACTAAACTTTAAATCGCCATATCTCCCAAACCACTTGGAGTAGGATAGTGATATTTTGCAAGTGTCATTTTTTTTGGTCATATACTCACTTTGTACAAAAATTAACGAAATTGAAAAGGGGAATCATATTTTTTCAAGGACTTTCATAAGAATGACCCAAAGATATGTTTTTTAATTAATACATCAGGTATGATTTGAATACTCGGCCATATTTTCTTTAAATTTTCATTGATTTCACCAGATGTTTCACCAAAATGTGTGATGGAAACAGGGAACTAGCCCACCAAAAGTTCAGGAGTTATCCAATGGGCCGATGCTTTGGTTAGTCGGTTTTGCAATCAGTCTATTGCAATTTTTTGCATCTTACAAATAATTATAAAAAAATTTGCCATCTTGGAAAAAAAGCTTAACCTATTTTTCTCCATTACAAAAAAAATTTTAATGCTATACAACTGAATGATAACTAATAAATGTTTTTCTCAGTAGTACTTGCAAAGTTGAAACATTTAGTATTTTTAGTATTTAGTAGCATATTTATCCTCCTATCACGAGAAAGCGATCAAAGCGCTATACGAGCTCGCTTAGGAGTTGCCGGCCATCTGTCTACCACACCAAGATAGGGGAATCCCACTAAGTGCCTTTCCCAACGGCACAACAGGTAAACTTGCCAGCTTGTTCTCCACACTGTCCCTTTAATGCTGAGCGTCAAGCAGGGAAGCTGTGAATACCAATGTTAAAGTCATTGGTTTGACCCAACTTGGAATCAAACCCGAGTCTACAGCTCAAGAGACAGGCGCTCTATGGGTGAAATGCACCAACGCTAGCTAGAGTCTATTGCTGCAGACGCTCAAACTTCATTCACTTTACCATTTGAACAATAATAGTTGTGTAAGATGTTACTAAGTTTCTAGAAAGCAACATGATGCAGCAAGCTTGCTTGGGAGCAGCTGGCCATCTGTTACCACTCCTGCATATTGCAAAGCCGAAAACAACTCTCTTCCAATGGCACAAGAAAACTTGCCCACTTATTTTCCAAATGCTACTTAAAATGGTGAGTGTAAAGTAGACAAGTTCTGAATAGTAATTCTTGAGTCAGTGGTTAGTGCGGTACATAATTAGAACTATATAAACCAAGAATCTACCACAGGAATCTGTGATACTAGATATAAGCAAGACGATTAACACCTATAACATAAGTGAACAAACTTTTATGCTCAATCCTTCAACTTCCACAACTGGATCAGTCAATCGCTTGATTCTCTGGGAACTCTTTTTACCCAATGGACTGGAACCTACATTCACATCTACTTCAATTTGATCGATATCTCCACCTTCGTCCAAAACAGCCTGAATATTAAAAATAAACTTTTCTAATTCTCATAATTGGCTGTCAGATTCATAGAAAACAAAGCAAACTGAAGTTAAAACTTACGGAACTACACTACTAGTAAAATAACTTTTGTCACCCTACGCCAATGCAAACTCAAGAAACAAGCAAGAAAGTTTCAGAAAATTAGAGCATCGACAAAAAATATTTATTTATCCAAATTTTGTGGTCTTTGCATATATTATGTGGCCCGATCAAATTGTCCCAAGAACAGAAAAACCAAAAGCAAGTTTTCACGAGGTCAATAAACATTGAAATAAATTGGCACGGTGTAAAAGAAATTGTCACCTGTTTCTTGCCAGCAAAATCGCCTTCACATTCACAAAATAATTTAATTTTTTTTAAAAACAGACACTGTAAAATGTTTCCTACTCTAACTAGTGCAACACGAATATTGTCGTCATTTCTGAGCAATCTTTTTATAGTTGAAACTTTTCTTTCTCACTGTTTAATTTAACTAATTTGAATATTTCTGATTCCAATCCTTAAGTCACACGCCCAGTGGTGTTCACCTCATTTTATTTCATTGTCACCAGGGCTGCGCACTTGAACTTTATGAACTCAGGGCTCTTTTGCTGAACCCGTAAAACAAAAATTCTGGAACTCATGCTTGAACTCGATCTCGAAACAAAGCTAATTCAGTTTTGAACTTATTGTAAACTTGGCAAAAATTGCTTGAACTGAGCCCAAAACCGACAAAAACTACCTCAACCCAGAACAAAATCGGCAAAAACTACCTCAACCCAGAACAAAATCGGCAAAAATTACTGAACTCAAACTCATAAAAATAAAAATGAAGAACTTGAACTTGATTAAAAACGCTGGAGTGTTTGCAGTCCTGATTGCCACACTAAAAGCTGTGAAGCTGACAGAAATCAACAGCAGGTACTTCTTTTTGCAAAATGAAGACGAAGTACAATTAACAAAAGTTCATCAGCATAGAAGATTTTACCCAATCATGTTTCAAAGTAATTAAAGCAAGCGCACAAAATTATGTCTTGTTAGCAAAAAAACTGAAAGTTAAAGCTAAATTTTAATCTAATTGGGCTACCTTCAGTTGCACGATGACTGAAATGATGGTGTGTTTTGGTAAAGCCTGTTTAGTATTAATATATCTAAATTGAAACTTGGGACATCCACGGAATACTGAAAGAACTCCATCTAGGGGTCAAAACTTTAAACCGCCTCAACTCAAAAACTAGTCGAACTCATGAAGCAAGCTATCGCAAGTGTCCACTCTACTGTATCTCCGTCCTCTGGGTGTACTGACACTAAAAAAGAACATACCTCTTGCTGTTGAAAACTGCTACGAAAATGCTCCTGCAAGTCAGAAAGATGTTCTACCTGTCATTCAAAACTTCAGTTATCTACAGCATACGTGCCATGGTGACAGTCAATACGTAGGAAGAACATCCCAATGACCTCCAGATCGTATCAAACAGCATGTTTCGAAATGGCAACAACACACAGGTTTCCCACGAGTGCAACCTGACCGAGCGTCCAAGCGAAAACAGCTCACACTAGAATGTGATTCGGCAATTGGACAACACTTTTTAGAAAACGAGAAATGTTTTGCGAATTGCAATGAAGTTTGGTTTTCTTTTCTGGACATTGCGCGCAGTCCCTTTCATCTCAGTGTGCTGGAAGTCAGCTACATCAGAGCATGACCACCTAATCTATTCAAACAGAAAAAGTTAGTCCATATTCTTAAACTGTTCAAGTAGAATTTTGGATGGTGTGACTTGTCCAATCAAAGTTGCGTCGCTTTCTCGCATTTGATAGGCCAATGTGCCACTGCTTTGCAGACATTTGAAACTACTATTCATCAAACACTAGACTTTGCATCTTATTTATTATTCATCAAACACTAGACCTTGCTTCTTCTTTCTCTCTCTGACCCGACTATCACTGTACGAGCTCGCTTACAAGTTGCCAGCCATCTGTCTACCACACCAAGATGGGGGTATCCTGCTAAGTGCCTTTCCCAATGGCACAACAAGTACACTTGCCGGCTTGTTCTCCAAACTGTTCCTCTAATGTTGAGCGTCAAACAAGGAAGCTGTGAATACCAATTGTTAAGTCATTAGTTTGACCCGACTCGGAATCAAACCTAAGTCTACAGCTCCCGAGGCAAACGCTCTTACCACTCGGCCTTCTCAGCTGCGCCACAAAAAGCTTCTGAGGCAAAGAGTTTTTTTCTCAGCTACATAAAATAGTAATAAAAGAACGTTTCTTCAAACATAATGTGACAACTGCTTTTTTCACAGCTATTCTTAAGTTCTGTACCACCAATCAATTAATTAATCTGGTATTTAGCATATACCACAATGGCATGCTATACCACAGTAACAATAGCATGAGCTGTATATCATCAGCTTCCAGGTAGCGCTCCCTCATAACTGGAAGCAAGCTCTTCCAGGCGAATGATGATTAATACGGGACGCTTCCGGGGTGGTAAAAGGATTGACCCTTGACCCCAGAAGCAATTGAGAAAATCCAAAGATGCTCGCTGTGGGTCCTTTGTGCCCAATACATTGCAGCTGAACATCGAGGGCATAACCACAAATAAGATTTGCGTACTTAGCCAATTAGCCACCATATACAGCGATCATGTCATCCTCTTGCAAGAGACGTACTGCACCAGTGCAGACCAGCTGGTGATTCCAAACTTTTCACTGGCTAGTTCGATCTTGAGCAGGAAGCATGGCCTTGCTACGTTTATACACGAAAAACTCAACTGGACACTTGCTGACCATTCCCTGGAAGGATCAGCAACTGAGTGGTTGTGCGTGGACGTTAATGGTGTAAATATTGTTAACGTTTACAAACCACCACTCGTATCTTTAACACCAAATGCGATTCCACTGTTTCCCCACCCCGGTCTCTATGCAGGCGACTTCAACTGCCAACATACTGATTGGGGCTATCATTCTATCACCCCAGACGGAGAACGCTTGAGTGACTGGGCACCCAACAGTGGCCTTGTCCTGTTGCACAATCCCAAGGACGCCCCCAGTTTCTTCTCTGGTCGCTGGAACACTGGAACCAATCCAGACCTGGCTCATACCGTAGAGCGAGACAGCGCTGTTTCTGGCTATTAGCCTTCATCAGCCGCCCTCAGGTAAGAAACATTCATCTTCCAGGACGAATGATCTTGCCAGCATCACTCATCCCTTCGGATAAATATTTCTTAAAGAATTTAACCTTTGTGGTACGCAATCCACTCGTGTGGCTACGTCACCATTCCAGTCAAACTCTTTCAGACCTGGCTTTTGCGAGTGCCAGTCATAACAGCTGGCATCTGCACAGACGTACCTTAGAAAAGTTCCCTAGGTCACAACATCAACCTTCGCTAATGACGTCACCTGGATCTGTGACTTCAGTTCCAAGTGAGCCGTGTAAGCGATGGAATTTTCGCAAAGCCAATTGGTAACTATACAGCCTCATCACAAATCAGCTTGCTGAAGGACTTTCATCTCCTGACACTGGTTATGTTGATAAGGCCTACCAGGATTTCCGCAACACCATTATTGCTGCAGCTAAAAGATCTATCCCACGCGGTCGGCGAAAGAACTACAGACCCTGTTGGGATGCTGAGTGTGAACAGCTCTACTAGACCTTTCTTCATCTTCGGGCATCGCAAGGCGAAGCAACTAATATTGCCGCCTCAACACTGCTAGCCCAGCTTGATAATAAGCGTAGAAAGCGCTGTTCAGAGGCAGTCAATACCATCGACTTTACACACACCAGCAGACTGGCATGGAACACCCTCAACAAACTTATGGGAAGATAAAGAACCTCTTGTCGTTCTTGTCCAATCTTTGCCATCTGTATTGCTTCGCAGTTGGTAAAGAATAGAGTACACAGGACGAAGGATCACAAGCCAGCAAGACTCGGGGCCAAAGAGGTTTCTGAACTCTGGAAGATCGAAACACCTGCTGGCAAAAGTATCTCCCATGACTTTACGCCAGAGGAGTTTTCCGGTGCCCTCCAGTTGCTAAAGACTGGAAAGGCTCCTGGGCCTGACTCCATATCTCCAGAGCTTATACTACATGCTGATGCCAATTTGAAGACCTGGTTGAATAAGTTCCTATCTTCCTGCGTGTGTCAACAAAGACTTCCAAAAATCTGGAGACGAGTTTCAATGGTTGCAATTCCAAAGCCAATGAAGCCACCTGGGGACTCAAAGAGCTGTAGACCAATCTCTTTGCTGTGTATATCCCTCTTTAAGATCACCAATCCCTTTAAGATCCTGGAGAGACTTATCTACGCCTGCATCGAACCAATCATAGATCCTCTGCTTCCCCTAGAGCAAACAGGATTTTGACACGGAAGATTGACCGTATACCAAGTCACTCTATTAACTCAAGAAATCGAAGATAGCTTCTCAGCTAAAACAAAAGCCAGTGCTGTGTTTGTTGATCTCACAGCAGCCTACGACACCATATGGCATCGCGGCCTCATCTGCAAACTTCTGCGCATGCTGCCGAACAGGCATATGGTTTCTTCTATCATGGAGCTTGTCCGAAATCGCAACTTTACCCTCACCACTGGTAACGGCCCCCAAAGCAGGTTGCGATGCTAGAAGAACAGCGTCCCGCAGGGTTCAGTCCTGGCCCCCCCTCTTATTCAACATCTACAGGTATGACCTGCCAACGACGATTTCCAAGAAAATTGCATACGCAGATGACTTGGCAATCCTTCACTCCACAGGAGACTGGCAAACACTAGAGTTTTACCCAGAACATGAAAACACTATCCTCGTACCTCCCAGACGCCCTTTTGTTCCTGCTGCACTAGATTTGCTAAACAACGTCGATGCTTTGAGCAATAGTGCGGCAGGTAATTGGGCGGATCACAAATGGAACACAGAGTGGTAGGAATGCGCCTCATCACTCCATGGTTTCATTGCGGACGTTGGTTCTCTGCCATCGAGAATGCATTTCCCCAGACCCGCTTGGGTCAGGCTTAATCGCCTCCGAACTGGCGTTGGCTTATTCCAATCAACAATGCATAAATGGGGTAAGGCTCCCTCACCGGCATGCGAGTGTGGAGCAGATGAGCAGACTGCAGACCACCTAATAATATCTTGCCCTACTTATCACCATCCAAATGGGGCTGGTGGTCTTGCATCGGCTGACATGACACTGAAGGATTGGCTTTTGAACACATGCCTAGCTGTATGAATTGGGTTTCTCAAGGAAAGATCGAGCCCATATGAAGAAGAAGACAACAGCATGCTGATAATAGGTCTAGGTTAGGTTTAAAACATTTCAACAGTCAAAGGGTTATTTTCTCATTTTGGTGAACAACGCTTCAATGAGGTTAGGCCTGCCTTTACCGTTTAGTTAATATTGTTTAGTCGGCAGCGTGGCGCAGTGGTTCGGAGCATTGTTTTTACAACGACCATAATCGCAAGGTTAATGGTTCAACTTCCAACCTAGTCTCATCGTTGAGTCCTGGGACAAGGTGCTTCACAACGATTATCTCTGCTTGATGGAATCTGGCAAGCAGCAAATTAAAGAAGTCGCAGGAAATTCAACTGGAAAACTTGGAAATGAAGCCAATTCCTAAGCGAGTTTGGATTCGTCCTAAGCATAGCGCTTCCACCACTTTCTCGTGATAGGAGGATAAAGATGAAGAAATCATCATCATCATTGTTTTTATTACTAGTAGCACATTTATCCTCATACCACAAGCAATAAAGGTGCTACCAGTATACACTGGTGTACACGCTACCTTAGTGCTTAGTAATGCATTAGTTTGCTGCCATCTTTCTACCACTTAACCCAAGATAGAACTCTCCTCAAAAGTTTTTTTTACAACAGCACCACAAGGAAACTTGCCAGTTTGTTCATCATCCTAGTGCAATAAATCTTACCGCTAAAAATCAAATCTACCCAAATGGTCCGAAGACATGCCACATATTCATTCTACTGTCAGAGCAGTTGAGAAAGTGTAATCATGAACCGGTATTGATACAAAAATATTGGTACACATACTAACCAGCACTTAGTTATTCACCAACTTACTTTTTGCAAACGTTGTAGAAGAGAACTTTTCAGTCCTTTGCTATCTAATTTCCTCTTTTCCAATTCTGCCTTCAATTCAGAAACTCGTAATTCACTTATTTTTCTTTTAACAAGCATTTTTAGCACCGCAAGTCATACAAAATCTGATTTTTTTCAAGCTTCAACATCAACACAAATAGGCAAGATTACAAAGATAATAATGACCAAGCACGATAATAACTGATAAAGTTGTATGATAAATTGACAAGCATTTCGATCACTGTTCCAACTAGTACCATTTTTCTTTCATCAAGAAACATTTTCCTTACAGGGTATAATTGTTTCTCTGTTAGGAAATGATGATGTACTGGTGACCACTCAGACAGGTGCTTACATTTATAAGCTGCATTTTACAACAGTGAATGGCTTACTTTATAGCAGTGGCCACCAATTATCCAACACGCCATCGCTAGGACAAGTTTTACCAATAATTACAATTTTTCATTGGTAAGCTAGTGCAATGCAGTTTTTTGCAAGAATCCTGGATATAAGAAATGCATTTCAGTGTATAAATTTTGATAGGTCAGTAAAAAGTCAATTTTTTTACCATTACTTCAATTTTAAATTTTTACAGCACTTAAGTCAATTATTAAAATTGAATACATTTTTTTTAAATGTTGTCTCATACCGTGGGAAAAACTGCTTCTTATCGGCATTTTGTTTCATTCGCAAACCCTGAAATTTTTTTTTGCAACGCAGCTGCTACCCTGGATTGAACTGAGAGGCGCAATTATGAAAGCTTACAACAATTTATACCACTGTTTTGCAATCAAAAAGTTAGAACAAAGGACTCAGCACTTGATTTTTTTGGATAAAAGTAAATGTAGTACTAGCCTATAGCACAAAATTGTTATCAAGAACGCCTGTAGCCTCCAGCTACAGCATTTATGAAGACTTAGTATGCAAGCTCGCAAGCAAATGGAACTGTCTATTTACAGTAGAATCAAGATGGTGATACTGACCAACTTCTCGTTTAGGTGTAGTTTTGTCTGCAAGTTAGTTCAGTATGTTTTTCAAATGATGCCAAAAAACAAATCTCCATCGCATTAAAATTATAATGTGTGCTTCACGATTTTCCTAGTGAATTTGCGCAATCTCCCAACATGAATTTTTTAGCAACTTGTGTAACTGCGCCGTTTCCCGCATCAAACTTTTCTGGGTTGATAGTAGGGTGCAGTGAAAAAATAAAATTTTTGAATTTTGAAAAGTGGTATCTATATTTATCCCCAAATATGGAGCAAATAACATTGGAACTGATTTGAGGTCGGTGCACCCTCTGAGGCCACGTACATCTGCCAAACGATAAAAAATTTGCTAATTTGGCCATATCTTAACAACCAGTTGAGCTAGAAAGCTGGTTTTGGGCTCAAAGTTGCAGAATTAGCACTTTTTTATCAGCTCGAAGAGAAATTTTTTTCTAAACTCACCAGAAAAAAAGTTGTGGGCAAAAAACAGCTTTTTCAATGAAAATCATGCATTTGCGTATTATGCAAGACCGGTAGTCCATCTTTGCAGTTTGTAAGACTTCTAAGAGTGAAAATAATTACCACAGTATACTTATCTATACAGTAGGCTCACTCCTGCAAAAACCATTGTGACGTGTGTCCACAAAAAAAACTCTCTTGAATCTGCTGGAGCTCTTGGTAAGCGCAGAGGCAACAGCGATTTCGAAAAAATTATTTTTTTTTTTAACTTTTTGCAAGGAGTTAAAAAAGGGTTTAACAGCAAAATAAAAGCCGAAACAGAAAAAAAATGTCTCTAAATCTTTGAAATTTTGAATTTTTTTTCTTATTTACGCAACAGTTCTTATGCTATGCTAGGTAAAGCTTGAAATAGACATTATAAGTATTTCTGTGACTTTCTCTTCACTCTCTAGGTCTGCTTTGAGTCTAATTGAACCACTAGCTGGCGAAGCAACTTCACCTGGAGTCAAACTCCAAATCTTAACATTGAAACAATTAAGCTAGCTATACCACATTTTAGACTGCTTGAAAATGAATTGCTAAGCGGAGATAATCACTAACCGAGTTGGCAGAGCATTTTTAGAAACCAGGAAAAAATCTATGGATCCAGATGTTACGAATCACCACCGCAATGGCGGCGAGTACGTATCTGGTGCTAAAGCGGAGCGCTATTAGCCTTCACTGCTGTCCAAACTTACTCAACTTCAAAACAAACTTGGTTTATTTTTCTTCCGGAGAGTTAAAGCTTCACAAATAAAATCAGCAGTAAAAAATATCTGAAGTTTTCCACGGTAAAAAGATAAAATTCAAGATGCTTGCTCTGTGACTAGTAACGTATATAAAAAAAAAAAACGCTTGCCAGTGACACACAGTATTCTTCTAAGGTGCAAGAGATATATACAAGTTTACAGGCGAAATAAAAAGACGTGATTACGGTTGTAGTTGATTAGGCACGAGGTGTTACTGTGAGAAAATTAGAGCATCACGTGATAGCCCTATTACTTAAAAACTTCAATACGAGTGACATTTCATTTTGCGCAGTATTATACAAGGAGATCGAATCCCTGTTAAGTAGCGCTATAAAAATAGTTCTTGACAATATATGAATGCCAGTGCTGACCATAGCGGCCCCTTTGAAACGGAACACAAAGTGAAGATTCAAACAAAATTCAAACATAGCAGCACCAAGGCATAATTCATTTCATAAAAGTGGATTAAAGCTTCATATCGTATATATTTGGCGACAATTCATTAAACACCATATTTCGTAATCAAGTTCACAGAGGTAAAACATAAAATCGTCAAACAATGTAAAAACATCAAACACAGTTAAAGTGGTGCAATCTTTGCGAGATCGCGCAAAACATATTCAAGCTCCCCTGAGCCAGAACGTTTAAGGACAGCTATTGTTGCTCTACGAACAATTTCTTTTCCCTTACGAAACTGAGGATGTACACAGTGTATGCGCCCCAAACGATACGAACCCCGCTTAGATATATCATCAGCATCCCCAATGAGAACAAGTTGACCTGGTTCAAGGTTAGCACGAGTAACTCGCCATTTAGAACGGCCCTGCAAGGTAGGCAGATATCCCTTAATCCAACTAAGCCAGAACTTATGTGCCAAAGTGGAATTGTACAAATAATCCCGCCTAAGATCTCCCCGATCATGAAATGCACTAATGGGAGTGTACGGGGCAAGCTGTTGACCCAGGAATGACGAGGGAGTGATGGGTGCCAGATCATTAGGTTTATCGCTAAGGGCAGTGAGGGGGCGATCATTAACGATGCGCACAGCGTCGGAAACGAATGTTTGCAGCTCAATCAACGAAGGCTCACGACGCGCCTCACCCATAACACGACCTAAAGAACTTTTAAAAAGTTTAACCATACTCTCCCAACTTCCACCTTGACTAGGCGAGTAGGGAGGGATTCTTACCCAATTAATATTACGCTTACGAACAGAGCAGGTAAATTCAGAAGAGTCCAACAACGAGGGAAGTTTGTCCGCTGCAGCACAAAAGGTTGACCCATTATCGGAGTACAAAGTATCTACAGGCCCGCGAAGGTTTGTAAAGCGAGCAAAGGCAAGTAAAAAATTGTTTAAGTCCAGGCCTGTAACAAGTTCAACGTGTATTGCGCGTGTGCACAAACAGGTAAAAAGCAGGCCCCACGCCTTACAATGACTACGATTTTGCCGATAAATCAGGGGGCCTAAAAAATCACATCCACAAAATTTAAAGGGCTTATTAGTAGCAGAAACGCGGCACACAGGCAAGTCAGACATCAATTGTCGGATAGGGGTGGCTTTGCGTAATGTCATTTTCCACACTCAGCAATGTAACGTTTGGCACTCGAGATCCCATAAATGACCCAAAACCGCTGACGAGTTCTCATTAAAGTGTAAGCGGGCCCAGCGTGACCTGCAAGCGAGTGTTCATGAAGGACAATTAACCTTGTCAGGGGATGTCTACTAGGAAGTATCAAGGGATGTTTAGCATCAAGCGGAAGATCTGCATTTTCTAAACGTCCTTCAACACGTAACAACGAGTCAGTATCAACGCAAGGTCGCAAACTGCGCAAAGTTTTCATTTCTGCAATGCGCTGCATTTGCTCTACATCCGTAGCTTTATCACTTAATTGTTTCAAAATCAACTCAAAAGCGTCAGGTGAATTCTTTTTCAACATATCAATGGCAGCTCCAAAATAACGCCTTTGCACATATTTTACTATATCAAGAAGAGCCTTATCTAGAAATGTAGCATCAAGTTTGACTTTATGAAAGGTGAGCTTCTTTACTTTAGACACGAAATACTGCTTAAAGGCAATGAGATATCCCACACGTTTTTTCAACGCATAAAGATCAGGAGAAGCGTCAATCAACTTATCTAGACACATCTTACCTTTGTCAAAACCCAACTCGGAAGTTATATTAGTTTTGCGAACAACAACGGAAGGATCAACAGGACGCGATTCGATTCCTGTCTGCAACAAAAAGCTAGGCCCTCCCAGCCAGAGCTCAAAACAACCTGACCGTTTAAAACTGTTTTTCCGAGTGCCAACGTCAGCTGGATTAAGTGATGTGTGAACATAATTCCACGCGTCAGCAGAAGCTACAAGATGGATCTTACTAATGCGCCGTTTTACGAAGCGTGGAAGGTGAAGGTCGGGATTCACTATCCACTTCAGCACCACCTGCGAATCAGTCCAGAGATGAATGCTACAAGAAAGATGATCTAGCGACTTAGAGACAGCCAACATCAGCTCTGAACACAACTTAGCAGCCTCTAGCTCCTTTCGGGAAATAACCCAGCTCTGCTGATTAGACAAGACAAGTCTAGACTTTCCTTGAATAAAAGCCACGCTAGATTGATCCCCAACCACGCGTCTCAAATATACCACACACGAAAACGCATAATCTGAGGCATCACAAAACCCATGCAGTTGGTACCGCGCATGGGAGTTGCACTCGCTCAACTCTTCACCCGCAAAACAATAACGAGGAATAGAAATATCATTAATAAATTCAACAGAGTCTATCCAAGATTTCCAGTCGCTTTTAATATCGCCTGGGAGTTCATCATCCCAATCAAAACCAGACGAAGAAACTGCCTGAAGAATTAATTTACCTCTTAGAAGCCCGGGAGCAAGTATACCCAAAGGATCAAACTGACCAGCGAGCATACGCATCATTTCACGTCTGCTAGAAACTTCAGTTAACTTTCTATTGCAACACACTCGCAAAACATCACTCTCAGCCTCCCACACCAAACCCAAAGCCTTACAATCCGGCAAAGGATGTGAGCCAAGGTCAATCTCACGAATGTTAGAACCAAGATCGCACTGAGGAATGTTAGTCAGAATCGATTTAGAAACACTATTGGCTAACCATTTCCGCAATTTAAAGCCTCTGCTTTCAAACAAACTCATTGCTTCTCGAGACACCACTTCAAGATCAGCTAATGAGTCCGAAGACAATAGTAAGTCGTCCATATACCGATTACTTTCAATCGCCGACAAAGTCAACGAACTAGCATCTGTAGGATTTTCGGTTATCAATCGATTTATAGCAAACAAAGCGATGAAAGGGCTGGAATTAATCCCCCAAACGTGCCTTGTAAAACGGAAAATCTGTATTTTTCCACCATCAATGTCATTATCACTATACCAAACCAATCTAAACAAATCTTGTTGATGCTCAGGCATAGCAATTTGGAAAAAGCACTTACTTAGGTCAGCCATACAAGCAAATTTTCCCAATCGGAAACGCGTTAAGACCTCAACCAAATTACTCAACATGTTTTCACCCGAAAGAACAGCATCATTAATGGACCAACCATTACATCTAGCTGCACCATCAAACACAACGCGAGGCTTATCCTGCTTAGTTACGAAGAAAGGTAGATACCAGCTTCGACTATCAAACGAATCCTCCCCAACAGGAACAAGCCAACCGGCGCTAGTAAGTTCTTGAAAAGTGCTAATTAAAGTGCGCTTCAACTCAGGATTTTTTAGAGCACTACGACGCAACGACACTGTACGATCACAAGCGTTAACAAAGTTATTCGACAACCTTTTAACAATATCCATTTTTAACGGAACTGGAATTTCATAGCGACCATTTATCACTTTAACATTTGATTCCACCAAATCACGAGTTAAGTCATCAGTTTTAGACGGTTGGATGACCTCGTCAGCCAACTCATGACTTCGTAGGTTTTCTTTCAAAACAACAATTTCCTTTTTTAGTCGATCACAATCACACGCGTCACAACAATCCAAAAGATCTTTACTTCGAACCAACGATTGTTCCTTACCTTGATCGACACTAGTAACGACGTCAACCTCACACACATCAGAAATTTCACCAACCTCAGCTCTTCTGCTCTGACAAAGATTAGACCGAGATCCCACCTGACGACCACCGCTGGCAATCGGACCAAGTCTGGTTAACACGAAATTAGGATCATCAGGTGTCAGGCCCTCTCGTTCTTCTAGAACCGTGAGCAACAATTTATCGCTCTGTCCAATAAGAACATCAATACTTTTACGGTAGGGAATGGTGGGAATTTCGACGCCATTAAAATGTTCAAGACCTGTTGTGTTCACAAAATGAGGTAAAATGTTAGCATCGTCGGTGAAATCTGGTACAACCAAAGCATTGGTAATTTTAAAAGCTTCACCGGTAGAAAGAGATTCAACTTGAAACTCTGTAGTTCCATGACTAGAAATCGTCTGTTCGGCTAACGTACGAATAGCAGTGGCTTGATCGTGATCAGTGCTGAGCCCGAGTTCATCTCTCAAGCTTTTTGAGATTAGCGTTGCCTGAGACGCAGTATCATGCTGCGCATACGCAAAGGTAGCTTTACCGGTGTCGGGGTTTACGACCTTCACAGCACTGGTGCGCAACAGTACCGCGTTGCATCCTGGCTTAGCCATTCTCGTCACTACTTCGTTTTTCTCAACCGAGTCCCGCCCATTACAATCAGCCGGAGATTGAACGTCATGACCACTTTCTGTCTCAGCGGCCCCGAGGTCAACAGAACTTGACCGTGCGTAGTAGTCATGCAAAACATCTGCATGCTTGATATTAAAGTTCGGCCCACACTTCCTGCATTTTGACCTAAAGGAACAGTTGCGGACAACGTGACCCGTGGAAAGACAGTTTAGGCACCTGGCAGCTTCTATTATTATTCGGCGCTGTCTTTCTATTGAAAGCTCTTTAAATCTGTCACAATTCGCAATATAATGCTTAACGCCTGGTTCGTTGCAGACAAAGCAAGCAGGAGGCGGTTTGTTATTAGTAGGACGTCCGAAGCTGCTAAGTGACTTTGTAGTTGACGCAGGTTCTTTTTTGTGAGGTAACTCTTGCGTTTCGTTATTCGTTTTAACAGTCACTTGCCTTACCCGGACCTGGTTATAGCGCCCATTGTTGAGTTCACGAGTTTTTTCTTTCTCATCAGATTTAAAAAATGTTTGAGCATAATCTGACGTCATGACTTCGAGCTCATGTACGATAAAATTACGCAGAGAATCGAAGCCAGGTTGGTTCAAGTTAAGTCCCATCTTTGCCAAATAGTCAAGATAACGTCGTTTAAGAACCCCGGGTAGGCGATTCGCTGTGTCCAAAAGTAACTGCCCTGAAAGCTTCCCAACTTCGTCATGGGCATAAGCAAATATCTCTAGAGTGTTCAAGTCTTCATTAAAGGCCTTAAGTGAAGCCACATTAAATATCACCTTGGGACCGTAACGAACATCCATGATTTTAGGTTCTGACGTAAGGCCTCCCGACACGCCATACCTTTGGCGTAGACGATCCAGCGCTTTTTCGATACGCTGTGACGTCGACATGTTTTTCATGGGAGCTAAGAATAGGTTAACCATTTCTCGGGGTTGACCGACGCAGGAAGCTCTCAATACTTCGAGACGTCGCTCGTCGTAAGGGCTTTCGGCCATAAGTTTTCGAATTTGGTTTTCGAAAAACACGAAGGCTATATTTTTACCATCGTAACTAATTTGACTGGCTAAATTAATAAATTCGTTTCTTCCTTGGCGATCTAAATAGGTTTTTAATGTAGATTCACCCACATCATTCTGCGCAGGAAACACGGGCACATTATTACCAGACGGTGTTAATGGTATAGGAGCACTCTCTCGAAAGGTCTCTTTAGCATTAGGTTGAACTTGTTCTACGCTCTGAGTGGGGTGAGGTGCAGATCCCATGTTAACGGGCCAAAAGTTAAAATCTGGGGACCCATCGCCGATTTCACCCTGGCGCATTTCTCTAAAGGTTTGCATATCAAGATGGCGTTCAGCAGTTACAAGCAAGCCCTCCACTCGCTGCGAGGAAGAAGCTGAACGACGCCCGCGAGAAACCGCTACCGAGCCACACTCTGAAAGTGTAAGAAGTTTCTCCTCTGCGTCGAGTCTGGCCTCCTCAATGCAACGCCGGGCTTCCGCCTGAGCTTGTGCCGCTTGTGCCTGCGCCTGTGCTTGAGCCGCTTGAGCCTGTTCCTGTGCCAAAGCAAGTTTGTGATTAGCCTCAAGTTCAGCACGTTTAAGCTCTAGTTTAATTTGACGTGCGGCGAGCCTACTAGATGTAATGCTAATCCCATCAGTCACTTGAGAGACACTGTCGGCGGGGTTAAGTTCAGCTACACCTTGATCGCAGTTTAAATGTTTAGCAACTTTCTTGGAAGCGCAAACAAGGAAATGTTGCTTAACGTTTTGGTGAAGTTTAGTGCAATTCTCGAACTGGTCAGCCACTTGTTCGACCAGTTCAACAACGAGTTCTGAATCAGTTACTTCATCAGTTGCCCTTTTAAATTGATTATACGCGGACTGAATATTGATGAGGGTTTCAGAACATTCGCTGAATTGCTGCTGCGACTTACATTCGTTTGCTGTTTCGCAAAAACGCCTCATGCGCACCACTAATTGCCGCTTAGAGGTAAGAAGTTTCCGGAATTTGTTCAAGTTAGAGGGTGCAGATTGACTGGTATGGGGTCCCATTTGAGTATCAGGTCCCGGTATTTTCCCTCCCGTATCATCACCAATCAACCCCGTGGCAACATCTACGCTACCCTTTTCTGTAGGTACATGCGACATAATTAAAAGCAATAATAAAAACAGTTAAGTAGCAAATATTTAAACAAAACAAAATAATAAAGTAAAAACCTCTCCAGTGAAGTCCAGGAGTAGTTCCAGCGTACCCGAAGTCTGCACGTTCACGCAGTCCCACGTTCCCGATCCTTCCAGCGAAGTTGAGAAGTATTCTAGCGTACTCGAAGTCTCCAACGTACCGCACTACGCAGTTCCACGATGCCGATCCCAGGAACAAGACCACTGCTGGAATCCAATCGAAACTCGAAGTGTTGGAAGACAAGAATTAAATCGCAGTCGAACAGTAATTGTAAGTTCCAACGCGAAGAGAATGTCAGTCGTCGAGGTGGGAATTTCCTGCCGTAACGATTATAAGGAACTCAAGGAAGTGTCCAAGCAGTAGAATTCGTGAAGTTTAAGGATGGAAGGGTGTTGTTGTTTCCTCAACAGTACCGTCGAAGTGTGGTTGTCAGTCCGAAGTATACCGCCACGGGTAAATAAGTTCACTGGGTCTATGTAACGCCAATGCTGAAGTAAATCTGACAATCCACAAGTTCTACAAAACTGTTCCAATCCAAACAAAATCAACAAAGTTAATAGCTTTCTTTTCTTGAGAAGAGTTTCCTTTGAAAGTATCTGACAATTCGGAATGCTTTCTTGACGGTTTCCTGGCAATAGTCTTCAGATATTTTTCTTTATGTTACGAATCACCACCGCAATGGCGGCGAGTACGTATCTGGTGCTAAAGCGGAGCGCTATTAGCCTTCACTGCTGTCCAAACTTACTCAACTTCAAAACAAACTTGGTTTATTTTTCTTCCGGAGAGTTAAAGCTTCACAAATAAAATCAGCAGTAAAAAATATCTGAAGTTTTCCACGGTAAAAAGATAAAATTCAAGATGCTTGCTCTGTGACTAGTAACGTATATAAAAAAAAAAAACGCTTGCCAGTGACACACAGTATTCTTCTAAGGTGCAAGAGATATATACAAGTTTACAGGCGAAATAAAAAGACGTGATTACGGTTGTAGTTGATTAGGCACGAGGTGTTACTGTGAGAAAATTAGAGCATCACGTGATAGCCCTATTACTTAAAAACTTCAATACGAGTGACATTTCATTTTGCGCAGTATTATACAAGGAGATCGAATCCCTGTTAAGTAGCGCTATAAAAATAGTTCTTGACAATATATGAATGCCAGTGCTGACCACCAGATAGTGTGCCACTAAAAAAAAAACAGTCCATTCTCGTGCTGTTCGGCATTCAACTGTTCAAGCTCCAGTTTCGGTTTCCAAAAGATAAAAAACGGTGCGAAGCTAGTGGTGGACAAAGCCATGAAAGGATTGAAAGCTATCCGTGTTCTCATACCCACTAATAAGCATGAATCGAAACCAGCTGCAAATCGCTCAGCGTTGATGCAACCATTCCCGGTAGCCTAGTAGGCTAGCTTACCTGTAGCACTTGGCATACACTGCTACCTGTATAGGCCTACTTATTTTTCGAATTGGTATAGAATAAACAAGCGTCACTTTTCAGAGAGGCCTTCACAATTCAACTGCTTTTCTCCTTCTTGATTCTGACCTGCCGAGCCTGAGCTATCCTGTTCGAACTTCACCTTAAACTTAAACCAGTCTTTGCTTAGACCTTGACTCTTTTTCTGCGGGTAGGCCTACTGCTTCAAACTAACTTTATGTTATGAAGACGCTGATTGACCACTGACTTAATAGGCTTCACTTCTTCATTGTTTCGAGTAGTTATGTATGGATTGTGACGTATACACGATATGACTCGATAGGCTTCACTAGTTCATTAATGCGAATAGCCATATGGATTGTGACGTTTACACGATATGGCTCGATAGGCACAATATTGTAATTGGGCTGAGAGAAAAAAGAAAAAGTGCGATAATTCAATTGCTTGTTAGAGTTGAACCAGAGTTTTCTCTATAATAAAGAAAACTCCGGTTGAACCATAATAGATTAGGTTGAGCTAATGCAGGCAATATTACAGTTTGCATTAGTTATTCCTTTGGAGAATCATATTGTATAATTTTTCAGGTCAAGGCTCTGGATCAAAAAATCAATCAATCAATTCAACTTTTAAAAACATTAAAAGCATTAAAATACACTGGAATCTTCTACATCATCAATCTACATCAATCAGAAAGACTGGATCTTCTACATCAATCTGCGGAATATTTATACAAAAATTGCAGGTTTTGCTGATTACATTTCGAGCCATCAATGCTGCTACCTTCGAACAAAGTTTTCCTGTTATTGGTGTTTTATTCTACTAGTCACTTCCATATTTTAATTTTTGCGACTGCTCAGCTTTCGGTTGCGCCCTAAATAAATGGAATTAATCACTTTATTTATTGCTGGTGTTCTTTCTGTCTGATATTTCAATCAATCAATCACAACTTTTATTTCTGACTGCCAATAATAACCAATCAGAATAACGCATGAAAATAAAATGGCACAGAAAAAGGAATATGCAACAAAAACGCAAAACGTTGAAACATGCCAGTTACGGATAACTGTGCATGGTTGCACAACCTAAATCAAAAACAAATACATACGCAAAAAAAATGCAGCTATTATGTATGCCTACACCGTACAGCAGCCCTTTATCCTTTAATTCCCAATAGATTTAGTACTAACCGTTTCAGGCACGCAACCCTTGCTGAGAGGGGCTTACAGGTACTACACCTTGCCCAAGGGTGACCTGGAGGGAGTTGTGATAAGGTACCCTCGTTAATCCGACCCATCAACGATGAGCTCACAACCGGATGCAGTTTGAGCTCATGCCCAGGATTCTGCTCAACTTTCGGTTGTGCACTAAATAAATGAAATTAACGGTACGTGTTGCACAAAACTGCATTTAGGCAAAGAATTTAAGAATGAATTATCGCTTTTTTTGTTTTTTCTCTGGGTGCAATTACAATAAACCATATCGTGTAAACGTCACAATCATTATGGCTATTCCCATTATTGAGTAGGTGAAGCTTATTGAGCCATATCGTGTAAACGTCACAATCCATATAGCCTACTACTATTAAAGCAGTGTCAGAACTGTGATTAAACCACAGTCTCTAAATTAGTTGTCTGGAAGGCTCGTTACCAAGGCAGTGTCAATGGTTTTAAAATTGCGCCACCTAGTAGCGGTAGGGGTAGTGCTGATTTCTTGGCTGAATTGCAAATGGTTCAGGGTGTACTGAAGCTAGAAGATGAGAAGAAAGGAGCGTTTTATCCATTCTGGAAGTTGTTTTAGGCAGAAAGTTAAATATTTCTATTAAGTGATATGTGGAGCGTACTTTTATTGTATTGGAAATTTTAATGATAACTTTATAGTACTTTGCCTACTTTTCAAACCGGTATTGTGTTTTAGTAATGTCATATGCAGTTACTTGCTATACCGGTTGGTATGATGTGAAAAAAAAATCTGAGAATAGATTAATACCTATGTACCATGGGTTTGGATCCATGCAGTTTCCGTACACTATCATCTTTAACCAATATCATTTTCACTCTGTAGCATGGACAAGGGCTAGGCCATACACCAGTGCACTGATGTACAAGTTACTGACTAGTATCAACTGGCAGATGTTACTAGAGAGCTAGAGAACAACAAACTTTTGAACATATTAACTTATTTATCTGTTGACCAATTAAATTCTGTTTTGCATTTTAAGGACCAGTATACCTGTACCGGTAAGTCTTAGTTAATGTATCATGCCGTTATTTGATGAAGCAATTGGTGGCACATATTAGGTGAAGACTGGTTTATTGGTCTACCATGTGTTATCATTACTAGGTCTACCATAAATTCTATTGTAACAGCTGTAACATATACAATAAAATGCCTATTTGTAGTAGGGGAAAGTGAGGACCCTTGAGCCACTTTTTGTACAATCGTTTCTACGTTGAGTTTTGAACGAGCTATAAAGTTGAAATTTTAAAGGAATATGCTCTTTTGCACTTCGATGATGCCATGTGTTTATTGAAGTGATAACTTCAACACGTTGGCTGATATTGATTCTCAAATGGATGTGGCTCAAGGGTCCACACAGAAAAAAAAGTAAGAACCCTTGAGCCACAACACTTGTTCCCATAAACCACAATAAAGATGAAGCATAAAACGTCGTTTACTCGCTGTTTGCACAAATTTAGTCAAAAATACTGTAAAAGAATAAAAACACATTAATGATTCTACGATCAAATTTGGACTAAAAAAAAAATTAAAAATATCCAGCTTGATCTTTTAGTGATGAACATTAGCCAAGATGTAGACCTATTTGGCTGCAAAAAAATGATGTCTGGTGTCGCACGATTCACTGAACTTGTTGAAGGCCTAGGTGTAACAGGTGCTGAAGACGCAGACGCAAAAACAACTAAATATTTATCTTGCAAAGACTCATGAGCCATGGCTCAAAGGTCGACACTTTTGGTGGCTCATGGCTTCACACTGCAACCTGTCTGTATAAAATTTCATTCTCTTCAATATGGTTACAGAAAAATTTGATCTCAGTGCGTAGATATATACCCTAATATGACTCATTACCACTGCTAAATGCACAAGAATTTACCAATGTTACTTTATGCTCAAAGATCGACAAATTTATACCCCTAAAAGTTACTTTTTTGTAGCAAAAACAAACCAACCAACGCAACTCCTCCAAACGTGTTTACTTCTCACTTATCGTTTCTGATCATGCATAACCAACCTAGTGTTGCCAAAAAAGTTGATAAAAAATCTAAAACACTTTTCTACGGAAAGCTGGAGGGGGTGGTTCATGGGACCAACATGATCATGGGTCCGCACTTTCCCCTATATATACCGGTAGTTGTTAAAACAAGTTTACATTAGATGAGTTGTTTGTAGATATTTACTGTCGTCACAAGCTTGAACCATTTCATAAAATCGATTAGTACCGGTATCCTAGTAGTTAATCACTACTAGTGGTACTGAGTACCTGGAAACATTTTTTCAAGAAATAGGATTTTGAATTTGGTTCATTTGTTAAAAAAGCAAATTCTCTGCAGTCAGGAAGATTTATTTACAGCACGTAAGAAAAGGAAACATACTGGTAGAATCTATACCTAATCAACCAGTAACCGCTTTCTGACAACTTTCTCAAGTCAAAAATCATTAGTTTTATGTACAAATAGAGCCTACTGCATACCGGTATGCTAGAGTGGGCTACAAACTGTAAAATTCCTATGCTCTCTGTGACCCCCAAAGATTGTTATGCAACTCCTTAATTACCGGATGGTGTTAGCCCTCCCAGTTTGTTACGATCTGGAATAAACAATTTAATTGATTTAATTTTCAGATATGTATGGTCAATTATTTTCATAATTGACTAAAAAGCATTTGGCTTAAAATTATGATTAATTAGTTTAGTTAAGTACAGTTAATTCCACTTAACTGGATCACTTCAGGCCGAGGGCTTTTGATCCAGTTAGCGAAAAGATACAAAACTGCAAAAGATCAAGTTTTTTTCAGTAGACAAAAACATCCAAGTTAAAAAACAATATATAAAAGTAGAATATACAAATAATCAAAAACACATCTGTGTATATATAATCAAAAAGCAATGTATTGTATAGGAGTTTGTTAGTTTGGATGAAAAACAAAATGTAACATAGTTTTTTGTGTCAAATCAGGTGTGTTTGATTTTATACTTTGCCAATTTTACCATCATGTTATTGTTGCAAAGCCTCGTTCCAGCAGACCTTGTTTGAGAGTATTCAAAGCGTTATAGATCCCTGTAATTTGAAATCTCGTGTGAAATGTGCAAATTTACTGGGACTTTTTATGCAAAAGTGATCTAAGCAAAAAGCAAAAGTGATCTTAAGATCCCAGCTTAATGTAGACACACTTGCCTTGACAATGGCACCAGTCGTGAGCCGAAACGTCCGCCCAAGTATTTTTAGCTGTATCTTGGCTGTTTTATTTGTAAAAAAGTAATCTAATTATACAAAAAATTGATCCAGAAAAGTAGCATTTTTTTACGTTGAGATTGCTTTTATAATTTGGAATTTAGAAACATGAATCGAATGATCCAGTTAAGCGAAGCCAACTGTAATATCTTTGAAAACATGTTTGCTGTCAGATAATAATCATTTGAACCAATATCTTAAACAACATATAGAAGCAACCATTGGACTGTCACAGATATTATGTATTTGAGCATTTCAATCAGACACTTTGCTATCTAATTTGAGAGTTTTAGTGATCTTCGGAGACTATGAGTGCTCTTTTTTGCCTTTTCCATCTATTTCTTTTGTAAATTAAGTTTCTCAGTGTGTTTTGTTGATATGTGAGCACGCATTCTAATATAGCGTCCAAGTAATTGTTTTATTGCATTTTCATGTGAATTTGTGATTGCAATACCTTGCTGAAATACTTTGTCTATTATTGCCGGAGGGGAAATTTTTCTTGTGTCTTTCATTTCTCTGAACTTTTTTTCACATTTTAGAACTAAGCTAAGAAATTCATCATTTGGCACGACTAAACCTCTATTCATTTTTTCGAAGTGGGATGATAGTTTATTTGTGGTTGAAACTTGAGTTTTACACCAATCGCTTTCTTCTTTTGGTAACTTGTTGATGCCCCATTTCAAAATAGCACCACCCAAATACTGAACAATATCTTTATCTGTTTTAGTGATGTGGATCATAGTTTGGTTTTCTTTTGTATCTGGAATTTGAAGAAAAATGTTTGGGATCACATGTTTCATAATTCTGCGGATATAAATTTCTTTGATTTCACTAGTGCATGGATATTTCGTTTGTAGTAGGCATGCATATTTTCTAAATTTTTCTTTTCTACTAATACAGTTCATTTCTTTTAGATCAGGACAAACATGATGGAGAAAAAATGTTTTGTAGAAATGTGGCAAGGATAGTGCTTCAACTGCTTCATTATTAGCATCTTCGTATTCATCATATGTTATGCTGGTCTGCCATTCCATATCATCATTTTCATCAATCTGCAGAAGATGAATTTATGTACTGGTAAAATGCAAAGGTTGTTTCACCACATCAACTACGTTTGAAATCTATTATAGAACACTTTAACCTGTTCTCTCCCAGAATTCGTCAGGTGACTATAGCTTACGTATATTTACATATGCATATTCGCAGCAGCCTGTATAGTGCAGTTACCTTACGACAATGCTAATTTGATAATAACTAGGTGTCTGTCAAAAGACGCAGTAGTGGCGAACAGATCAGAACTTTACGTTCCCATGTACGATTGTGCTAAGTCAACACTTTACAATCATTGTGGAGAGGTTAACTCCATTCTGCTGTTTGATAGTGCAGCACCATTGATAGATACAACTAAACCCTTATTTGATACCCGCATAGCAAAACATCAAATCAATATGTTGGTTTGATGCTTGCTGTGCGAGTAACGAGCTGAAGTTTGTTCATGGTGGTTTTATCAATATGACAATAGTCCGTTGATAGGTACAGGCGCCTTTAACTGGATTATTGTGTTTTTTAATTCGTATGTAAAAATGAAAATGGCTTCAATTAGCAAATGCGTCTAAAAAGCCTCAGCAGATTGCAAGTGACTCCATAATGAAACGAGTTCAACCTCGTACTTATGCATCTACTTTTCCTGTTATAAGTTACATTGCTATAGAAAATTGAAGGCCAAAGTAAATGTCATAGGAAAGAGTAATGCATTATTTAACAACCTTGATAGCATAACGTCATACTGACTTCATCAACGAGCACAATTACTTCATGTAGGTCCATATCCACTGCTTCAAGATCCATTATGCAAAAATTATCATGTGTTGCAAAGATTGGCTACTAAATGAACAATGCGGATTCACAAAAAAAATTACGAAAAAGTGTAGATCTAATTATATCTGCAAGAATAAGGAATAAATAAAACTTTTGATCCTGTTAAAACAGGGCCGGCGCCAAGGGGAAGGCCAGAGCCCAGAGGGGCCTTATAAACGCTTGCCCCCCTCTAAGTCAACTGCTCTGTGTCGACTGTCGAGGTAAATTCAATATTTCTCATTGTCTAGTTTTACTATTTAATTTCGTTTAATTTTTTGTATACGCTGCTTTGTCCAAGTGCTACAGCGGTCATATTATGAACTTTTACTCTTTCGAAAGATGCAGTACAATAGATCTACCCAATGTTTACTGCCTTGGTACGTTTTGTTACAGCTGCATGGATGTACTCCAGGTCAAACGCGACTGAACTGCGAAGGAAGGAGGCCGATGACTGCACTGTTGTAAAGGCGTCAAAGACGACACACGAGCTTTACTTTCTCAAGAACTCCGGCTTTCAGTCAATGTCGTATTGTGGTGACCAGGGTAGGCGAGAGACAATTTCGGGCCAGGATTAAAGACCAACCTCGGGCTTCGGCCAGAAAATGAGTGAAGACCACTAAAAAAGATAATGGAGCCCAAAGTATCTAGAAAAAATTACGCATGCATGATAAATAGGTAAAGGTACGGGACAGCAGGTGCAAGCACAGATTGTGTAGGCTATTTTCAATGGCGGCCCATTACAAATATCAATCATGAAATGATTGAAAGCTGTTAGGGGACATACATAACAAACAACTCACATACACTTAACCCTTCGAACTTCCGCACGAGCCGAGGGCCTGGCGGGAAGCTGCGAATACTATTTTTAAAGTCTTTAGTATGACCCGACCGGAATAAACCCCAGTTTCCCGGCTACCAAGCGGACGCTCTTGACCGATACACCAAGCGCCGGTTGGTAACATAACACTTGCAAAAAAATACGCATTCTATCTAGACTAACATCGCGTTTTCCCGAATGTGGTTGTTGGTTGTCCGAAAGTACATTTACTCTTTTTGGTTCTGTGTAGGCGGAAATGTTCCGAATGATGTGTCGTGTCAGTAGTTAGTATCTTTTGTAGCCTATTATCGTAGTTGAGTTTTTGTGAAACTATTTTCGTGCTTTGTCATTTGCAAATATGAACTTAAAATCAGCGTGAAAAATGGATATGATGTTGGTGTCTACATCGATACGGTACGCTACATGCAAAACTGTAGCTATTCACTGCAGTAAGGTGTAATTTGTCTGATAATATTGCAGGGTTGGAAATCAATAATGAAAAAGTAAAAGAATAATTTGATAATCCATACTTCATAAAAAAAATCTCAATTCGATAAAAAAAAATATAAAGAAAAGAGAAGTCGACAATCAATATCTTTAAATCGATATTATTTGCTTTACTCAATCAAAAAGCATCAAAATACAGTATGTTGATATCACGACTCCAATTAGTTTAAATATATCTGAGAACAACTGACATAGGAATTCCATGTCGGCCTATCTATTAAGCACGAAAATGGATTTGCGACATAAAGGCGCAAAGTCGTGATGGTACGAGTCCCAGATCGTAAACTTAACTCCGAAAGCTTGAACGTTACGACGGGCACAACACTGGTGCGTAGCTGTGCGACTTTAAAATTATGTACAGTAGGTAAATTTGTGTTAGGCGTCATTTAATGACACAATATCATTCATCGATTTAGGTTTTAGAAAGCATTAAAACAGTGGTTTCCAACCGGGGATTCAAAACCTTGATCTATTTCAGGGAAGCATGCAATGCTAAAAATACGAAATAAAATGCATAGGACAGTAGTTTTTTTTTCTAATGACTCATAACTTCAACTTTTGGTTGCATTCCATTGGCACCCACGAGGTTGCAACCTACCATCGTTAGCTTTTTTTTTGAAAAAACAGGAAAGCTTCACCAGCTACGTGCTAGTCCTATAAAACATGCTACAACAAGACGAATACCGCAAAGTAGAACGATATCCCCTTAATTTGCCTCGAATAATGTACTCTCGTGCAATTCCAAGTCTGGTCAAATTAGACTTAAAATAGATACTTACAACTCATCTCTTCTTGACAGAAAGCATTCAAGGAGAAATGTTGAATGCTCCCATTTTGAAAGCTTTCGCAAAATCTTAGCGCAACCTTTCGTGGTCGAATAGTAGCACTATTACTACGATGACAACAGGGAAAGATAAACGATGCATTATCAAACCAACTTTTCCACATTTGAACCAGCTACGATATTGCAACGTAAGGCATCAAAATTTCTGGCGTTGCTTGAAAATGTTCGTATTGTAGGTGCTTCTCCGCATCCGCCTCTACGCCGCTGGTAACCAAGAAAGGCTTCCAGCGGATCTTGATTGATTCTACGTGCCAGCACATAGGCTGCGCCACTTTGTAAAGATTCTTTAACGAGGGCAACCATTGAAAGAGTGGATACCATCAATCCTTCTTCGGTACTTTGACTCAACAAGATGCAGTTCACATCAAATCCACTCTCCAGGCACCGAGCAGTTGCGTTTGAACGCCATTCCCGTAGATAGTTGAAAAAATCTGTTTCTAACCATTGTAATCTTTCATCACTATCCTCGCTGTATGGCTTCCTGGTTGCTTTGAAGTTGGAATTTTGGAACCCTAGGAAAAAACACCCTCTAAACCAGCAAACGCGATGTCCTTGTCAGGCTGAATAGAACGTCACGAATTTTTTAATAAATTTTTAACAATTACTATTCTTAACTGAGCGCTAAAGTAGTTGAGTTTAGTGGATGAGTTGTCACAATCTAAAAGTAGCATCAAATAAATCACGTCAAATCAACATACCTGCATTCATACAATCGAACCATTTATCCATGGTGAGAATAAATTTCGCCAAACTGCGATAGCCTTTTTCTTGCATTGCAAGACCTGTAACCATTATACATTAATGTTTGAAGTACTAGATGGGGAGAAGGGGAAACGAATATCTGAAAGCCAGCAGCAAAATTACTATATAAATGCCCTCTAATATGCGTGTGAGTGGTGATAATGAAAAAAGTTTTTTTTATGTATTATAAGCCCATTTCACATCGAGAGGTGCAATTGTTTTTGTAAAAAGCCTTCATCTATGAGCCCAACAGTTATACTATCGCTTGAGAAATTGTTTATGACCATCTGTTATGTTCGAATATAGTTTTCCCAAATTTTTAATGTTTCGACTCAAATAAAAGACGTCGGCATCCCTACCCGCTCAGTCATCAAATGTTAATAAAAAAGAGCATACCCACAGTCTCCGAAAGCAATTGCGCGGCTAATTTTACGTTCATTTTTTCCCGAGATGAGGGCATGACGTGATTCTCACTCAACTTGTGGAACAGTCGCAACTCGTTCCGCTTAAAATCTTCCAGTGTAGAGAACAAAATAATTTGTCAAGAGTTTCTTGAATCAAAGAAGCTACAAACCCAAAAAATTTAACATCTGATACAATCATCGTTACAATTACAACATAAAGATAAGCAAAAAGATTTCTTTCTTACCCGAATTAGATCCTTGATGGGCTCAACAGATATAATGCCGTTGTTCCATAAGTGCCTCTTCTTGTTGATGAGGTTATTTCTGCAGGTTTTAATTACGTGAGGTGGATCCGGAATGAAGTAGATGTATCTTTAAAAATAAGCTGTTTAAAGTAAACAAAATGTTGTGATACAGGTGTTGGAATATCAGTGTCTTCTCTCACATGAGCCAGAAACCATATAAATATACATAGCAACTAATATGAAATTGTCCTGAAGCTAAACCTCAATTACGTTTCGTTTTGATTCTGTTTTTGGTAACCACATAGTAAACGAGCGAGAAAAAACGGCGTTGTTAGTTTTTTTCCGAAGGAAAACTTCATGATTCTATTCTAATCATAAAAATTTTTCTCAAAGTTTTAGGAATTCAACCCTTCGTCTTAATAATAGTAGCCAACGCACTGGTATAACCAACTAAGCCACGTTGCCGCTTTAAAAATGTAGTTAAGGCAAGAAAAATGTAGTAGGCCTAACAGCTCCTTACTTTGAAGAATCCACTGAGTTACGCATTCGATAAGGAACAACATCATTGCCGGCAGATGCAAGCAATTTCATGACAGTGCGGTTTGCTGCAAGTCCATCAACTGAAAGATTAGAAATAATGATACTTTTACCTTTTTTGAAGCAGCAATAGCAGCACATACTGTCTTAATGTACAGCCACATGCTTAATCAAAAATGCAACGTGATCAAAATAAGGTTACCATTGCGTCCAAGAAAAACCGCAAACATTATCACACCGGCCTTCACTGCAAGGAATAATCAAAGAATTAGATTACTGACATGTTACTGTTAAAGTCGATGGTGAAAGAGTAACTCTTTGTCTTAGTTGCACAGATAAAGAGACTAATTTCATTTAAAAACACATATATTACTTACATACAATTCCACATATAATTATTGATGCTTGAAGAAGAATTTCGATGAGCAAGTCGGTAATGACAAGCATAAGCTCTTCGTAGTTGATTCCTTTAGTGCAGTAGTAAGCTATCACTCCGTCGAGCTGCTTGTTGGTAATTCCTAATCAATAAACAGTGACTACAAAATAATAACAACTAAAAAGCAGCGTCCTTCCTGGCCTACCAGGCCTACTGGCCTGCTTTTTAGTTGTTTGCTCTTCACCCTGGCCACGTTAAGGGTTTGACTGGAATGGTGACGTAGCCACACGAGTGGATATGCGTACCACAAAGGTTAAATTCTTTAAGAAATACTTATCCGAAGGGATGAGTGATCCTGGCAAGATCATTCGTCCTGGAAGATGAATGTTTCTTACCTGAGGGCGGCTGATGAAGGCTAATAGCCAGAAACAGCGCTGTCTCGCTCTACGGTACAAAATAATAGTTTTGACGAATTGTCCTCTTACACTAAATTTTTATTCAAAGTAGTATGTGCAGAATTATATCGATTAAATTTATAGCCAACAATATTTGTATAATACATCAATATTGATAATTTACCAAATGAAGCAGAAACGTTTTTGTCTAAACCGAGAAACACTTGGATTTGCAAAAGCTAGTACTGTATGTGCACTTGTGCAGCGTACAAAAGCAATTAGGTAAAAGATCTCTTTATACCAACAGGGTCAGTCAGCAAGACACAATCGATTGCAACAACAGCGTAACAATCAATGTCACCTCTTACAAATACTGCAAGCATGTGAGTTGCCATCTCTTCTTTTGACTTCGAGCAGCTGGTTAAGCTTTCTTCACCAAAATCCACATATCCAACAATGTCACCTGTTGCTGAGCAATAGGCAATTTCCTCTACAAAAAGACAAGTTATCAATAGTTTTATAGTTGCGCTTGTAAGGTAGGCACACATCTTATAACACCTTTGAAGTTATGGTTATTTTCATTGACTAATTGCGATTCAACACTTCGGTCATGGCCACGTAATATTGCTAAGCAGTTTAAGTTCAAAAGGCACAAAAAGTTTTGACGTGCTACTAGCTACACAACGAGTTAACCTTGGTTTTTAATTTAGTCATTTAACTTCTTACGGATGCCATGTGACCCATAAGCTCTTGGTACTTTATCTACACGGTTGTTAACCGGTTCATCACGTAGTTTGCCTCAGCAGTTTTCAATCGTCACGGGACCACCTTGACAGGTAAACTGCTTGATCCCTAGAGCTCTATTAAACCAGTCAGGAAAATGTGCATTAAGTGTCTTTCTCAAGGAAACAAATAGTTTTTGCTCAGTTCAGGTATCAAACCGAGAGCAGCAACACCCGATTACTTGTATGACGTTCATATACACCTTTTATAGTCATTTCATCAAAAGCTAATACTGCCATAGTATCACATCTTTTTCCACTACTTGCGGCGACAGCATCATTAATTCGTAGCAATACTTCTTTCTGCATGCCAATTTGCAAATATCCACTTTTATTTCGTTCAGTACGTAAAAGCCTTGGAGCTGGCAAAATCAAGATTTCCTGAAGAAGTTGATAGGTAGAAGGAGATTTTGCATAAAGTTTCAAGCAAAACCTGCAAATACACAAAAACTGCGTATCAAACGAAATATTTAAATTTGAAATAGGTTCGGTTTAATCTAAATAATTCATGTCATGAAGTCTTGTTGTGCGGTAAAAAAATCAGTGCTCTACCGTATAATGGAAGGACTGTAACGCCTTGCATATTTGGTTTGTGATTGCTGCAACTCTGTCTGTCTTGACCACCATTCTTTCAAGAAAGCATTGTTATGCTTTCTTTTGCTGACACTCTCCAAAATCTCTGCACATTGCTCGCTAACAGTAACTCCTTTTGAAAGAAACTCCTTTTCTAGTTCTTTTAGCCTGCAAAATGAAAATATAGATTTTTTTGGCATAAATATTTGGGAAATTAATAGATTATATGATAGTTTAGAAGCAATAAATCCATTAAAATATAACTGAAGTGCTGCATTGTAACTTGCCAAATTTATATAAGGCAATTACCGCTTTTGCTGCATCTGCCAACTTGTTCCTAGTCTTTCTTTACTGGCCCTTGAAATAGCAGAAAATTTTGATAAAGGTTTAACTCGAAGTCTAGCTATTCGCTTTTGCTGTCGATCTTGCTGGGATTTTTGCATTTTCTTCAAATTAGAACACTCAATGCAAACCTGAGATTTATCGTCGAGAACAATGGCCTCACAAGATTTGCTGATGTATCTGAAAAGCAAAAGCTTTGCTTCAACTCATCAAAGTGAGCAGCAACATTTACTTATTCTTTTCCTATTAAAAATTGACCAGACTTGCTGACAGCTGGTAAAATCAGCGGCAACCACTTTGATGAAGAATGACATTCAAATCACACCTGTAAAAGCTATTCATATCCCCACCTAGTCGTCAGGCTTGGTACATGATGCATAGCTGCTTTTGCTACACATGATTCTTGCAAATTAGATTCAAAATTCAGCATACACAACATAACTAAGCCAAAACATATGTAAAGCTTTTCATACTTGATAATTCAAAGCATATTAATTCTCAAATTGCTTCATTCTACAATTAATTTCTTAAAAACGCAAAATTGTTCAAAAAAATATTATTACACAAAGATTGCTATATATAAAATAAAATTTTTTCATAATATATATACATACTCAATCTCCTGACAGCCACTGTTTCGACCTTATTAGGTCTCATCAGAGGAGCTCAGAGTAGTCTGGGTATGTTTAAAAACAGTACGAATTGACACAAACATACCTACACATTTTATTTGTGCAACAGAACAAGCACCAATTCTGAGTAATTACCGGTATAAGGTTTATAAAGTTATTGTAAGCAAATCGAAAGGAAAAATCAAAAATTTAGCACTGATTGTAACATTCAGAATTGCACAACAATTTGATGAGGATGATTTCATGCAGACAAATTTACATGAGCTGCAGGGGCAATTTTATGCTAGCGATGCGAGCTATTGAAGTCAAAATGTTTTGTCAAAAATTCATTGAAGTTCTGGCGAGAATTAATTAAATATTTTAGACAATGTTTTGCTTTAATTATAGCACATTTATTAGTGGTTATGCACCATAAGCCTCTGGCATCAAATAGCTTGCATCAAGCTTGTTTGCATGAAATTGAGCTGCATTAAACATACCGTGTAGAAGATCCTTCCAACAGCCTTAGTGGCATATGTAACCAGCCACCATTTGTTATAACAGCATCATATCCTGCACAACTACGAACTTTCATCAAAAGATTTAATGTTCCTTCCAAATTCCAGTGTTCTATTGAAACTCTATTGCTCAATTCTTCACAATATAGACCATTTTTAGCAATACTGAATGACATTTCTCCATTATCAAGTTCAGAAATTAAAAAATTTAAAGATGCAATTCCATGCAAATCAAGGTTTTCATAGTATGTTAGGTGCAAGAATTTGCTTTCTGAATAAACTCTCCAATTTGTAAGATTTAAGCTTTTGAATTCAGCTAAAATATCACAAAGACTCAAAATTGGCGAAGGTTCTGGTTCCATTATGTCTATGTCATTTGTAGCACATTCATTAGCTACAGCATGCTGATATGCATGTGTAACTGGCTCTCGTCGCTTTTTGATGATTGACTGGTGTGACTTTACGGGCATATTTGCAAAAGGAAGACAACCGGTTTTGATCCATGATTTTGTTACAGTTCTTTGAATATCATCATCATTAAAGTGTTTTTCACAAATAAATGCTTTTCCCAATTTCACCTTTTGTTTGAAACTTGCATCGTACCGATATTGGAATATCACCTAAAACGGATTGGCTACAGTCAAAAAGCACAGTCAAATTTTAAATTGCCTTCAAATGAGCATTTTTATTTTAAGTGCATTAAAGTTATAATGTTGTTTAAAATCTGTTCTCCTAAACAGATTAATAATGATGCCTGGAGTGAACGATATGTAAAATAGGTTAAAAGATGAAAATGGTAGTTGAAATGGTTAAAGCAACCTGATACAGGTATTGGTATGAGTGGTACATTACTGGCAGTTTTATACAATAGCATGTAAATATTCAACTAGCTTATTTTTGCCATGTAGGCCAGAAGGCTGCAACCTTATGTAGCTTTTTAACAAAAATTTGTTTAGTAAACCTAAATTAAAATATATTCTGGCAAATTTCTTGTACTTTTATCAAAGTTTAAAGCTTTTACTAACTGATTAGGAAATTTAAAAATTCCCTGGTTTTTTCCTGAGCTTCAAATTTAGTGATTTCCTAAGATTTCCCTGATATTTCACATTTTTAACAAAATCTCTAATTTTTCCCTGTCTGGATAAGTAAAAAAAACTTTTTTTCTGTTTTCCCTGAGTGGCTGGGAACCCTGTAAAAATAATTTCTGACATTCAAACCAAGCCTACGTTCTAACATCTCAGGCTATTTGTGCTATGCACAAATAAAATCCAACTTTTAACTTAAAATATACCGGTAGCCTAGACTAACCTGATGAAACCTGTTAGTCCATTCTACAGTTGGTGTCCCAAATCGTTTTTTTCCATTAGGAACTTGATACAGCTTAATGTTGTTGCTTGAAGCGCTATTGCACCCAGGCAAGCAACAATATTTTCCTCTGTACGTCTTCCATTTTAAACTTGACATCTTGTGTCGTAGTGCACAGTTAAACCTTAATCTACAGTCTAAAAACAACTCCAAAAAGCTAAAAACAAGTAAACTGTGAAGATAGGCTTACCACAGTTCTTATATATATATTAGTATAATTCATAATTTAAGGTCTGTGCAGGAGTCTATCATACATGCTAGCATTAAGTCTATTGCAGTAGGCTACCACTCTTACGGACGTTACTAAATGCCGCTATAGCACTAATAGGACTAATAGCACTAACAGCACTAATAGGACTAATAGCACTCATTGGACTAATAGCACTAAAGACTAATAGCACTAATAGGACTAATAGCACTAATAGCCGCATTATGGGACTAATAGCAGCAATATGCATTGGACTAATAGCACTAATAGCACTAATAGGACTAATAGCACTCATTGGACTAATAGCACTAATAGCCGCATTATGGGACTAATAGCAGCAATATGCATTGGACTAATAGCACTAATAGGACTAATAGCACTAATAGCCGCATTATGGGACTAATAGCAGCAATATGCATTGGACTAATAGCACTAATAGCACTAATAGCACTAATAGGACTAATAGCACTAATAGGACTAATAGCACTAATAGCCGCATTATGGGACTAACAGCAGCAATATGCATTGGACTAATAGCACTAATAGGACTAATAGCACTAATAGCACTAATAGCACTAATAGGACTAATAGCACTAATAGGACCAATAGCACTAATAGCCGCATTATGGGACTAATAGCAGCAATATGCATTGGACTAATAGCACTAATAGGACTAATAGCACTGATAGGACTAATAGCACTAATAGCCGCATTATGGGACTAATAGCAGCAATATGCATTGGACTATTTTTGTTTGATGCAAAGAATTTATGCATATCAAGAACTTGTACAAAAGATTCATTTGAAAAAATACTACCCTAATAAATACAGTATATAAAAACAAAAACAAAAAAGAATCACATTTCACTTTGACGCTCACTGCTGGTAAAATAACATTTGCAAATTGTTCCCAGCATTGTCCACGAACTTATTACTTTTAAAAATATAAAAGTATTTTTTTCACTTTTTTATCCAATATTAAAGAAAAATATGTATACATATATATCTAGTCCCTGAATTACAAATGTCAATAACAGCAGAAATTGGCGTTAATGCTTTTGTAACGTTTAAATTGCTGACCAAACCATTACACATTCAAATTTGGAATGAATTCTCTTGAACCTGAGCTGACAAGAATAAAAATTTTCGGCAAAGTTTTCCCTGGGTTTTAAGTATTTTGTTAAAGCTGCAGTAGGCTTCTTTTGTGTATTTAGCATCATGCATCATGTGAAGAAAGAAATAAGCACATCACTCCAGTAGTGTTTTAAAATGAAAATAGAACTTTAAACTATCAATAAACCTACTGGTCAACTAACCTAAACACACAACTCCATGCTCTCAACAAAAAAAGTCATCCCTTAATGTGGCCTAAAACTTTATTACAGCAATAATTGGATTTAGCCTACTTATCTTTCACTATTATGCAATAAAATTTGGTGATGCAAAGCAGACAAAAAGTTATTAGTGCTATTAGTCCCATAACGCTGCTATTAGTGCTATTAGTCCAATAGCACTGCTATCAGTCCTATTAGTCCCATAATGTGCTATTAGTGCTATTAGTCCCATAATGCTGCTATTAGTCCTATTGGTCCCATAACGCTGCTATTAGTCCTATTAGTGCTATTAGTCCCATAACGCTGCTATTAGTGCTATTAGTCCCATAATGCTGCTATTAGTGCTATTAGTCCCATAATGCTGCTATTAGTCCCATTAGTGCTATCAGTCCAATAGCACTGCTATCAGTCCTATTAATCCCATAATGCTGCTATCAGTCCTATCAGTGCTATTAGTCCCATAATGCTGCTATTAGTCCTATTAGTGCTATTAGTCCAATAGCACTGCTATCAGTTCTATTAGTCCCATAATGCTGCTATCAGTCCTATCAGTGCTATTAGTCCCATAATGCTGCTATTAGTCCCATTAGTGCTATCAGTCCAATAGCACTGCTATCAGTCCTACTAGTCCCAAAATGCTGCTATTAGTGCTATTAGTCCAATGCATATTGCTGCTATTAGTCCCAGAATGCGGCTATTAGTGCTATTAGTCTTTAGTGCTATTAGTCCAATGAGTGCTATTAGTCCTATTAGTGCTATTAGTCCTATTAGTGCTATTAGTCCTATTAGTGCTATTAGTCCTATTAGTGCTATTAGTCCTATTAGTGCTATTAGTCCTATTAGTGCTATTAGTCCCATAATGCGGCTATTAGTGCTATTAGTCTTTAGTGCTATTAGTCCAATGAGTGCTATTAGTCCTATTAGTGCTATTAGTCCTATTAGTGCTATTAGTGCTATTAGTCCTATTAGTGCTATTAGTCCTATTAGTGCTATTAGTGCAATTAGTCCCATAATGCTGCTATTAGTCCTATTAGTGCTATTAGTCCTATTAGTGCAATTAGTCCCATAATGCGGCTATTAGTGCTATTAGTCCAATGAGTGCTATTAGTCCTATTAGTGCTATTAGTCCTATTAGTGCTATTAGTCCTATAGCGGTATTTAGTAATGTCCACTCTTACCATCGTAACAGCAATTACATTTGTATTAAATACATACATTCATACTATACGATATATAATGATCCAGTATCAATTTTAATTTTTCCGTGTAACACTGACGTGCATTGTATTTTATCTAATTATTCTAAATGTTTTACCTGAGATACCAGTACCGTTGCTACAGCATTAGGTTAAAGTTGATAGGAAGCAGCAACTAAAAATGCAATTTTACCAGCTTATTGGTTTGTGCAACTATCCAAGCTAACTGCTAACCAGCCGTAATTATTCAACTAGCCAACTACTTTTGACATGTTGTTTTACGCACTGGTACCGGTACCTAACTGCCTAAGTCAGGATTACTGGTATGTGAAAATTTCAACCTGTCATGTGCATATAATAGTCTGAATAATAAATGCAAATATATTTCTTCTACTTCTCACAGCATACTTAATAGCTGGGTGAAGGACAAAAAGTCATTTGATGCACAGTGTAAACTACTGAGTACTGGAACCTGGGTAAATGTATTAGAATGCAGGAGTGCAGATACCTGTAGCCTAACTAGGCTCCAACATGCTTAGCGGGCCACTTCAAAACTTTGCTTTTGCAACAAAACTAAGCGTACTATAGCATAGATAACTTTTTATTTGATTTTTTGTAATTGTAGTCTTTTTCTTAATCCTTTCACTCACCACCACCACTATTTTTAACCCAAAATGGTATCAATCACACTGTTGGCAGGTAGCTTGCAAGACGTACTACCCCTACCGTTACTAGGTAGCGCAATTTTAAAACCGTTGACACTGCCTTGCAACAAATTGCCATTGGCTTTCCAGACTACTAATTTAGAGACTGTGATTAAACTGTTCGAATCAATGAAGAAGTGAAGCCTGCTCAGTCGCTGGTCACTACAGTCAGTAGTCAGTGTCTTTAAAATGTAAAACTAGATTGAAGCAGTAGGCCTACCCGCACAAAAAGAGTCAAGGTCTCAGTTTAAGGTGAAGTTCGCGCAGGTTGACTACTGGGACATGCTAGACTACTGGAACATGCTAGACTACCGAGACTTGCTAGACTAGACTGCTGGAGCTGGTTGTGTCAACGCTGAGCATTTAACGGCTAGTTTATTGGTTCAAATGCGAAAATCTTGTTTGTTTGCTTTTAATTACCTAACCCTAAATTCCTAATTGAATCGTGGGTGAATTACACGTTGAAGCAGACTGAAAGAGTGAAAAGTTACAGCAATGTTTAAAATGACAGTTTCACGCATCGCTTTAGCGCAGGATAAGAAATAGCGCGTAAATACGAAAAAATGTCATGATCTGAAAGGTTTTTGCTGCTTTTATTTCTTTATCAGCTTTTACTATTCCTTTAGAGCTTTTTTCAATTCCTTGCAAAAAGTTAAAAAACAAAGCTATTTATTTTCGAAATCGTTGTAGCGTCTGCGCTTACCAAGAGCTCCATAAATTCGAGAGAGTTATTTTTGTGGACACACGTCACAATGGTTTTTGCAGGAGTGAGCCTACTGTAAAGATAAGTATACTGTGTAATTACAAAGTGTCTATTTTACCGAAAATTCCGGTAACCGAAGTTTGAAAAATCGTAGTTGCGTAACCGTTTTCGGTTCCTGTAGTGCGACTCTCACAGTAGGGGAACCGTTAGGGGATGTTTCCGGTTCCGCAAACCACGATTTTCGAACTTCGGTAACCGGAATTTCCGGTGAAATAGACGATTCCAAATAATTATCAAGTTAGCTTTAGTTGGTCTAATTTATTACCTAGTGCTAGTAATATTCGTGTGCAGCAGTGCATAAGTAGAATGTGGATATGGCATTTGACGAATATTATCAACGCAATACACGTACCAAAATAAAAGCAGACATATGTAAGCAGTAAGCACACATATGGTACTGTGCTTGAATAATATCAATATAATTCTCACTACAACCAACCTACAACCCTCGGTTGCCAATGCTGATGTCCAAAGGTTTCACTTTTGGAAGGAATGCCATTGGTATATCAGTATGGTATAGTCATCTCTAGATTTATACCAGCACTGGTACCCTAGTTTAGTTGTAGCATTGGCAGATTGGTATTCGAATTCAGGCAGCAATAGGCTTATCACATACAGCATACTGGTACCATCGGAGTATTGGTGTGCAAAACTGTTACAGTTTTAAGTGTGGCAGAATTCGTGCAGTGCTGTTTATTCTTCCCTACTGTCAACCTGACTATTTATCAGCAAGACTTTTTGGGGCCCTTCGTTTTCAACCCACTTCACAGTACAATGGATGGTTTAGTTTAAAGCTTAGGCCTACTGGAATTCCTCAACTTGCTCTTACTCTAACCCAGGGGTTCCCAACCGTGGCCCTCGGCCCCTCAAAGGGGCAAATGAGTATCGAAATAAATACCGGTACATTTTTATCTCAAGACTGGAACTTTTAACATTAGACTGAATGGGCCATGGTCTTTTGGTGTCACAGTAAAGGGAATCACAATGAAGGAAAGGTTTAGAACCGCTGCCCTAAACCAGTGCATGTCTGGGTCGTGCAATGAGGTATTGGGGAATTTCTGCCCACCGCCATTGTAATATATGGTTGCATAAAAACGATTAGCCCCGCCTTTTCTCTATGTTTGATGCTCTCAGCTCTATATATGTGGCCAGATAAGACCACTATAATTCTGGCAGAAAAAAGGAGAGAGAGACGAAAAAAGAAAAAAAGCTTACAAAATCGTGCCGAGTGCAAAAAAGAATACTGTACTAAAAACTCGGACCAACATCACACTTTCTTCATTATCGTGATTTCGACAAAAATGAGTCTGATACTAACTGAAATTGCGACGTTTTCCGGACCTCCATTTTTTATATCTTGATATGCATCGCATAGAGCGTTAAATTACCTTTCCCATGAATATCATCAAGTGTGGGCCATTTTACTCTAACCAAAGACTATGTACGTAATGACTGGAAACTCTTGTTTGATTTATTACGTCACAGCATCATTTGTGTACACAAGGTCGTTCACTCCGTTCCGCTCTGATGCATATGAAGAAAAACCGAGAAGCCAAAACCTTTTGCATGCAATTTTCGCTCCAAATTCATTATTTTTGGACAAAATTGGTCATAAAACTTTAAAAAATCACAAAAAAAGGAGTTGAATGTGCGTTACAGGTGCAAGAGAGAATTACGAACTTGAACCAGGCGCTTTAAATCAGACGAAGACAAATTTAATGGTATTTATCCTGTATATGTGGCCAGATAAGTTAATGGTATTTATCCTGTTGACTATAAGTTAATTATTTAAGTTAATTTATCCTGTTAATTATTTAAGTTAATTATTTAAGTAAGTTAATTATTTAAGTTAATTTATCCTTATAAATTACTATAAGTTAATTTATCCTGTTGACTATAAGTTAATTGACTATAAGTTAAGGTATTTATTCTGTTGACTATAAGGTCCAGATAAGTTAATCAGATATTTAATGGTATTTATCCTGTTGACTTAGCCTAAGAAACGGGAAAGCTTGAAACTTACAGTTCAGAGTTTTGAAGAGGCTAGAGTGTGGTTAAGTTAAAGATGTAGCAGTCTCGAGAATAAGAACGAAAATCAGAATTTGATATTTAAAAATAGACAACACGGTATTTTGCAACATTTTAAGTTGATTTTGACTGCTGAAACTGATTCAACTAGTCTAGTTGTTTTCCGTAAAGATTGATTAGCCTATTCAGTGCCTACCAGTGGTGCCGATCCATGTTGAGCATTGGGGGGGATGATTTGCTTATTTTACCTATTTTTTGTCAATTTTGAACATTGGGGGGGATGCTGCTCGAAGTACATTTGCGAGTTTTGTAAGTTATGTCAGACTGCCACTTGCAAACTCCAATCTTCACCAGCACTCGACGGCATTAGACTACTGATGTAAATGTAATAACACTTTAATGAGCACTACCTCAGTGAAGAGCTTCACAAAATTATAGGAACAACAAAAGAAATAAACGAAAAACACGTTTGATTAGTTTGCATCTCGCTTTAAGCAAGATGCCAGTTCATTGTCGTCTTCAGCGTCCATTGCTAAAAGTTGATATAAGTTTCCTTCCGAGGCAGGGTTATTGCGAAATACAAATCCCTGTCGCAAAAGACTTCCAACGTAACGACTAATTTAGTTCGACTATACAAAGTACTAAAAAAAAGAAATGAGAATAAAAGTTACTCTGAAGTCTGATGGCTTTCATCCTTGCAGCACTTAAAACTCGTTTCTGCGCGCAGGTTACAAAAAAAGCGTTTTCGCGAATTCGCTTGTCTGGGGAAAGTTCAAGCGGTCAAGGTGTGCATTTTGAGCAGTTACTAGTGTTGGCGAGCAGTAAATATGAGTATTGAGTGATGCAAGATCGCCCGAAATAAAATCATATTGTTTGTGTTCTATTAACGATTTAACGTTTACGAAAGTTAAACCTGTTTCGAAACAATATTGCACCGACGGCCGACGCCAAATGTTGGGGGGATGCAGCCGAAATGTTGGGGGGGATGCATCCCTCCCATCCCTTCCAGGATCGGCACCACTGGTGCCTACCGTATGGTTAATAATCAGATAATGTACCGCCGTACCGGTAAACGGTTTGCCAGGTAAAATTGTGTTAATTGAAAGTTTTTGCAGAAGTTAAATTATTTGCAGAAATTTTATGAAGGCCTGATGGAAGCTTACCCTCTTCTGTGCCTATTCCTGGTAGCCTACTCTTTTTGGCTGTTCGCTAGTTCATTAATTGTGAAAGGCACTTAGATTTAGTAGGGTGACTTTATGAACTTCTTCGGCAAATTTTAGCAGTTTGTGTTGGCTTTGTTTTCATCAATAGACTACTAACGTACTGTATTAATTAGGCTTCTCAGATGGCCGAGTGGTAAGAGCGTTTACCTCAAGAGCTGTAGACTTGGGTTTGTTTCCGAGTCGGGTCAAACCAATGACTTTAAAATTGGTATTCACAGCTTTCTTGCTTGACGCTCAGCATTAAAGGGACAGTGTGAAGATCAAGCCGGTAAGTTTACTTGTTGTGCCGTTGGGAAAGGCACTTAGCGATATTCCCCCATCTTGGTGTGGTAGACAGATGGCTGCATGGCAACTTCTAAGCGAACTTGTTATATCGCTTTCTCATGATAGAAGGATAAGTATGCAACAAAATATAGAAAATAAAAAATAAAAAAAACAACAGATGGGCAACTGACTAAATTGTTAGTTTTCATTGGTAAATTTTATTGTGGTTTCCTCATTTTGCATTTAGCTTTCAGATTACTAGTAGCATAAATGGTGTAATTTTTGTATGTGCCAATTGAAGTTGCAATTTTGATAATTTCATGTCTCGAAAGACCCCCCAAGGTATCTGACATTTGGCCTCAAAAAATTTTCGCTGCAAAACTGTGCGAAACGCCTTTGCTCATGTTAAAATTATAGCCAAACACTATGTATACAAACCTAACTTGGCAGGATGTGTCGTTTACCGTTGCAACTTTAAGCAACATTCTCAATGACAAACATATACCGCAAAAAATGCAAAATCCGATTTGTCAGATACAGGAGAAGAGGACAAAAAAGTGTTCTGAAGAGTTTGTCAGATGAAAGAGCTGTTTTGTCATTACGAATGCTGGTGAAGATATGCTTGACAAAACAAGAAAAACGTAAATCCTACCAAATGACGAATATGCAAAAAGTGTTAGTTTCCGACAATGATCTCATTTTGTTATGGTTTTCTCCCCCAGGCAAACCATATCTCCGCCAACCATTTGAAGTTACTTTTAATCGGCCTCTGAAAGTAAAGTGGAACCTCCTGATATGCATGTTTGGAAGAAAAGCAATTGCAAAAGGAAATAAAACAGACATTGGTAACCCACTTAATACTTCCTGTAAAACCACTTACCGCTCTAAAAAAATTTTTTGCTGCCGATTACATGTATTATGTGTAGGATGATAGGCTATGTTACAGTGGTGAATAGTGACGTTGCTTTTTGTGTGCTTTTGTTTGTGCGTAATTTCCTTCGCCTTTATGAAGTAAGAAAACAATAAATTTTAATAATTTCCTTTTCTATTTGTTATTTCATTTGAGCAACAGCTGTGATCCCTGGATAGTGGATATACAATTAGCTATCTAGGCTCGTGCGATTAAATAGTCCCATATTGACGGCATATCATTAAAATTCGTTCAATACTGGTTGTTTTTCTTTTTAATTTGACTTCGGTCAATTGACCTAACTGTCTACAAAAATTTCGGTCATTTCAATTTTTTTCGGTCATGTTTGAAGTAACAATACGTTGAACGAAATGTACACCTACTCCTGTGTAACCGCAACACAAATAAAACCTACTTTGATCAGTTTGATGTCTGTCAGTGGCTGCGCCAATGGGGGGACAAGTCCCCCCCCCCACGCATCTTCTCGGCCCATTTTTGTAAATCGTGCAAATCCGTTATTTTTTTTTCTGGGGTAGGGGAGGGGGCAGACGTGGACCCTCTCCGGGTTTCCTGTCTTCAAAACACAAAAATTTTAACAAATCACTAGATAAAGCGTCAAGGGAACCCAGAAAATATAATTTGACCGCAAAATACTATCTTTTGACCGTTATACGCTCCTCATATTCTGTCAGTGCCATTACTTTTTTAACATTTTCAGGATTTTTCAATTTTCGTTTTCATTCTTTGCCGTGATACTGCAATAATACACCATACCTAGGATTACCATATTTTCACTATGCAAAAGGAGAACAGGTTTTTTGAGGGTCATCACGTCCGCTCATGTTCGTTTTTCTGCTCAAAAACAAGCCGTGAAGACAAAAAAAAGGTCATCACGTCCGCAGTTTGCACTGAAACTTTCCACAATTTTTCGTGGAAGAATGTTGTGACATGTTTTCACTGTTCGTAATGTCGAAAAGGAGGACATTTGGCAATTTTTTGGCGTCCTCGGAGGACAATTTTTTTTTGGTCAAAAGGAGGACATGTCCTCCAAAATGAGGGCGTATGGTAACCCTACACATCTTTCACTAAATTTGGTCGAAGATTTGCAGGGTAGACCGTTTTTTTTTAATAGCCTACTTTGAAGTACGGTAGCACACTGTACTGCAGAATCGGGCTACGGAACTACTAGGCACAATAACCGAAGGCAATGTCAATTTCTGAACAGTTACGCTTACTAGTATCGTATTTTTACTTCGTACTAAGTCCCTATTTCGACGAAAAATCCTCCTGAATATACGCCAGAATGCGCCAAATTAATTCCAAAATTTCGAAATTTTGTGGGGGAGACTTCCCATACCATACCTTCTTGAAAGAGTCTAAATTTTTGCAAATTTTCGTCTTGGTTTGTCCCCCCCTCTTATTTCTGAGTGGCGCCGTCCCTGATGTCCGTTAAACCTGGCACCGGTAGTCCGTTTGTAATTGTTGCTCGCATATTGGTAAAATATTTACTTGAACGGTCAATTCACCGAAATGGCTTTAATTTTTATCTGTTTTTACAAATTTAATTTGGACTATGATCGAAATTTCCAAAGCGAAAAAAAAATTAACCGGCCGTTTGCTCAGTTGCTTAGCGCACACGCTGTCGGTGCGGGAGGTCTGGGGTTCAAATCCCGGGTCGGTCTAGTCGGCACAGTGTCTCGAACGGCTCGCCACCGCTGCGACGTTCTTTCGGAGCTGTGTAGCTCAGGCGCTAAGCCGTGGAGATGGACCACGACACTCGTTACGCGCTTCGGCGTAATACCGCAAGTATAATGATTTGATTTTTTTATGACCGAAATTTTACCGCAAAAAAAACAAAGCAGGTTCGATTGGCCTACCGGGTATAGTCTAAAGCAGGGGTGGGGAACCGGCAAAGCACAGCGGGCCACATTGATTGCATAATATTTTCAGCGGGCCACATTTACTTTCAATTTGTTAATTTTGTTTTAAAAATAAGCAATATTACGTAGCAAATTTATTAAACTTTCACGCTGAGTTATTTTTTGCCGCAGAATCTGAGTTTTTTGCCGCAAAATCAGAGACTTTTGCGCGTTTTTTATGCCACAAAATAAAGCATGTAGCAGAATGTGAAGCAGTTTTTACAAAATCTTATTATTTCCTATTTTGCCAGTACCGCGAAATAGGAAAGGGTATTACTTCGCTGACAGGACGATTGATAATTGTATGACAAACCGTAGGAATTTATTCGTTCTCAGATCTGACCTCACGAAAAAACCAGGACCTTTTTCACCAAACGAATATAATAATCGGCCCAACTTAACTCACTTAACTACGGTACTCACCGTACTGTTTGTATATAAACAGAAGCTCCACTGCTCACTTCAGCAACACTATACAACAAGGGCTATACCCTTCAGCATACAACAATATTGCTTACTCTACGCACACTAAATCTACACTCGAATAATAACGCTCGAAAATTCACGCCTATTTATACTTGAAACTCAAGCTCGAGAACGTTCTACAGCATTCTGAAAAAGAAACAAGAAGAGAAATCACATGACATGCAAAAACTCACACCAAATCACAGTAAACACGATTGTGACGTCAAGAAAAATCATATGACATGCAAAAATTCACATCAAACCGCAGTAATCACAATTGTGACGTCACAAGCACAAATTTTAACTCAGTGAAATTACGTAAAGGAGAGATCTGTCGAGAATATTCACGAGAGAAATTACGTCTGTAGAAATTTATGACTTCATAATGCAACCTAACGAAACAATCCCACGAATAAAACTTCGGAAAAACAACGCATCGGTCCAAAACCTAGCCTACTACAGCATACAAAGCATATAAAACAAAACATATTGAACAGTTATATCGTTACAACCAGTTTGTTGTACGCTTAACAAAGTTCTGACGCGGGCCTCATTCAAAACTTAAGCGGGCCGCATGTGGCCCGAGGGCCGCAGGTTCCCCACCCCTGGTCTAAAGTCACATTACTAAAAATATCAAAAAAAAAATAGTAGAGTAAGGTTACTATTTTTAAATTTTTAGTACCGAAATTTCGCTGAGACCCGAAACAAACCTTGGCTGCTGCTAAGCCTAGTGGAGTAGCATTTACGATTTGGTGTTGAAAGGGCAAGCCGTAAGGCGGGTCTATGGCATTCCAGCCAGCCATAATATCCGCAAGTTACTGTCATATTTGAAACAGCAAGCGACAGTTTGGGCTGGTTGTAGTCATCAAAGAAAGAATAAATTATTCCGGACGCCACATTTTTTACCCAGTTGCTGGGAAGGTATGCTTTTTCCATCTCAAAAAACGTTTGGTGAAGCAGTTTTTTCTTGTCTTCTCTATATTTTAAATCTTGAATTTGCACCAAATATTCAGGAAAATTTGAAGTTTATGCAGATTGTGTTGCCAATCAAACTTGCAATGCCTTGCACTGTTGCATATCAGCATTCAGCAATGCATTGAACAAGCACAATCAAAAACATCATCGCAAGAGTGTTATAAGCAAAAGACAATTCATCATTTTTGTTTAAAATAATAAAACTAAGACAAGTCTACAATTTGATCACTAGACACCAGCCCAGAGCTTACACCAAACACTGCCCAGAGCAGAGCCTAGACCATAAACATAAACCTAGACTAGACTAGACTATTTTTGCTGAAAATAAATTAGTGGTTATAACAAGTAAATAAATATAGAGCGAGTTCAATCTAAGTAACAATTAAAAAAAACAGACCAAGTACACTCCTCTCCCTTACAGTATTAGCAGCTTGATTTATCATTGTACAGGTCCCTTTTGTCAGCTTACTGGTATGTTTGTCAGCCAACCGCAATCACATATTTTTACACCTGGAGGGTGAGTTTTTTAGTCTTTTTGAATAAGGCGATAACCTACAAGTACTTTGCAGTTCTTAAATATTGAAACCACTTTATTGCACAGCTGCGGGCATAGTCTGGAGTCCATAAAAAATGTTACTGCACCAGCAAGCCAGAACTAACAAAGTACCGATAGCAGAAAAGACTGGCCCATGACTAATTTCACACTTAACTACATAGTCTTAAAAGGTTAAATTATTATTCTTGAAAACGTTATCACTCTTAGTAATCACAGAAACTACATTAGACGTCGATCCACCAGGAAGACTTCAAAATTAATCCTTTTTTGTTAGGCTAGCTATTTAAACCTTTAAGGGCCATCCAAAAATCTTATTATTCAACTTAAAACATATCGCAATATGTCTGTCAGCATTGAAACTCAGAAGTGCAGGATAATACCTACATCCCCACTGCCTTCAACTGGCTTAATTCCTGTTTTTATAAATTTAGGAACAGAAACTATGCCAGCAGACTACCAATCTCCTATCTCATTCCATTACTCCGCGCACAAAATTAGTGCTTTTCTTCATATGCATCACAGCGTGACCGAGTGAACGACTTTTTCCTGGTATCCGGGGAGTTTCCAGTCATTTAATATATAGTCTTTGCTCTAACTATCAGCAGAAAAAGCATTGAACTTGGACCAAAATCACGCTTTTTTCATCAACGCGTTTTTGGTAAAAACGGGTCTGATACTAACTAAAATTGCGACGTTTTCCGAACCTCCATTTTTTACATCTTGATATGCATCGTAAAGAGCGTTAAATTACCTTTCCCATGAATATCGTCAAGTGTGGGCCACTTTACTCTAACTATCAGCAGAAAAGCGTTGAACTTGGACCAAAATCACGCTTTCTTCATCAACGCGCTTCCGGTAAAAACGGGTCTGATACCAACTGAAATTGCGACGTTTTCCGGACCTCCATTTTTTATATCTTGATATGCATCGCATAGAGCGTTAAATTTCCTTCCCCGTCAATATCGTCAAGTGTGGGCCATTTTACTCTACTCCAAAATCATTATCGTGTTTTTAGCAAATTTTTTAAAAATGGGTCTGACAATATCGAATATTTTAAGTTTGTAACACGTTGAATTGAAATTTATTTAAGATTTTGTTTTGTAATAACAATTTTCAAACATTTTTTTTTTGTTTTTCTCCCGGTATTTTTGTTTGTGAACAGCCATGGGAAAGATTAATTTCTGATATTGAAAAAAGATGTGAAGTTCGGTTGGGCGTGGGACGTAATCTAGTTTTAGGAACATAAAAAATGCATGTTCAGTGTAATAAGAAATGTATTGCATTCCAACGCGTTTCAAAAATTTGCCAGTCCGTTTCAGTTATCAACAACCACTATGACCGTTCTATTAGGCCTACATGGTATTTCTTTTCAAGTCAGATTAATGTTTTGGACCAAAACTGAATGGTTTGGTTGAAATTTCTAATTAATCGGTTTTACTTACTAATTTTCCAAATTATTTTGCACAATGATCCGTTTTTAAATTAATTTCAAGTCTGTATTTTTTACAACTTTTTTGCGAAGCACCATTTTTTCGCTCATCATTTAACAAATCTGATACGAAACAAGAGCGAGTTTGACTCACTTCGTTATCCAACAATTTAATTGCAATGTGAAATGAGAAATTTGCAAGGGACAAATTAATGTTTCGACTATAACCAAAGTCTCGTCAGCCTTGCTACGCACAGCCAATCCAGGCTAAACTCATTCCAGACTGTGAAGACTCTTTTTTTGCATTGCTTTACCTGGACATCTCGACTTCACCTCTTTTCTAGGTTGTGCCCTATTTCTGGCAGACGACTGGCCCCAAACAACGACACCCAATGAAAGAACCTATAACCACTAACCCACAACTAAGTTACCGGTAGCCTAACTAGCCCACATCACTAAAAGCCCCCATGGCAACCCACTCATTTGCAGCTGCAGACGCGTTTCGACCTTATTATGGTCTCATCAGTGCAGCATAGCAACCTCCCACCTTCCTGAATAAAAAAAAAATATTCTAACCTTCAAAAGAACTACACACCCCAAATCTAAGCCTCCACTCGTTCTGCTCAAGGTAGAAAATTTGAAATAAAACCTTCAAGAAAATAATACAGGCTGGATTATGATGTCACAGATTCCCTGTAAACAATCGATAAGAATAGAAATGACCGGTTGGTTTAAACATTATTTTCCCGGTAGTCTGAGAAGGAATTTTTTGTTTAAGGTTTGTAACTATACCAGTTACCAAAACCTGCAAAAAACCTTACTGCCCAACCCCTTGGCCCGTGAAAAAGCGGGGGACAAGGCAGGCACTGTGTCTGCGCATGCAATGCAATGCAATGGAATGCAATGCAATGCGCATGCAATGCATCGGGGGTGCCTATCGGAGAAGTGTAGGATAGAAGAATTCTATTTGACTTACATATCCTTCTTTGTATCATCTTGCTGGATCCTGTAACTGTACATGCGGTTCGACAAACATACCGGAATATTGATGTTTAAATCACCGATAAGCGCTGACGTTCACTGTGTTTTCTGGGCTGCATGCGCAGACACAGTGCCTGCACTGTCCCCCGCTTTTTCACGGGCCAACGGGTTGGGCAGAGAGATTTTTTGCAGGTTTTGGTAACTGGTATAGTTACAAACCTTAAACAAAAAATTCCTTCTCAGACTACCGGGAAAATAATGTTTAAACCAACCGGTCATTTCTATTCTTATCGATTGTTTTCAGGGAATCTGTGACATCATAATCCAGCCTGTATTATTTTCTTGAAGGTTTTATTTCAAATTTTCTACCTTGAGCAGAACGAGTAGAGGCTTAGATTTGGGGTGTGTAGTTCTTTTGAAGGTTAGAATATTTTTTTTTTATTCAGGAAGGTGGGAGGTTGCTATGCTGCACTGATGAGACCATAATAAGGTCGAAACGCGTCTGCAGCTGCAAATGAGTGGGTTGCCATGGGGGCTTTTAGTGATGTGGGCTAGTTAGGCTACCGGTAACTTAGTTGTGGGTTAGTGGTTATAGGTTCTTTCATTGGGTGTCGTTGTTTGGGGCCAGTCGTCTGCCAGAAATAGAGCACAACCTAGAAAAGAGGTGAAGTCGAGATGTCCAGGTAAAGCAATGCAAAAAAAGAGTCTTCACAGTCTGGAATGAGTTTAGCCTGGATTGGCTGTGCGTAGCAAGGCTGACGAGATTTTGGTTAATGTGAAATGAGTTTGTTATATTGTTTCTAACACCCTGCAAAGGCTCAAAACCTACAGTAGATCAAAGAAGTAACAACAACAACCACAACATTTTTATTTTGACAAAATCAAACAACAAAATAATAGTGCGTAACAGTGAAAACAACAACAAAAAAATTAACAAATAATGTCACAGAGGAGATGCGAAAGACCTGAGAGGTCGTCGAGTCTGCATCTCCTCATGGTAGAGTCTATTCAAAAACATAAGGTACACAAAAATATAAAAGCACACATAAATGAAGTATGATCTAGAACTAGGTCTACTGCAATTACATTAAATAACAACAAAAAGAGGAAAAGAAAACAATAAAGAAGAAAAAAAAAAAAAAAAAAAAAGAAAATACATAAATAATAATAATAATAAATAAAGTTAAGCAATTGATTTGTAGACATACCAGCTCTGTGAAAGGGATAATCAAGAAAACTCTTGCTCAGAAAGAAGATACTCTTTTAAACTACTTTTGAAAGATTTAACTTTCTCAGATTTTTCTTTGATAGTTTTAGGAAGGTTATTTCAAATTTTAGGACCAGCAATTTTTATGGACCGTTCTGTTTTAATTAAATAACTTCTATTTAAAAAAAATTTTTCATTAGCCACACTACGAGTAGAATACGAATAAAATGAAGATGTTAAAGAAAATAAACTATTAAAATAATCAGGTAGCTGTTTGTTTTGTAATTTAGCCATGAATTTACCAACCTCAAGTTCGTAAATAGCACTGATATTAAGAAGATTCATTTTTTCAAACAGAGGCTTTAATTTAGTTTTATAAATTCTAGATTTGTTGATAATACGAATTATCGAATTCTGTTTAATTTGTAGCCGTTTTCTTAACGTGACAGAGCAGTTACCCCAACTAATGACAGCATATTGTAGATGAGAATACACGATGCTGTAATACACAGAGATCAGAATGTTGATCGGAAGGAAGGAGGTTTCTTAATTTGTAAAAAATTGCGGAAGCTGAAGATAGCTTAGTAATAACGTAACCGACATGCCTATTCCAGTTTAACTTATCGTACAAGTACACACCTAAATATTTTACACTATCACATTGCTTGATACTGGAACCTGCAAACGATATGTTAAATTTTGATGGTCTAGAGCAGTTAGAAAATAATAAAAAATTAGTTTTATCCAAGATCACTGTTAACTTATTGATACGAAGCCATTCGTCAATTTTAAGTAATTCATGGTTGACGTTATTTTGTAAAGATAACACATCTTTATGAGCCAAGGTTAGAACACTATCATCGGCATACAACGTAACATCAAAATTAGAACAGCGCGTTAAATCGTTAATATAAATTAGGAAGAACAAAGGCCCTAGAACACTGCCTTGAGGAACACCAGTTTCAATTATTTTTTCATCTGATTCGTAATTATTAACAGCCACCAGTTGTCTCCTATTGTTAAGGTACGAGCTAATAAATCATAAGCCACCCCCCTTATACCGTATTGATATAGTTTGAAGAGTAAAACATTATGGTCCACTGTATCAAAAGCCTTTGCAAGATCCATAAAAATTCCACAGACTGTTTGTCTGTCATCGAGTTTACGTAAAATACATTCGTGAACTTGGGTGATGGCCAGAGATGTGGAGTAGTTTGTACGAAAGCCGAATTGTGTGGGAGAAAATACATTGAGTTTATCCCAAAATTTAATCAGCCTGCTTTTTATCACAGTTTCTAAAATTTTGTTGAACAGTGATAATATAGAAATTGGTCTATAGTTAGTAAGCTCATATTTTGGTCCACCTTTGTGAATAGGAGTAATTCTTGCGACTTTTATTGAATCTGGATATTTACCAGAACTTAGGCATGAGTTTATTACCCTAGAAAGATGAGGGGAAAGTATGTATTTGGCGTCTTTGATTAGTCTGGTAGGAATGTTTACCATGCCTGGCGGTTTATATGCGTTAAGCTTATCAATGATGGCATTAATTTCATATTGATCGGTTGGTTCCAAAAATATGGAGGAAGAGACACGCTGATCAAAAAAAGTTTTGCCACTTTTGTTATGACATGAAGAGTTTGCGAATCTTTTTGATAACTTGTGACCAATACTGCAAAAATGGTTATTCATTGCATTACAAATATCATTTTGCCCATAAATTAGTTTACTTTCGTATTTAAGGTAGGTTGGTAAGGTGGAACTTTTACTTGGTTTACGTAGAATGTTGTTAACAGTTTTCCAAGTATCAGACATACCACCACTTTCGCCTAGTCGGCATTGATAATAATTCGATTTTGACATTTCTTTTATGTGAGTTACCTTGTTTCTGTACATCTTATAAGTTTTACAATTGGTCTCACATTTACTCTTTAGATACTTTTTATACCATCTATTTCGCGTTTGAATACTAATAAGTATTCCTTTGGTTATCCAGGGTTTATGACTGTATTTGAGTTGTTTACGAAATTGCCTTACCAACGGAAAATGCGAGTCAACTAGCTCTTTCATGACGTTAATCAATTTTTTGAAGTCCAAATTATTTTGCATGTCTAGATAACGAAGTTTTTGATTAAGCTCATTCAGAAAAACGTCGCGCTTTATTTCCGTGATTTTCCTAACCAAAGGTCTGTTTGGTGCTTTTTTGGTGGCTTCAACGTTAAGACTTAAAAAAGTAGGCATATGATCAGAGATATCATATTCGATAACAGCTGAAGAGTGAATATCCCTTAACATGCTATCATTAACATATATATGATCCAGTATAGACTGGCTGTGTGTTGTAATTCTTGTCGGTACAACGATCAGTTGATCGCAACCAAGGCTAGTTATTTCATCTGCATAGTGTTTGATTTTATTGCTGGAATTGTATTTGGTATAATCAATGTTGAAGTCACCCGAGATCACATACTTTTTGTTATTTGTAAAAGAGGAAATTTTGCTTGCAAAGGCTTCTGAAAATTCGTCCACGTTATTTCGTGGATGTCGATACACCGAACCTATGGTTAAAGAACAGTTGTTACGATGAGATAATGAAATATCCACCCAAACATCTTCGCAATTTTCAACATTCATACACAATGCACGATTTTCTGTGCATTTCAGATTCTCACTGACAAAAATTGCTGCCCCACCAGCTGACGTGAGCGAGTTGTTAAAGCATAAATTATATCCAGGTAAATTGACACAATTAATATTATTGATATTTAGGCGAGTTTCGCTCAGGCAGATGACGTCAAGCTTCACGCATGAATGAGACAAAACTTCTTCAATTTTGCCAATATTTTTGTTTAAGTTTACTATATTGATATGACATATACATAAACCACTCTTTTGATGAGTAGTAATTTCATAATCAATATTTCCAAGGTCGGTATAATTGCCGCAGTATTTAGAGCCATGATTACCCCAATCGCAGTTTGCATTTACATTATCAGAAAACATTTTGATTTATTAACTTAAACACAAAGATTAACAACTAACCAGATAAGAGCTATAATTTTTCAATATCAGATTCCGTGTTGATCAATATAGCACTCGTAGTTTCGTTTTCCCGGACGAAAATTTTACCTTTCCAAGTCCAGATATATTGATAGCCGGCCTCTTTTGCAGATTGTTTCGTTTTCCACAGAAGCCGCCTGCGCCTTTTCGTTAAGTTTTCATTGACATATAGCTTCTCCATGCCAGTAATTAGGAACTCAGATAGTTTCCTTGCATTAGAACGACGTTTAAAAATCGAATTACGTACATCTCTGCTGACAAACCTTGCTATGACTGCCGCAGGTTCATCTTTTTTGTCTTCGCCAGTGTTGTTTCGTTTAGCCGATAATCGATGTGCTGTAGAGATATCTTTTTTTCCAAATCAACACCCAATGCTTTGCTAACTTTAATCACAATATCAACAACATCCTCTTTGTCATTTTCAGGGATGCCGATGAATTCCAGATTTTGTCTTCGTTCATATCGCTCAATATTGTTTATTTTAACAGAGTCTGAGTTTGATTGTTTTTCCAGATCAGCTGAGGTCTTGTTAATGGTATTAATGTCTTCACGCTGTTTTTTGTCGACTTCTCTTAATTTTTTGAATTCATTATTCAGATCATCATAGTTTGAGCATAAAAATTCTTGGCTCGATTTTAACTCGCTGATTTCAGCTTTAAGTGAGTCAATTTCGAGCTGCTGTTCTTGTTTAATTGCAGATAATGCTTCTTTCACTATTTCTTTGAGCTGGTTTTGCAGTGAGTCAGTAACTCGAGCAACACAAGCTTGTACCAATTTGTCCTCATTGCTAGCAGACCTGCTAGTTCTATTCATGCTAACTATTGCTTTTTTCTTATTCAGTTTGAGCTGTTGACTCTACAACGACTTGCGCGTAGATCAAAGAAGTGTAATTGTAATCACACGATATACCCTGCTGCGCAAGTTTTGAAACCACGCTGTTTAGATCTACAAGGACTGTGAGAACCTGAACAAAAACGTTTCGATCCGAAGTAGATAACTGAAGGAATGCGAATCACCATGAACAAAAATTGAGCATCTTTTACGCACAGCTAGATTTCTTAAGAAAATGATTATTATTTCTTTCATCTGTGTTTGACACCTATCCCAGTAATTCTTAGGATTGCACATTGAGGTAAAGTTAATCCAGTAAGATTGTTGCGGGATTAATTATGAGCTCGTTTTGTTGAGGTTTCCTCGGTTTTTGTAGCGGTAAACAGTGTAAAATAGTTTCGAATTGTGCACAGCGGGATATATTTTTTGCAAACAATCAACTTTTTTACCCTACATGAGTTTGAGTGCTTCACATTGCATTTAAGTTTTTAAATAGCGTAGTTTTTCAAACTCGCCGTTAATTTGTGTCTCTTCATCTAAAAGAAGGCGAAAAATAGTGCTTTGCGAAACAATGTCGGAAATTTAAAAAAAAATTAAAGCAGTGATAAATAAGAAAAGGAAATAGCGAACTTTGCATTATACTAATGGAATTCAATATACCGCTTTCGGTTACAGTTAGACCTAAATATTTTAGAACCAGTTCAAAAGTTCGCAGATTGTTAATTAGAAAATTATATTTCCCAGCGTATTACGAAATTAAGCATAAAATGAAAATTTAATGAAGCTGAAAGTTCAGACCAGAGAAGGTTTGCTGGTGATGTTAGCCACTGATGGTAGTTTTCTTTCTATCATGAAATTGTACAATGTACAATAAGAATGATGTCGGTGTAGCCAAAATTCAGTGGTTCAATATTTTAAGTCGATAAGCGGTTTGGTGGTGTTTTTCCATTTCTCAAGTTTGGTATTATGCTGTTCAACAGTTAATGTTTTTTTTTAAACAATGCAGTCACAATTTTTTCATTAAAAAGAAATGTTCGATAGTTTTTTTTTTTGCGGATTCTTCTCTGTAGATTTCATGAAGTGTATGAAGTTTTATTTTGTTTTAAGTCAAGGATAAAATCTTTTTTTTTAGACCAAACTGATGTCAGCACATTTTCATCAGTAATATCGGTATTTTGGCCCAATTTTTTTATGAATTGCCCTTTCAAAAAATTTTATGAGTTTTCCCTGAGTCTTAACTTTTATAATTTTCTGAGATCGCCCATTTTCGACAATATCCCTGATACTTTTTCAGTAAGGAAAAGTTAAAAACTTTTTTCCTAAGTGGTTGAAAACTCTGCTTTGAAAATATCGATCACTTTTTTTAAAAATACCGTGTTTTTCGGTCGGTACAACGGTACAAATTTTGAAAAGTAACGACGGTACCTGCTCCGGTAAAAAAAAAGTATAATGGTACTGTAGTTGTACTTGGTACTGTGCTCCACTAGCAAGGAACCATTGGATTACGAAGGCGCTCCATGGTTTTCCCATGGCTGTTCACTTAACAATAATGGAAGGAGAAAAATAAACATAGATGTACGAAAACTCTTATTTCAAAGCACAATTTCAACTAAACTTTATTTCAGTGTATTACTGTAATTTGCTATACAGCTGCAAAAATTCTTAAGTTATGTCCAGCTTGAATGTTTTAGCGAGGATGTCCAGCTATTGCACTAGGATAATGGATTATCCAAGAGGCGCTTGCGGAAAGCAAGTGGCAAGAGTTTTTCCCACTTGCTCAAAAAATCCCATTCTGCTGATTTTATCCGATAGCAACGGGCGTAACCTTGTAAAGCCCAAGGTTAGTTGCAATTACTAGCTCGTTTATAACGTATTTTTTTCTGTTAATGCTTGAGTATTTTTTTATTCAGACTGATTGTTATAACATTCATTACAACATCTGTTTAAAGATAATTCATACCCCATGGAATAGCCGCTCCAATAAATTGCACAGCTACTCATGCTCCCAGGATTTTTGAATTACCTGGGCATCGTTTATAATCTTCGACTTGATGAGAACAGAACAGAACAGAACAGATGAAAAGGTTGAAGCTTTGCAGGAAACTATAAAAATACAGTAGATTAAACTGCTTTGAGCCAAAATTATCTGGTTACAAACGCTCACTTATTTTAAATGCAAGCATTCACCTCTAGCCTATTTTAATAGATTGTTACAACGTCCAATAAAAGTTCCTTCGACTTGTGTGGAATATCCATTCCAGGAGGAACAGTTTGTCACGGTGCCACCGAGCTTCAAGAAGCGCGTAGAATAAATGCTCTTGGCACTTGGAACAAATGATGTTTTAAGGGGTAGCTCAAACTTTTCCTCAAAATTCGAACAGGATTTATCTATGCTGGTTGATACAAGCCGTGCGTGTTACCCCCATGCTTGAGTAAGTTTACGAAATCATCATTACTTAGCTAGTGAAAGCAGATAAAGCTCTATATCACTCGGTAAGTGAGTGTTCTCATGAACGTATAAAAAGCGAAATACTGCAAGTTGTAGGGTTGCCATATCGTCCTTATTTCTAAGATTTGTCCTTTTTTTTGAGGTGTGTGCCTTAGAAAACTTTATTGTACGTATTTCTAGGGAATGTAGTTTTTGGACATATGTCCTTATTTTTAGCAAAAATGTCTAAAATTATTGCCGCAATAACGATTAGATCAGGGGTGGCCAACCTATGGCGCATGCGCCATACGTGGCGCAATGGCTACTTGAAAGTGGCGCATTGCGCCTTTTTGATGACAAGTCACTTCTACTCACTAATTTTTAGTTTATTTTTATTTTTTATTTGACCTCCACCGATATTTTTCGGTGGAAAACAGAACATCAGATGGCGTGAAGACCTTTTTTTATTTTTTGCTCTCCACCGACATTGTCAGTGGAAAACAAGGCACACGCAGGGGAGCCACGGTGCCATGCCCCTCCCTTTGGCCCTGTAATAAGGTGCTAAAATCTAACTTACAGTCTATAATTTCACACACTAATAATGGTTGTAGCCTCCTTTTACTTGTTTTAGCCAAGCTTCTGATTTTAGACATAAGCTGCGAAAATATTTTTGCATTATCCGTAGTGACTGCACTCACTGCACGCCCTTTTTCGATAAAAAAAATGTGCTAAAATGAGTGTCTTTTTATATGAAAACCTTAAAAATCCGTTGGCGGCTGGGGGTTTCACCCCCAGACCCCCGGTGGTGGCCCCCCTTTGCCAAATCCTGGGTGCATCACTGTCTGAAGGCGTGAAGTGAAGACCCTTTTTTTACTCTTCATCGATATTGCACGCGCTTGTTTTAAAGAACTGAAAAGAAATGGATGCGTGATGTGGCGCATCTAAATTAAGGGTGAAAAATATTGGCGCATGGAATCAAAAGGTTGGCCACCCCTGAATTAGATGCTGAATGTTGAGCGGCGTGCAGTGCATGCGTTTAAGCAATCTCTGCTACAAGTTAAAGTAAATTTGGATTACGGTTGCCGTCAAATGTACTCAGTGATATCAAAAAGCAAGCTATTGATTAAACAAATTGTTTCGGGGGCAAAGTAAGCCCCTAAAAAGAAGTAAGGTATTACGAATAAATATGTGCTGAACTAGTTGTTTTCGTTTGTCCTTATTTTTGAGTCCGAGTCAATGGCAACCCTGTGTCATTAACCTGTTTTTTTACAGCGTTCATTTAAGCGTAAGCCGTTTAAGTTTTAAGGTCCACTTTAATATTTTTCTATATCACTCCGTGTCACCAATTTTACAGGTATTTAAGCTACTAACAGTGAATCTCAAAACCAAAAACAATTTGGAACTATAAAAACGTAACATTTAATTTTAGCTGACATAGCTTACTAGCTTATATCATGTAAATTCTCTTTGCACTATCTACCATGACATTGCCAAAAATTAATCGAGCGCTTGTTGCCTACGCAAACACTCAGCTTGAAGTATTTAATAGCATTATGCATGAATGTACGATAAGTATTGCTACGCAATGTCGATCTGAAAATTAGACCACATTTCAATTATAAATAATTATATTTTGCTATTACTGCATTTGTAGATCTTCATTTCAAGTATTTTACCCCAAATCTGCCGCAATTCGTCCTTGGTGTCTGTAGCAAACACCATTGCGGCAAAAGTGGCTCGTGAACACCAAGTCACTTATTTGCGGGTAACTCCTCCTGAGTATGCCGAAGCTTGGGCGGACGATTTTCACTTGTCCGACTGGGGTCTTCAGTGCTGGCTTTACGACTTAGAAAGAATATTGGAGCCCATTCTGTTGGGTTACGAAGCGAAATCGGACGATTTTCCGCCTTTGCACTCTGCTGAATGCCGAAGCGATGGGAAGATCGCGTCGAAGGTACTTTAAGGATAGTGAAAATAACAGCGTATCAGACATTTTCATTTTCTTGATTTCATTATGGCCAAAGCGCTATGTGTATGCTTCAGGAAATCATAAACCTTAAAAAATTTAATCATGGAATTTAATCAATGCTCATACATTACTAATGGTAAATATCAAACCTGAAGGTATTTTCATATATTCATCACATCACTGTAGAAGAGTTTCTTTATTTTAGATTTTTCTACCGGTGGATATCAGTCTTTATGAAATTTAAAAAAAGGTTTCAGCTGCATATAACTTTAATAGTACATTTTTCTGTCACTCCAACGTTTCTGAAATTCACAAAATGTTCGTGTAGCTGAGCTATTTTTTCTTCGCAAAAAGCGCTTTATGGCTTTGACTGGCGCTTCATTACAAATTTGTGTTTTTGAACAAGACAATACCAAAGTTGCTGAGTGTGAGCAAGTCCATTCCAAGTTTCGCTGATGGACTTACATCGGACCACTCCGTTTCAACCATAGCCGTACAACTGACATACATCATCAAATATTTTCAGAGTTCGTTGCCCGTCAAGGCGGAAAAGAAAGGAGCCAAAAAGCTGCGTAACAAAAAAATCGTTGTTAACCCGATCTGTCCCATCTTTGCAAACGTGACCGCACCGAAGTCGAAACCACGCAGAACGCGCGCTACGAAGGACATAGGTTCGGGTGTTCGAACTGTTGGTAAGTTCTTTGGTATTCAAAACAACTCAGATGCAATTTTTCCGCAAACAACAAACTTAATGGAAATGGTGCTATCAGATCAAAGAACTTTAATCCAATATCCGGGAGCGACTGCGGTTCCTACCAACAAGCAACCGACATACGCAGACAAAGCTAAAGCGAAACCTTCAGTGTCTCCTGAAGAAGTTTCCAGCACAGTCCAGGTAATGACTAATCATATGGCAACGAAAAAATGTAACGGTTTATTTTCATAAATTGATCACTGTATAGGAGTTCCCTTGTTTTTAATTTTTTCATCAATGAATAACCTGTCAATCTTTATGTTGCAAAAAAGAGAATTTCAGCTGCGAATAACTTTAAACAATAGTTTTTCCGCTACTTCAGCGTTTATGAAATTCACGAAATAAACGTAGAGTATAGAGGAGCTACCCTCATTTTTCTTCGCAAAAAGCGCTCTATTGCTTTGGCGATTCGTAACAAACTTCGTGTGATGACCTCACCTCTCTGTTTCAACATTTTTGCAATCCGATTCAGGTTGCAATCCGATTCGGGTTCCTAAAAATGAAAATCGGGTTCTTAGAATCAAAGAAAAATAGGAAAGAAATGGTTTTAAAAACTACATGTAATTTTCGTGTCCCTGTTAAGTCCAGTGACAGATCCAGGAAGAAGGACGAAAGTGCTTGAGACCCCAATAAGCTTTTAAGTTGCTTATGCTAACAATTTGGCATTGCAATATTTCTAGCGTTAACTGCAAAATGAGCATTCTTTTTTGCTTATGCCCCTCCTAAAAATTCTGGATCCGTCCCTGAAGTCCATATCTGGCACCTAATATTTTCTTTACATAAAACCCTGACTATACCAAATAACTTATTTCCAGAGTTTGTTGCCCGTCAAGACGGAAAAGAAAGGAGCCAAAAAGCTGCGTAACAAAAAGATCGTTGTTAACCCGATCTGTCCCATCTTTGCAAACGTGACCGCACCGAAGTCGAAACCACGCAGAACGCGCGCTACGAAGGACATAGGTTCGGGTGTTCGAACTGTTGGTAAGTTCTTTGGTATTCAAAACAACTCAGATGCAATTTTTCCGCAAACAACAAACTTAATGGAAATGGTGCTATCAGATCAAAGAACTTTAATCCAATATCCGGGAGCGACTGCGGTTCCTACCAACAAGCAACCGACATACGCAGACAAAGCTAAAGCGAAACCTTCAGTGTCTCCTGAAGAAGTTTCCAGCACAGTCCAGGTAATGACTAATCATATGGCAACGAAAAAATGTAACGGTTTATTTTCATAAATTGATCACTGTATAGGAGTTCCCTTGTTTTTAATTTTTTCATCAATGAATAACCTGTCAATCTTTATGTTGCAAAAAAGAGAATTTCAGCTGCGAATAACTTTAAACAATAGTTTTTCCGCTACTTCAGCGTTTATGAAATTCACGAAATAAACGTAGAGTATAGAGGAGCTACCCTCATTTTTCTTCGCAAAAAGCGCTCTATTGCTTTGGCGATTCGTAACAAACTTCGTGTGATGACCTCACCTCTCTGTTTCAACATTTTTGCAATCCGATTCAGGTTGCAATCCGATTCGGGTTCCTAAAAATGAAAATCGGGTTCTTAGAATCAAAGAAAAATAGGAAAGAAATGGTTTTAAAAACTACATGTAATTTTCGTGTCCCTGTTAAGTCCAGTGACAGATCCAGGAAGAAGGACGAAAGTGCTTGAGACCCCAATAAGCTTTTAAGTTGCTTATGCTAACAATTTGGCATTGCAATATTTCTAGCGTTAACTGCAAAATGAGCATTCTTTTTTGCTTATGCCCCTCCTAAAAATTCTGGATCCGTCCCTGAAGTCCATATCTGGCACCTAATATTTTCTTTACATAAAACCCTGACTATACCAAATAACTTATTTCCAGAGTTTGTTGCCCGTCAAGACGGAAAAGAAAGGAGCCAAAAAGCTGCGTAACAAAAAGATCGTTGTTAACCCGATCTGTCCCATCTTTGCAAACGTGACCGCACCGAAGTCGAAACCACGCAGAACGCGCGCTACGAAGGACATAGGTTCGGGTGTTCGAACTGTTGGTAAGTTCTTTGGTATTCAAAACAACTCAAATATAATTTTTCCGCAAACAACAAACTTAATGGAAATGGTGCTATCAGATCAAAGTACTTCAATCCAATATCCGGGAGCGACTGCGGTTCCTACCAATAAGCAACCGATTTACGCAGACAAAGCTAAAGCGAAACCTTCTGTTTCTCCTGAAGAAGTTTCCAGCACAGTCCAGGTAATGACTAATCATACAGCAAACGCAGAAAATATCAGTGAATCGTTTTGGAAAATATTTCTTCCCAAGAATAAGGTCAAGACGAGTCATAAATTGGTCGGAAAATATAAATCTGATTTGGCTATCAGTAATCGTTACATTTTACTTTCTGATCAAACAGTTGGCGGTGGTGGTAGTGATGGTGGGGATTTTTGTAACGGTAATGAGCATTGCGATTTGAAGTCTAAACCAAAAGGAAGCAAAATTGAACACGAAGTGAACCGCATTAAAACGAAATTAATTGACAATCATCCAGTTGCTTCTCACGCAAGCAAATCGGCTCCGTCTGGTAAGATAAAAAAACGAAATCAAGCATTCAGCGCTGCAGCATTTGCTTTGGCCTTATTCAGCACCGGAGTAACTCCTTCCGTAAGTGGTAATACCTCCAAAATTTACATTAGTAATTTAAAAAAACAAAAGCATATATCTAGTGCTAATGGTAAGTGTTGGCTAAAAAAATTAAAGAGAAAATGGGCGAACGATAGTTCCTTTAAAGAAGAGGTAAAACAAGAGCTTTCAAAATTGGAAAAGAAACAGTTAAATAGCGGAGGATCGGAAGTGGAAGTACCACTGATGCAACATGACAGCGGCGCTGAATCTGCAGAAGTTAATGGATTGCCAGCTCTTGATACGGCGACAAACGATGAAGGGGCTAGGACTGTTACGGCTGCGGACGGTGAAGGGGCTAGGACTGTTACGGGTTCGGACGGTGAAGGGGCTAGGACTGTTACGGCTGCGGACGGTGAAGGGGCTAGGACTGTTACGGCTGCAGACGGTGAAGGGTCTAGGACTGTTACGGGTTCGGACGGTGAAGGGGCTAGGACTGTTACGGCTGCGGACGGTGAAGGGGCTAGGACTGTTACGGCTGCGGACGGTGAAGGGGCTAGTGGTGTTACGGGTTCGGACGGTGAAGGGGCTAGGACTGTTACGGCTGCGGACGGTGAAGGGGCTAGGACTGTTACGGCTGCGGACGGTGAAGGGTCTAGGATTGTTACGGCTGCGGACGGTGAAGGGGCTAGGACTGTTACGGCTGCGGACGGTGAAGGGTCTAGGACTGTTACGGCTGCAGACGGTGAAGGAGCTAGTGGTGTTACGGCTGCGGACGGTGAAGGGGCTAGGACTGTTACGGCTGCGGACGGTGAAGGGGCTAGGACTGTTACGGGTTCGGACGGTGAAGGGGCTAGGATTGTTACGGCTGCGGACGGTGAAGGGTCTAGGACTGTTACGGCTGCGGACGGTGAAGGGGCTAGGACTGTTACGGGTTCGGACGGTGAAGGGGCTAGGATTGTTACGGCTGCGGACGGTGAAGGGGCTAGGACTGTTACGGCTGCGGACGGTGAAGGGGCTAGGACTGTTACGGGTTCGGACGGTGAAGGGGCTAGGACTGTTACGGCTGCAGACGGTGAAGGAGCTAGTGGTGTTACGGCTGCGGACGGTGAAGGGGCTAGGACTGTTACGGGTTCGGACGGTGAAGGGGCTAGTGGTGTTACGGCTGCAGACGGCGATAGGGATACTAGCTCGGACCGTGATGCGGAATTTTACTGTGTCTGTAAAAAACCTGATGATGGGGAGTTATATGTATTTTGTCAAACATGTTTAATGTGGTTGCATCCAAAATGCGTTTTTGGTGCAAATGACTTAGCGCTAACTTTAACGCAAAATCAATGGCTCAAACGTAATTGTGTGTGCAACGACAAAAAACATTTTAGCGTAAATAACTATAAACAAGTTCTTTATCATAACGTTAACGGTGATGAGGTAACTTCTCGAAACAATAGCAGCTGGAATAAGGAAGTTCAAAATATTCGTAATGATCAACGCGGGAATTGGCGTGCAACATTTGAAAGTAAAAAAAAATGAAAATATCCACGACACCACAACGGCTAAGGTTGAGGTTGAAAAAGAAAAATGGTCCCAAGATGATTTTAGTGGTCAACCTCACCAAATTCATAGCATTATAGACAATGATGATGAGTCACTTGATGTTAGAGACGATGATACAGTTCAGATTGATGAAGTTAATTCTGTTAAAGCAGAAGAAGGTGTGCTTTCCTTCGAAACTCTGGAAGATTTGGGAAATTTTACAAGTAGTATTTTGCGCAAAGAAAAGTTAAGATTTTCAAAGGTAGACGTAAAAGAGGAGTCGTTTTTAATTACGCCGGAAGAATGGTCTCAAATGATAAAAAATCGTTCCAAGTATCATTTCGGTAACTCAAATTATAGCGAAATTATTCTATGTAAACTTCGTACTTTGTACAGTGGCTGTGTCCCATGTGTTGGTAACAATTATTTGAAAAAAAAATCCGAAGTTGTTAAATTGTGTAAATCTGATAAAAAGGATTATGAAGGTTATGTTAGTATTTATTGTCGTCATGCGAATTGTTCTGAGTGTAATGTAATGGGTAAAGTAAGTTTTCATTCGTACGCCGACAAGATTGAAGGAGTTGCTACCATGTCAGACCGCAGATCGCATTATAAAACCTGCCTAAAAAGTAGACCAGCAACTGGAAAAAGACGGGACGAAATTTTAAGGAAACTAGAAAGTGAAAGGCCATATTCACTGTATAGACATTTGCAAAACTATTTAACTGAAGAAGAACGTGTTTTTGGCGCTCATACTTACGCACCATCTCAAGAGGTGTTACGAAATTTAAAATCACAAGGTAACATATCCAAGCGATACAGTGACAACTGGATAATAAATATAGAAATCATGGCCGAAATATCTTCTAAAACATTTGTGAGAGATTTTACAGTTCGTCCACCCGGGATAATTTTGTATACGGATGCCCAAATTAAAACTCATAGTGAAATTTGCCGAAAAGATATAATATACCTGGACGCAACTGGTAGTGTGATGAAGAAATTTGCTCACCACAAAGATCATCAAATATACACTTTATTAGTGCGTCATCCATACGCTGGTGGGCCGTCGCTTCCTGTTGCCACCAATATCACAACTCGACATGACGCTGGCAGCATTCGCAGATTTCTCGAAATTTTCTTAAATGACGCGCTTAAATTATGTGGCAGTAAAACTAAACCAATAATGATAATGATAGACGGGTCAAAGGCTATGTGGAACGCAGTTTTACGTGCTTTTCCCAATGAAACTAGACTGTGCTATTATGACAGATGTTAGAGAATAATACCGGCAAGGCCATCGGCAAATTTAATTATCACGATAGTCCACAATTGTCTGAGCCATGCAATGCGAGCGGCCAAAATTTTAGTAACAAAGCATTACAGCAAAAAATTCAGAAAAGAAATCATGTACTGGATTTCCCTTCTTTATGCCAGTTCCACTTTCGATGAATAAAAAAAAGTCATGCACAGTTTAATTGTACTTCTTAATTACGAAAAGAACTCGAACTTGGTGAAGGAGCACTTTGAAAAATTACGCCAAAGAAATTTAGTTGAAAGTTTAGTTTCTTTGTGAGATGAGCGTGACTTGGAAAGTTCGGAACATATTGCTCCTCATGACTTTTCGGAAGCTCCTAGATGTATCGATGAGAAACAGGACCTGAATTCTAAGTTTTATTTCTTTTTTAAAAATCAATTAGACAGTTTCATTGCGTCTCCCATTTTTCGTGATCATCAAAAACCGCCATTTAACGATGATAAAACGAACAACGTTTATTTCGATGCAGCATTTTGCGAAAGACTGATTCGCGTGGTTATTAGTCGGATATGTTCCACTTCCCAGCTTATGCTGGGTGATTTGTCGCGACATTATGTTGACGACGGCGACATATCTCGAAAGCAGGCTTACCAACGTGTTTCATCAACATACCGTAACTAAGAACACTCTAGCGTAAGAGCAATTGCTTCTGATAATCAAACCCAAGGTAGTATAGAATAGTACTTTTCGAACGTTAAATCCATTTACTTGAAAAACAAACGCATTGCAAGGCTTGATGAATTCGTGGATAAAATTCACGAGGAACTAAAACTTTCTCAACGGCTATTTGCAGATCATGCCTTACATGGTAGCAACATTCCTTCAAAACAACGTAAGATATCATCGTGCGATAGTAATCTAGCTCAGAAGCCAGTACTGTTAAAAAAGACGCGATTAGTTGAATCGAAATTTCGAAAAAGTAGAAAACGCCGAAACAGCGGGTATTATTCCTCAACTTTACCCTCAAAACAAATAAAATTTGTCGGTGAACTACCCGATCGACCCGTGCAGCAAAACCTAGGAGTGGCTGCAGTCGCAAAAGTAAGCGGAATTTCCTTTTTAAATCTTGAGTTTTCTCATCAATCGCATCCTAATCTCATTTCAAAGGATAAAAACGAAATAATGAAACCCTTTGCTTTAAAAGTGTGGCAGTTGACACTAAGAAATAATAACGACCTGGTTAAGTACGCGCTCATCATTGATAAGGACCATAAGCTGAGTTGGCTCGATGTGCTCACCCTAAATCCTGCACCATCATCTTCCATGTTCAATGCAGTTACTGTGCACTATGGAAGTTCTGGAAAAGGTTGGCTAAGCAAATACGTGGTTGATGCTTACCTTACCGTTATAGTTCGCAAAGCAAATCCGAAAAAGAATTTGGATTATTTTGGAGACTTAGACTGTGACCACTCTTCTATACTTATCAATCGCAAACCTATAAAAACAAACATATTTTTGCAAGACAAATTCTTAATAGCAAGAGTAATGAGTTGCGGGCAAACATTCTTGTGCCTGTTGTTTTATCAAACAAGCATTTTTTGTTGCTTTGGTTTTGCAGATCAACAAACTGTTTAACATTATTCGACTCTATGAAGGGTAACTTTAATGAAAACTTCTCATATTTACGTATATTTGTCGAATTTTTTCGAAGTTTTTCAAATAACAATCAAGAAATTGTAATGCAACATAGCTCAGTGATCAATCAGCCTGATGAAAATAGTTGCGAAGTTTGTGTTTGCTTATCTGCTATGGCGATTTTCGAATCTGTTTTTAACGACAAATCGGTGGTAGAGTTCTCTGCAGCATCGGTAAATGATTTTAGATATTCGATTACTCACGAACTGTGCGCCAGTGCAATTCAATGTGCACCTTTGTTGAATGAAGCGGGGAAAGGAACGTTAGATGATGGTGCAGTTACGGGTCTACCTAATTTAGGGAACACCTGCTGGTTTAACGCTACTGTTCAAGCTATTGTTACAGTTATCAAAAAAGTTAATTCTGCCGAGATCAAATCTAGTGCACATTTGAATGATGACGAACTGCAATCTTTTCTAGTTCAAATTGTAAATAGTAAACTAAACGTTGAAGCTTATCTTCAAAAAACTATTTTATCGGTCTGCAAAAAGTGTAAATTTCAGTACGGGGCACAGCAAGACGCAGAAGAATTTTATCGCTTATCGAATTTGACAAATATTTTAAGATCATTTGAAACGCCTAGCGTTTTGAAGTGGCAAATGTCTTACCGGTGCAAAAACTGCAACGCAATTAGTAGCGATGAAATAGAGGAACATCCAGATTTGATACTACCGCTGGAAACTCATTCAACAGGGAACTCATTAAAAGATATTTTTGATAATTTTTGTGATGGGAAAGAAACTAAAAGATGCTCTAATTGCTCTGTTACTGGCTTACACTCAACCAAAGTGCTATTTCAAAACGCTCCACGTGTCTTGGTAATTTGCCTTGGCAGAATCATACATGATGTTTTTATTTATAAATCTTCCAAAGCGGTTTCCCCTCCTTCCACCATCTTAACCAATGCGCAAAACTCTACTTATAACACTTACCAGTTAACTTCCATGTTAATTCATTTGGGCTCGCGTTATGATAGTGGCCATTATGTAACTTATAACATCATCAGCAAAGATGTCATTCAAGTTGTCGATGACAAAAAATCATATTTTCAGCAATACGACGAAGCTGAGTCAGTAATTGAAAAAAACAGCTATTTATTTTTTTACGTAAAAACAGCAACTTCAAATATAGCTGGTGACTTTTCTGACAGCGACAGCTCAGCTGATGCAGCTCAAATGTTGCTTCCAAAGCGATTTGTTACGAGACATAGGCGTTCAAACTTAGCCGCTACATCTGCTGCCGCACAACTCAAGTTTTTTTTTTAATATAGGCTAGTCGATTATAATCCAAAATATTCATGCTCGGACAAGCTCGGCACTGATTGGGAAAATTCAAATCAAATCAAGTTAAATTATGTGATAAAAAGTTTAATAGAAGTAATATGTACCCCTCTTGAAAAAGCTCAGGAAGGATTGAGGTTTTATCGTCACCACCTCTATTTAAATTCGCGCACACGTAATCTAAAAGAGTATAATAATGATTTTGATATTCCATCAAACATAGCAGCCGAGTATGTGCTTGACCTCGGAAATTTTGTGAGAAAAACGCTGTGTCTTTCAGTAATTCGAGAAAAAATAGTCGGTGATGGATCATCTGTGGGTTTTGTAAGCCAGCAGCTAAACGTAGGAAATCTGCAGTTTAAGGATTCATGTATTAGTGATCAGAGCGATATAATAAAGTTGTTGAAAGGCGAAACCGAAAGTTGTTGCAATGATTATTTGCTAAACGTTGTAGATTTCGAAGCAATAATATATTACTTTATGGCGGAGCGCAGTTTAGGTTATGATGCTGCGTCAAAGTGTTTCAAATTTGGATAACTATAATTGCTTTTTATCATATCATTATGCGTATTTACCAAGATTAATGGACACACCAAAGAGCTGCGCAGAGAACAACAAATCTATTAAGTGGGAATCCCGTTTCGTTCTTCATCAACTGCTTAACATGCTTACTTATCGGCGTTTTTGTCCACACAGTGCTTTGAACGACGAAAGTCATGCAAGAGGGAATCTATGAAAACTAACTGATGAATTTTTTGGTTTGAGCCGAATCAGAATCTATAGCTCCAGAGGTGTAGTCATACTATCCACTCGCGCATCTGATCGGTTGCCATAAATGTTAATATGGCATTGCAGTTAACCCTTGTTATGTTGGACAATTATAATGGGGGAAGGGTGTCCGACACAGCCGATTGACCGACTAAACCGATGGCCTTTTTGGCCTATGGCCTGTTTAGTGTAGTCATACTTGCATTTTTTATTATTCCATCGCGAGAAAGCGCCATACGAGCTCGCTTAAGAGTTGCCGACCATCTGTCTACCACGCCATAAAATGGTGGAATCCCCTTAAGCGCCTTTCTCAACGGCACAGCTAGTAAACTTGTCGGCTTGCTGCACGTATACTGTCCCTTTAATACTGAACATAAAGCAGGAAAGCTGTCGACACCAAACTTTTAAGTCGTTGATTTGACCCGACTCTTCGAAGCTTTGACCAGAAGCCTCGACTTCTGGTCAAAGAAGCTATGTAATAAGCTATAATACTTCTGGTCAAAGAAGCTATATATTATTTGTAAGCACTTCCAACTTTGGAAAAGACAGGTATAATATATGACCATTGGTGACGAAGTCCTGCATGTGAAAAAACATAACGATCTTGCGTCACAGCCTCCCGGGCAAGATTGGAATGTGACATCATATATGATAAACATATTAAAAAAGTTTTGAAACCTCTCCGATATAATTCTAATTTTTTCATTTATTGTCTATACTTTATACTTCAAATAGTAGTGAATCATTAGCAGACTTTTCAAGTCTCATCAGTGCAGTTTGACTGATTGTTCAATTCCGCAAATTAGGACATAAGAACATATGTCTTTAAAAATTCACTTGTTGGGTTCCCCACATAAAATCCATCAATATTGATCATAGGCCCGGAATTCCAGAACCGTATTGCTGCTGCTGTATTTATATTACAGAGATGTAGACTGTGGAAAGAAAACGCAAGAAAAGAGACAAGTGGAACGCCATCCAAAGGAGAAGGAAGCACTGCCTCGAATGGAGTGCCCTCAAAAACAATAAAACAAAGAAACGTATCGTATTCAAGCAAGCCCTTTCAACTCAAAATCAAAACCGTCACAAGAAAAAATTGTTTGGGTCATATTTGTTTGGTTGTTCATCGCCTATAATAAAATTTCGACATTTTCAATTAACGATTACTGTACTAATAAATTTGCAACATACAGTATATATATAAGCTAACGCGTGAATTTAGTTACTTTTCTAAAAAAAGCGTGATTTTGGTCCAAGTTCAACGCTTTTCTGCTGATAGTTACAGTAAAATGGCCCACACTTGACGATATTCTTGGGAAAGGTAATTCAACGCTCTATGCGATGCATATCAAGACATAGAAAATGGAGGTCCGGAAAACGTCGCAATTTTAGTTGGTATCAGACCCGTTTTTGCAGGAAGCGCGTTGATGAAGAAAGCGTGATTTTGGTCCAAGTTCAACGCTTTTCTGCTGATAGTTACAGTAAAATGGCCCACACTTGACGATATTCTTGGGAAAGGAAATTCAACGCTCTATGCGATGCATATCAAGATATAAAAAATGGAGGTCCGGAAAACGTCGCAATTTTAGTTGGTATCAGACCCGTTTTTGCAGGAAGCGCGTTGATGAAGAAAGCGTGATTTTGGTCCAAGTTCAACGCTTTTCTGCTGATAGTTACAGTAAAATGGCCCACACTTGACAATATTCATGGGAAAGGTAATTTAACGCTCTATGCAATGCATATCAAGATATAAAAAATGGAGGTCCGGAAAACGTCGCAATTTTAGTAAGTATCAGACCCGTTTTTGCCAAAAACGCGTTGATGAAGAAAACGTGATTTTGGTCCAAGTTCAACGCTTTTCTGCTGATAGTTAAGAGTAAAATGGCCCACACTTGACAATATTCATGGGAAAGGAAATTCAACGCTCTATGCGATGCATACCAAGATGTAAAAAATGGAGGTCCGGAAAACGTCGCAATTTTAGTTAGTATCAGACCCGTTTTTGCCAAAAACGCGTTGATGAAGAAAACGTGATTTTGGTCCAAGTTCAACGCTTTTCTGCTGATAGTTAAGAGTAAAGTGGCCCACACTTGACAATATTCATGGGAAAGGAAATTCAACGCTCTATGCGATGCATACCAAGATGTAAAAAATGGAGGTCCGGAAAACGTCGCAATTTTAGTTGGTATCAGACCCGTTTTTGCCAAAAACGCGTTGATGAAGAAAACGTGATTTTGGTCCAAGTTCAACGCTTTTCTGCTGATAGTTACAGTAAAATGGCCCACACTTGACGATATTCATGGAAAAGGAAATTCAACGCTCTATGCGATGCATATCAAGATATAAAAAATGGAGGTCCGGAAAACGTCGCAATTTTAGTTGGTATCAGACCCGTTTTTGCCAAAAACGCGTTGATGAAGAAAACGTGATTTTGATCCAAGTTCAACGCTTTTCTGCTGATAGTTACAGTAAAATGGCCCATACTTGACGATATTCTTGGGAAAGGTAATTTAACGCTCTATGTGATGCATATCAAGATATAAAAAATGGAGGTCCGAAAAACGTCGCAATTTTAGTTGGTATCAGACCCGTTTTTGCCAAAAACGCGTTGATGAAGAAAACGTGATTTTGATCCAAGTTCAATGCTTTTTCTGCTGATAGTTACAGTAAAATGGCCCACACTTGACGATATTCATGGGAAAGGTAATTTAACGCTCTATGCGATGCATATCAAGATATAAAAAATGGAGGTCCGGAAAACGTCGCAATTTTAGTTGGTATCAGACCCGTTTTTGCCAAAAACGCGTTGATGAAGAAAACGTGATTTTGGTCCAAGTTCAACGCTTTTCTGCTGACAGTTAGAGTAAAGTGGCCCACACTTGACGATATTCATGGGAAAGGTAATTTAACGTTCTATGCGATGCATATCAAGATATAAAAAATGGAGGTCCGGAAAACGTCGCAATTTTAGTAAGTAACAGACCCGTTTTTGCCAAAAACGCGTTGATGAAGAAAACGTGATTTTTGGTCCAAGTTCAATGCTTTTCTGCTGATAGTTAGAGTAAAATGGCCCATACTTGACGATATTCATGGTAAAGGTAATTTAACGCTCTATGTGATGCATATCAAAATATGAAAAATAGAGGTCCGGAAAACGTCGCAATTTTAGTAAGTAACAGACCCGTTTTTGCCAAAAACGCGTTGATGAAGAAAACGTGATTTTTGGTCCAAGTTCAATGCTTTTCTGCTGATAGTTAGAGTAAAATGGCCCATACTTGACGATATTCATGGTAAAGGTAATTCAACGCTCTATGCGATGTATATCAAGATATAAAAAATGGAGGTCCGGAAAACGTCGCAATTTTAGTTAGTATCAGACCCATTTTTGTCAAAATCCCTTTTTTGCACAAGGCACGATTTTGTAAGCTTTTTTTCTTTTTTCGTCTCTCTCTCCTTTTTTCTGCCAGAATTATAGTGGTCAGATAAGGGTGCTGTTTATAAATGGAAGCCAGTCAGTCAGTCAGTAGCAATTTATTTAGTTGATGTCTTAAAAGAAAACAAACACAAGTTAGGGCAACACAAGAAGTAAAAAAGTTCAATATTAACGAGAAAAAAATTGTTTACATCAACAAGGAGACTGCGAAGAACCGATTAAGGTCTTTAAGTCAAGCAGCCACCCTGGGATCATACTGCAGTAATTTCAGTTGGTAAGATTTCCGTAGTTCATTGAGATTAGAAGCAATCTCTTAATTGTGCTGCAAAATTGTAAATATATATTTAACGGTAACTTTCTAAAAATTTGTTTTTTAGAAGTGTTTTAAATCGCGAATAGGATAGAGTTTTTAGTTCTGGTGAGAGAGAATTCCAAACCTTAGCCCCTTGAAACTTGAAAGATTTTTGACAACGGTTTTATGCTGTATTTAGGAAAATAGAGATTATTTTGCGTTTTTGATCGAGTATGTCGATCGTGTATTGCTGTAAGGCTGTTAAAACAGGAAAGGAGACCAGAAGGAAGTAATTGCTTCGAGTGTTGGTGCATTAATTTAGAAATTTCATACGTGTACAAATCGTGTATTTTCAAAATGCCAAGTTTATGAAATTGCGGCGTGATAGAAGAAGAAAATGAGTTTGAGATGATTCTGATTGCTTTACTTTGAAGTCGTTGTAGTTTAGCAAGGTAAGAAGAGAATGTGCTACCCCAGCTACCCCAAAGCGGGAGACCGTAAAGTAAGTGGGGATGTACAAGAGAAAAGTAAAGGAGATGCAGAGTAGAAGACGGAATAACATAACGAAGCTTGCTCAAGATTCCTATAGATTTAGAAAGTTTTGAGACCATATTTTCAATGTGTATCTTGAAATCAAGTTTTTTGTCTAAAGATACTCTTAGATACTGAATAGAGTCTAGAAGCGTTTGCTTCACCGGAAATTCCGGTTACCGAAGTTCGAAAATCGTGGTTTGCGGAACCGGAAACATCCCCTAACGGTTCCCCCACTGTGAGAGTCACACTACAGGAACCGAAAACGGTTACGCAACTACGATTTTTTAAACTTCGGTAACCGGAATTTTCGGTGAAATAGACACTTCCTTTATAAATACGCAGTGTCTCCGTGTCCGTCCCGGATTTCTTTGTTGCCAAGTTATTCATTCGGGACGTACATTTAATATTGTAGGTTAAACGTTCGTCATTGCTGGAGGTTTGTTGAGAACAACGCACAATTGGCAGGCTTGGCTTGATGGATTGTTTCAAGGTTTCGAAAACCAAAAAGACAAGCGGGAAAAAAGCACTGAGCAGAATATGACAGTGTCACGTGCGTGTTGGTAGGCATAGAAACACAGAACTAAAGTTGGTTATTAGCGGTTAGTGGGAAGCCGGTAGTAAGAAAGATCCTCTTCTACGTTACACAGAAAAATATCAATATAGCGTAGTACCAGTAGGCAATAGAATTGATACTGCAGCAGAGGTAACCTACATGATTAAATGGTTAGCGGTCGGTTCATAACGGGTGCTGCGTTGTTGTCTTAACAAGAGCCCAGTTATAAAGCTAAAAGTGTTGTAACTGCTAACTCTAACACTACAAATACAAGAACTGAACTTGTTAGGCTCTGATAGGTTATTATCGGTTACTGGGAAAGCCAGTAGTAAGAAAGATCTTCTTCTACGTTGCACAGAAAAATACCAATATAGCGTAGTACCAGTAGGCAATAGAATTGATAAGCTACTCGTATCTTGTAGCCAAGGGTGGAAACCCAAACCTAAACCTGAAAACCCGGTTTTGAAGGAAATTTTTGAAACCTAAACTGAAACTGACACCTGCTGAACCAATTTTTTGAAAACCTAAACTCAAACCGAAACCGTTTTTTCTTAAAAACGTCAAAACCGAAACTAACACTAAAACCTGTTCAGAATTTTCTAAGATTTTTGGTTTTAAAATTGTCATCACCATCATACCAGAACAGTTCCTTTAATGCTGAACGTCAAATAGAGAAGCTGTGAATACTAATTTTTGAGTTTTCGGTTTCACAGGATTTGGAATTATACCCCAGTCGACAACTTCCGAAGCAATTGCTCTCCTCACTCGGCCAACTGAGTTGCTACTTATCATCGCAGTACAACAAAAACACTCAAAAGTATAGCACATACATAACCCGTATTTAAAATAAAATAGCTTTTTTGGATGAAACTTGAACCGAAACTGAAACCCAGAAACCGAAGTTGTGCGTAAGCAAAACTGAAACCGAAACCTATTTTTCAAAAGCCGTGAAACCAAACCAAAACTGAGACCTGACATGTGGGTTTCAACACACCGAAACTGAAACTGACACCCTAACGCCAAGTAGCCAGGTTTCCACTCTTGCTTGTAGCACTGTAGCGGAGGTAACCTACCGGTACGTGATTTTGATTTGTCATTTTGTTACTCTTTAATTAGTGTTTAAGCTGCTAGCAGGTTGGTGTTAACAGGGTCTAGTACCCTACAGTTATAAAGCTAAAGGTATTGTGACTGCTAACTCTTAACACTACAAATACAAGCACTGAGTTTGTTAGGCTCTAGGCACAATTAAAGTCAAGTGCTGGTGAATGTCATTCTCAAAAAAATGTCATACCATTAGGCTATGTACTGGTACCATATGTCTTTACATAGTACAGTAGCTGAGTAGTTTTATTTTTTTTTTTAGTTTATTTAATTTTGCCGAGGAACCTCGGCCAGGAAGCAGCGAAGGGACCTTGCGGTCTTCAAGTCAAGCTGTCACCTGCCACCTGTCTACCACATAAAGATGGGTGCATCAAATTTTTATCATTTTTCAAAAAAAATATGGCTCAGTGATATTCTTGTTCTCCAGCCAAAAAATGATGACATGTAAATTTTGAGGGTAATCGGTCACCCCTAGACCCCCCTCGCTTCACCCCACCTCTTGCGGCTCCCCCAAATATGAAAAGTTGTGTTTTGCGTTGGTTTTTCAAGAATCATAGGTCATGTTTGGTATCAAATTAATCAGCATTCTACCAGCTACCACACAAACGCATTTAGAACACAAAATATTGCTATTTGATTTGCGCCCTATTTAAAAGCACACCAATAGCCTAAGATATTAAAACACTTTTTGCATAAAAAAAAACAACAAAACAGGCTGGCTGATATGAACCATGATCTGATGATAGGTATGTACATGTTTAAGAACCATCACAAAATTAAGTAATATTTTTCATGAAACTAGACAGACATGGAAATTAGAGTTGTGTAGAAACAAATTAAAAATAGGGCACTATCTGATGGATGCATTTAGATGAGCGTGACCATTGGGTAGCATTAAGACGCAATGTAGATTGTAGTTAGCAAAATAAAGTTACTCTCGTGGAAAGTTACTTTTATAATTTGGTTTGTCTTTTCTTTCGCAGATCAGCAGATCGGGGTAATCTTTGCGTTTTTTTTCAACAAACTGTAAAGTGTTGATCAAAGTAAAGCTTTTTCTAGTAAAGTGCAAGCAAAGTCAGATACCAATTTATCTCCTCTCTCGGCTCAGTCATTGACCACGTTTAATCTTGCTCAATCCGTATAAAGTGCAGTATGTTTCACTGATATTCCACTCTTCGACAGGTTCATCTAAAAAGGATGCATCAATTTTGAGTAGGTTAAAAATATACCAGGAATCTGGGCCAATTAAAGATACAAGGGTTGTAGTGGTATTGAGGACAGGAAATACTGGCTTTCCAAATGTTGCTCCATGTCTTTTTATTGGAAAAGATGTGGGACTAGGTAAACGAGACAAAAAGGTTAAGAACCCCTGTTCTAAACTGACCAGAAAAAAAGTTGCAGGCAAAAAACAGCTTTTTTGATGAAAATCATGCATTTGCTCTTATGCAGTAGCCTACCAGTAGTCCATCTTTGCAATTTATAAGACTTTCTAAGAGTCAAAATAATTATCAAGTTAGGTTCAGTTGGTCTAATTTATTACGGTAATATTTGCGTGCAGCTGTGCATATGTAGAATATGTAATGTAGCATTTGACAAATTATCCACGCAATATATGTACCAAAATAGACATATGTAAGCACATAACAGTACTGTGCTTGAATGATATCAATGTAATTCTTACTATGTAGTACAGTGCATCAAATCTCAAGATATCGAGAAAGCATAAAAACTGATCAACAAACACTTTTATGTCAGTCAAGCTTATTTATAACGCAGTGTCTCCGTGTCCGTCCCGGACATTCCATATTTTAGGTTAAACGTCCGTCATCGCTGGAGGTTTGTTGAGAACAACGCACAATTGGCAGGCTTGGCTTGATTGATTGTTTCAAGCGTTTCGAAAACCAAAAAGAAGAACGTTTGTTGTTTAAGTAATAACTGTCGGCTCCGGGGCTAACTAATAAGCTTGCATTTTTGCTGTACTGACAGACAACCAAGACATGCTTGTGCAGGTGGCTTTGTTGAGTTTTGGGCCTGCAATTATTGCATTGTAAGGAATTTAATTGTCGCGCAGAATCCTCTGATACAGCGCATGCAATATCAATGTGTTAAGTCATTCAGGGTACCCATTCACAACTCCCTCCAGGTAACCCTTGGGCAAGGTTTAGAACCTGTTAGCCCCCCAATAGCTGGGGTCACAGGCTGAAATTTTAGTGCTAATACAGTTTATTTGCAAAATTGATCTTGTTTGCTATGGCATGTTGCTTAATTAACTAATTAATTAATTTTGTTTCTGTGCTGGTTCGTTTTGTGCGAGTGTTTTTGTTGTTAAATCCATTTGTTTTTTTTGTTTTTTTTTGTTAGGGTCACGCAGCCATGCCTAGTCTTTTTGACGGGCATGCTACAACGATTACCCGTTTTGCTGCGTGTGCCCTTTCCTGCGCTTGGCCAATACTTATTATGAACGTGTGTTTCTAACGTTATGGAGTGCGGAAATAAAACGAATTGAAACGAAACGAATTGATTAGCATTGATTGAAGTCGTTGCGTTCCGCATGCACAACGCTGGAGGTTCTACGTAAAACTTCTCTCTTTTATTTTGTGTGAGCGTGAGCAGGTAGGCGTAATTTCCCACCGCGCTTATTGTTTGGTAAGTGTTAATTAGGGCAGCCAAATGCTAATAAAAATATAATTACAGCAGTAACCTGTTTTGAATCCTAGCGAAATGGCAATGCTAAGACTTGAAATGTCCTTACTTCCAAATTACAATCTAATCTGCTACAGTATACCACTTGATATCTTTTTTTTTTAAAAGAAAACTAGTTTTCAAAAAAGTAACCGTTTTTCCAGCATGAGCTCAGAAATTTGCATGAAAATGATTAGTAGGCTAGTATTTTCTTACCCTATGACAGAGGTGGGCAATTGTTTCGGCTTTTGGGCCGCATTGATGTATTATTTCAGTCAATTTTCATTGTAAACTAGGTAAAAAATTTATTAAAAAAACCAACAATTACTAAACAAATAGCCTATATCGAAGTTTTTTGATTGAATTTAAAATGCAAGCTCATGAAATTTGCAGAATACCAGAGCTGGAACGAGGACCCAAACTACCGAGACGAGACATCATGGCTTCGAGACCCGAGACGAGACTTTTTCTGTTTAGGCCGAGACAAGACGAGACTTGGAAGTTTCGAGACCGAGACGAGACTTCACAAGCCAAAAATCGGAAAATATAAAAGTGGGAAGAAGACACAGAAGTAGGCCCAACAAAATTTGGTTATTGAAACATTTTTATGGCACAAAACGTTAGCAGAAACACTAGCATAACTTTTGGTTATTGAACTTTTCCATCACGAATTAACTGTGTCATTGGTCATGTCCCTCAAACGTAACAAAACAGCAGATTTTCAACTCACAAGATTAAGAGTCCCTGTAGCTTGCAAGCACGCAGTACCTCTCGCTGTAATTATACTAACCGGTACACGATTACACAGCATAAATACTTTTTTAATTCAACGAAAAAGATGACACAAAAACTTTCAACAAGAAATTTCACAGGCATATATGTAGGCTAGGTTGGTCTAGGCCAGTGGTTAAAACAGACTAGTTTCAACATGAATTGCATAAAAAATCAAAGTATATGCTTCTGATATTACATTTGCAGGCTTGAGCACAAGCTTCTGTCAGTTGAATTGCAGTCTGCTGTTGCAATTCGCAGTCAACCAATGTTGCCATGTTTTTTCCAAAGTGCAAAATCATGCACAATTTACACTTTTAAGAACTGGAGTACTACTTACTGGAAGTTACTGCTGTTGCTTACTTATTATAGATCTGAAAGCTAGAATTTCCTTATGTCTCGATCGAGACATGACCATTTTCCGAGACATTCAAGGTCCGAGACCGAGACAAGACGTTAGGGCAGCAGACCGAGACGTTAAAAATCGTGTCTCGAGACCGAGACACGTCTAGAGACATCCAGCCCGACAGAATACCTTTACGGAATTGTAGCACTAATATGATTTTTATCATTAATTTGCTCAAGGCTTCCGCGGGACGCAGTTTGCCCACCGCTGCCCTATGACATCTCAAGAGGGTTTCCATAAACTATTATGGCGGGAGAGGAGTTTTAACAAATTGTCAAATAACTTTGATGATGTCATGACGGGTGAAAAAGTCATATTTGAGGGCAAAACGCTATACCAACATACGAACAGCGGGCTAGCTTCAAGGTCAGAATACCGCCAAATAGGAAGTTTGAGTTTTAAAATCGCTCAGTAAATGTAATATCATAGGATATACGAACGTTCCCTTACTTGTAAACTTAGAGAGAATTACGTGTTTAAGCGTTACTTTTTTCTACATGGCGTGCATCATCAGTTTGCAATAGGCTACTTGTGAAAGATGAAACTCACAAACAGTTCAAAGAGAGAAGGCAATCAATTTATTTACATTTTACATAAAACTACATTTAAACATTGCATAATGGTACAGCACACTCAAGTACTCAAGACTACTTTGAAATTTAGCTTGAATAGTTTGAAATTTTGGATCGCGAAAATTTTTGTGAAAATTACCATCTCACTAACGAAACTAGGTAGAAAGCAATACTTGGTGTCAAAATTCGCAATTGTAATAAATGGCAAGTTGCGTAAAAATATTTATTATGATATGTCTGTGGCTAGTAAAGACAATCTCTCTGCAAAGCTAAATTTCATTAGCTTACAATAAATTAATAAAAGATAGAAATAAAAAAATGTAGCAGTAGGCTGTCTGGAGTTGCAGCGATTGCTATCTTGCAGAAAGAGTGTAATAGATTTACAAAATTACATTGTTGCTGCATGATAGCACTTTCTGCAAAACCAAACACTTCGCTTTGGCGGTTGCTTTAGCCCAACACATTTTAAGTGAAACCACTCAAGACACGAGTCGCAACACAAGCTGTTTGCCGAAACCAAATTATGGCAGCAAACAGCGCATGCCCATTCACCTTTATCACTAAAAACATTTATGACCGATTTCACTACTTCCACAAGTTCTGGCCGTGTTTCCACCTCATGCTCTTCTATGAGCAGTTTATCATCCCCATGCAAAATGCGCTCAACGATGTTTTCGTCAACAAACCAACTCAGAATATCTGAAAATAACACAAGGTAAGTAAAAGAATCAATTCAGACTTTGCGCGGATAAGTACAAAAATACATCACAAGTAATAGTAATTTTCATTTGCAGGTTTAAGCTTTTTATCTTGAATCGTGCTATTTCGTCCTAACCGCAAACGACTCATTTTGGATTATTGTTTGCACAAGTAAAGAGAGCAATATGTGCAATGACATAATAGTGAAACACGTGCTACTGAAGTACGGCAGCGTTCGCATTACTCAAAAATGTATTGAACACCAATATTAGCCTAAGCATACATTTCTTGCACCATCATTACAAAGAGTGCACATGTGATTATTTTATTTTCATTATTGCTCATTAAAAATAAAATTGAAATATAAACAAGATCAGCCATTTGTTATCCAAAGACACTGATCGCAGTCGTAGTAGAACACCAGAGCACAGCAGAGGAATAGATTAAAATACCACTGATACTGTACTACAATAGAGCTATTACTATTGTTTATCAAACCAAACCATATACTATACAATACAAACAATCAACGGGGCTATCACAATTCTTAAAATACTAGTACAAAATTACTTATTCAGATACCTCTGTGTTTTTGTGTTTCTGATCGTTTCTTAAATGGCGTTAGGCCTTTTGATGTTTTTTTCTTTTTATTTGGTAATCCAATTACAGTCAGTCCAGCTCCCTTTGGTCGAACACGTTTTATCTTTTTTGGAGGCAATTTTAGTATTGTCAAATCTGTAGTGACACTAAAACCTAAAAATGTATTTGTTAAAAATGTATGCAAGATTTTTGGCCAGTAAGCATGCCAGTATCTGTAAAAAAGATAAATTAGTAATAGCCAATAAAAAGTGAATATTTTTGAAACAAAACAGCACGTGCAAAAATACCAATAACGCATTTGTCGAAAGTGATTCCATACCTGCATTCATGTTGGTAGAGATGTCTTGCAGAATTTTCCCCGATTTTTTAGAGGTGGAGTCAGTTGCTCCATTATCGGCGCCATCTGTAAGATACATTTACATGTTCAGTACAAACAAGCGTCGCTTGAATAACCGCTACGATTTATTATTAGGCTTTTAATCAACTCGAAAATGCAGTTATAAAAAAGCGTTTTTAAAATTATTGAATTTGACATTTATTTTACAAAAATTTTTTCCAAAAATTAATGAATCGTTTCTAAGTGCTACCTGATAACTCTTTCACGTTGATTTGTGCAAACAAAAAATAAACTTAGAAAAATAAAAATTGACTCCTATCAGTAGAAGTTAGACATTTTGTATTAAAACTTGGTTAAAATATTGGATCATCAGCACTAAACGCTAGTTCATCTTGATCTGCAGGCTGCAGAAGTGGCATGTTGATCTTCTTCAACTGTGGATTTTACAACAACATGTGTGACAGTATTGATGAAACAAAAGTGCAATTACTATTATAATAAAAGCATGTTAGTTTGAAACTTGTCAATCACTGATAATGACATCTACCAATTTTTACGTATTTATCTAAGTTTATGCCTTATCCGTTACTTCGTTTATCGCTGAGCTTAATGCATAAGCCAACTTGTCTAAGCTCAAATTAAAACTAGAACTATCTGAAAAATTTACTAAATGAAAACTTTTTCTTAAAAATTAGTGATATCGCTTCTAGGGGATAGCTGGTAATCTGTCCACAGTGTTGTGCTGAAGCAATAAAACAAAAAACAAAAAAAAAAAAAACAATGGTTCAGGCATTATCTTGAAAGGTGAAGATTGAAGAGTTTAGACTTACCAACAGTATATGATGCACAAGTTGTATTAAGACTTGGTTGAAATATTGGATCATCATCACTAAACGCTGGTTCATCTTGATCTGCAGTACTGTAGGCTGCGGAAGTGGTATGTTGATCCTCTTCAACTGTGGATTCTGCAACAAGTAAATAATAAACTACAAAATTTGCAGATGATATTGCGGAATGACAAATTTACAACACTGAGTTAAGCATTATGAAATTCTGCATATGGATTAAAATGCTCAATGCATACACTTTTTAACACTTAATAATTTACAGTCCACGACGTTCAGGCGCGAAACAGTTAGGCGTCGCAAAGTTTAGGCGTCGCGACGTTTAGGCGCCAGCTTGTCTATGAACTATTAAAGGCGCTACCGTTTGTTCGTATTTCTTTGCGTATTGCATATCGATTAATTATGTTTTAATTTATTTGTTCAACTGAGCTGAGTCAGGTGAGTTATTTACATTCGACCTTGTAGCTGCAAATCTACATTGTTTACGCTTTTACCGTATACCAACAAACGGTAGCGCCCTTACTAGTTCATAGACAAGCTGGCGCCTAAACGTCGCGGCGCCTAACTGTCCGCGCCTAAACGTCGTGATCCGAATAATTTGCACCGAGGACCCGAAAAACGGTTTATTTTTTGATTTGTGGTGTTTCAAATATCTCACCAGATGGTTTCGGCTTTAAAACTCTAAAACCTTTGCAACTACAAAAACACAGTTCCACAAAAAAAGAAGAAACATGGCAACAGTTTGAAATTTCACGTCGAACTCTTCTAACTTTAACAAGCACTGGTGTGATGGAAAGCTTTTCTAAATGTCAGATGGTGATGCTATAAAGTTTCAAGAAATATAATTGTGATTGTTGCTAAATGAAGCTTTGAAATTTAGCATACCCTAGCGGCCTAGCTCAATGGTAAATTCACTCGTTTATACCTTTGCTCCCAACAACTTCACAAGCAACCACATTTTTTCCTTCTGTCAAATATTATTTGAATGTAGATAAATTTTGAAAGTTGTAATCGAATTCTTGTTGGCTCAGCTCTGACATTACTTGAGCAATTGAAACCAACATATCAAAACATTTTCTGTATTTCTGTTACTCTGTTAGCACACGTGTTTGTCGCTGTCGTGGACAGAAGCCAATAGATATTGCTTCACCCGCATCGTCGTCGCTTTCATTGGTAACTGCTTTTTGATACACACGATGATTCTTCTTCAAATATTTTTGCATCCATCGCTTTCCACACAGAGATTCTTCAAAAAGAGATAATTTCAGATATTGACGAACAGCAAAAATATGTTTACATGGTAGGAGGAAGTCGCATCCAACGCAATGTTTCCCAAACTGTTAGATTTGACCAAAACTGCAGAGGCATCCACTAATTGAATTATGTGAATTCTATCACAATCGCTAAGTTGTTTCTGAACATGTTGAAAAGCGAATGGAGTTAAAAGCTTTGCTTAATTTTGTTCGATGACACTTGATCAAGAAATAGGTGTTTTAAGAGATACGTAGGCAGCCGTACAATTTTTTTTCATTCTTGAGACTATTTATGCACTTCATAAAATCATGAAAAAATTCTGTTACTCTTAAATATCGCGTGATTACACTTTTTAGCTTCTGATTGGTAGCTTCAAGACGATTGTTGGTGTTGTTTAGAAATGTGGCATTTTTGGATTTCAATCCTTCCACCCATTGACTTCTTATTCCATGCCAGTTGGTGTTAAAATATTCCAAAACAGATTTCGGAACAGACTTTCGAAAATAATCATACTGTTGTTCATAATCTGCTTCACTTTTGGAATAAGCCAATTTTTGGAGTAACTCCAAAGACATGTTTCGCTCACCCATTGAAATACCCATCTTTTCTGTACATACTTCACGTCGAAATGAGCGCAATGTGTGAAAGAGACATATTAATAAACTTGCAGCAGGCAATTTTTCCACCAACACTTCACGCTCAGTAAAGTCCTTGTCTGCCACAAGAACTTGAACATCTGACCAAGTGGAATTTCTCTCCTTGAATTTTTCCATCAAATAAGAGAGTATATTTTTGTCTTCTGTAGCTACAAGCCAAATACATATTATCTCAGACTCTCCATTTCCATCTACGTTCTGCAAGATGTACAATGGCATGCGTATGTCATTCAGTTTGTACGTTGCATCTATAAGAAGTTCTGGGAAAGACTGAAATGTGTCTCTCATTTCTTTTGTTTGAAAAGCAATTGCTTGTAACACATTATTGCTGTCATCATATACATCAAGTGTAGAACCTGTAGAACCTGCAAACAAATTATTGCTCATTTTATCAACTGCAAATATTCAAAAGTTTTTTTACAACCATGAACTTTCTGATATGGGTCTATTCCATAGAAGATAAGGATACTGTTGCACCACAGTCTGTACAAGTGTAGCACACGGTTCAATTGCTATTTAATTTTTAGGAAATCTTTTTTAAGATTGGTAGATCAAAAACAGTTCAAGATATACGATCTGTGAATTCAGACTTCAAAAAAATGTAAGAACAAAATTCTGTAAAAAAATGTAGCAGAAAACCAACGTCGTTTTACAGTCAATAATAATTGGGTACCTGCAACTTTTTTCATTTCAGACACTAGCTCTTCCAACGTATTTTCATTACTTCTACTTCTAACTGCAATGTTATGAATATCTTTCAAATTAACTTTTTTGCCGTATCTCGACTGAACCGACTGCAGGATCAATTTTTTATTAGCTTTTAAATTGATCATTTTCTCAACTTCTGAACGTTCATTTTCAGGTAATTTTTTTTGTCGAGGCAAATATGAATAGACTTCCTGTAAAAAATCATACTATTCTAAATCAGTTTTTTGTTTATTTTTTGATTGCACACTTTCAATGTTTTTTTTTTTTTTATTGAAGATCGCAAGAGTTATTCTACATTCCTTCTTTGCTGCATATCTTACTAACTTTTATTGTAAAATCAAAGGTGTAATTTTTTGTATTGGTTTTACTTGCATAAGCCTGATTAACTCTTGCCAAAACCAAAAAAACAAAAAAGCCGGAGACTTGAAAAAGTCTGTTTTAAATGCTTTAAAGAATCTGCAAGTGGATTCCAGTTAGACATTTAAGTGAAATTAGATGTTACTCTCAGGTACTAGTACTAATTGCAAGTCAGTACATTAAAGAAATATTTTGCATTTAGTAGTACATCATCCTACCTGATGTATGTCATGATTATGAATATCATTTTCACTAATTGATTTAATATAAAGATGCTGTCCATTCAAAGTCAACCGAACCATGATTCTGAACAGGCACCCTTTTCTGTACGTTCTAAAAACATAAAATCAATGTTTAAGAAATTAGTCAACAATAAACTACAGAGTAACAAGGTGGGAGAAAGGTTTCTCATTAATCACCACGCTGTAAGCTGTTAAACCATTCAACTTTCCTGAAAATGGTGATCATGCTGAATCAGTAGCTGCAACAGCAGACTTGTAATTAAAGATTGCATTTGTCTCGATATTCACATTGCACAATTAGCAGTTGTGTCCTTGGAAAAATCACTTCACAATAGTTATTCACAGGTTCTTGTGTTGAAGTGGCAAACAACTCAAGATGTCTGTTCTAGTAGCAGCTTGTCTCGAAAAAACGGTTCTTTGCTGTTTCCAGCTCAGGTCAAATTAAATTTTGAGAACTAAAAACAGCCAATGGCTGATTCTTTTAAGATTTGGTTCATATTTATAGAACTTTACTAACGTTAAATGTTGCCTTTTGCCAGTAGAATGGGAAGCAGCTTTCTTTCCTCCATGTATGCAGCAGTAGTCAATTTCACCATATTGCAAATTCGAATTAAATTCTTGAATTGATGATCGTTTTGCTGCTGAACTAATGGAACGTGTGTGCCGCTTATATAATTGAACAAAATTATTTTTTTCCCACTTTGAAACTGCTTCTGCCAAAGATTCATAACTATTGAATTGATCACCTTTAGCTAGAATGAAGCCTGCTGATTCATTCACAGTAATTACACATACAGTACTATAATACAACCCTGCAGTAAAACAGAAACCTATAATATAATAAGCAAGCTGTCTGTCTGTCAGTAGATAGCGTTTGTGACCTCACAAAGTTAATATTGTGATGTTGATTCAATGCTGCTGGAATAGAAAAAATGCCTTTATTACTGAACATCTTGATTTATACATAAACCTAATATTTTTCAATGATTTTTTTTATTTGTGATACGTAAGAAGATTTAATGCAATCATATCAGTTTAGCAACTGCAGCGAGCAAGACAATCTCAGAATCAGAGAGCAAAAACGCCATGCATAAAAACGAACCAAAAATTGGGTATGCACTAGTTAATATAATTAATAGACCAGCAGAAGCATGTACATATCTTCTGCATAAATTCAACAAATTACAATGCTTCTGCAACCCATTCATAAACCCTTGGTGATCCATTGTTGGGTTGCGACCCATGGATTGAAAAATGCAGCACTAAGCTACTACACCGCAAAAGCATTTTAATGATCATTAAATTTTTATGGTGCAATGGTTAGGAGTGTTGAGCTTGCAATGAAAAAGTTTTGCCTGAATCAATATCCGTGCTCAAGATACTAAGCAATACAGTTGTGACTTTGGGAAAGCCACTTTGCAATAATTTTCCTCAGGTTCTTGTGCTTAAATGAACAAGGATTGATTAATTCTTGATCAGGTGACAACTTTCAAGTCAAATTCCTTATGTGTTGTATGCGCAACTGACAATTTGACAGTTATTACACACAACAAACGTAATATCTACAAAATGAAAATATGCAGTACAAACACAAAACGTAAAAGATGCATATAATTATCTTGATGATAAATAAACACAAGGCAAAAATGCTAAGTAATCGCTGTTTCTTGGTCATGGCAAAATAAATCCTGAAGAAATAGTTGTATATACTTATATTTCAAAATCAGCTAATGTAATAGTATATAACAGTATAATATCAATCAAAATATAAAGTGGAGGTGAGTTAAAGCCAGCCAATAGTTTATTAGTTTTTTTCCTTACACTGTTGCAGGATACGGGTACATTCTATCGGTAGGCTATAAAAGAACAAAATAATCTACCAGTACAAGTAGGCTACTACTGCTTTATTTTGCTGTGACCAGGAGAATAGAGAGGGAAATGTTTGGTTATCAAGCCAAGATGCCAGTTATACGCAAATGCTTGTCCTGTTGTTTGCCACTACAGCATAAGAACCTGAAAAAATTATCCTAAAGTGCCTCTCCCAGTTTCCCAAGAACACAACTGCTAATTGCCCAGGACGAGTATTAAACCTGCTACTGTTTGATTGGTGTTACCAGCCCAACACGCTAACCGGTGCTCAGTTGTGACTTAGCTCAGTTGGTAAGAGCGCCCGCTTTGTTGCCGGGAGATAGGGATTCGATTCCCCGTCGGGTCAAACCAATGACTTAAAAATTGGTATTCACAGCTTCCCTGCTCGGCGTTCAGCATTAAAAGGGATAGTGTGGAGAACAAGCCGGCAAGTTTACTTGTTATGTCGCAGGTAATAGGCACTTAGCGGGATTTCCCCTAGGTTACGCCCCAGCCGCCATCAAATTTTTACCATTTTCACCAAAAAAAAAATCATTTTAGCACCCTTTTTTATTAAAAAAGGGCATGCAGTGAGTTACAGTCATTATGGACAACGCAAACATATTTCTGCAGCTGATGTATAAAAGCAGAAGCGTGGCTAAAGTAAGTGAAAGGAGGTTGCAACCATTGTCAGTTTGAGATAGACTGAAAATTCAGTTTTAGCACCTTATTACAAGGCCAAAGAAGGGGGGCATGGCACCATGCCTCCAGTGGCGTATAGCGAGAAATTTTAAAAGGGAAGCCATAATTTCTACATTTCTTTTGACAGTGATGCAAACGGCTGGAGTGAAAATCGGCGAGAATTTTCAAAAGACCCCCCAACCAGTGCTTTGCTTTTGTATGTCCAGAGTCTTGATTTGATGGAGAGAAGAGATTTGTATTTTGCAAAACTCAGTAGGTGGAGACTGGACAATAGAAATAACTGTTTTCTAGGACTACTTTGCTTACAAAATTTTTTTGGCGTGAAATCGGGATTTGAGTGAAAAGCTGCATGGGCACATAGCATAACTTTTCTGCAAGAAGAATGTTTACATAGCTGCACTTTTGAAACTCTTTCAATTTAATAAATGTTTTCATAGCTATATGATCTTTGATGTGCATTACCGCAATTGGGGGACTGGGGGCAGAGCCCAGCCTAGAGCCCAGATGGAAACTGGACATACCGGTACTTGCAGTGAGTACAGTCACTATTATAGTAGTAGTAGTGTCTTTTATGTCTGCACCGTCACAATAAATAAAACACAGCAATATAGGATTTCAAATACCAACAGACACAGAAAAGGGAAGAAGCGACAAAACGATCTATCTACATTGTAACATGCTAGCGAGAGTGAAACTTGAAGATGAGGGGATTAGTAGGCATGGTTGCAACATCTGAGTAAGACAATACAGTAAATATTTCAGTAGTCCATGTCTAAAAGCAGGAGCAGGGCTAAAATAAATGAAAGGAGGCTGCAACCACTATTAGTTGAAGTAATTGCAGACTGGCAGTTAGGTTTTACCAGCTAAATACAGGGCCAAGAGAGGGGCCATGGCATCGAGCCCCCTCCCTCTGAATGCGCCTATGCTGCTACCACAATGCAATTGAGTTTGCCATGCAGCGGCGGTTGAAAATATGTTTAAACCAATACTACTGCTGCATAACAGACCAGCAAGTTTATGTCACAGTCATACTGAGAAGCGCACTTAGGAACCCTCCACTGCACGCCTATGATCGCAAACCAAGGTGGCTACCATTAACGTAATTAATTTTGATTTTATTTCTTAGCAGAGTGATTTTCTAAAAACCAGCCCAGTCAACGGCGCTGCAAAATAAACAGTTATGTGCTGCTTGTGATCAAGGCATCAAGCAGTTGAAACTTTAATTTTTCAATTTCCCAAATTTCAATTAACAATTGCACGAAAACGTCAAGGACTGCAGTTCCCACGCTTGAAAAAAAATGATCAAGAGTACTCTAGTAATCCAAAAGTTTAGAAATGAATTAAATTTAAACGCTACAACTGCTACTACTTTATTAACAAGAGTTAAAAAAGATTCAATTTTTGCAGAATGAGAATATTTAGGGCTGGAATTTTACATTTAAGTGTGTTTGACTGTTTGGGTCATGCAAACGCCATGCCAACAATTTGCTGTCTACGAAATCTAATGAGTCAGACAAACCAATAGCATTAGATCACAATAGTGAAAGCCATTACAAATTATCAATTACTTTCATATTAGAATCTGAATATGCATTGTGCACCCCCAACCCTCTCCCATAACCCCCCAAATTGTCTCAACGAACTTGGAGGATTCACGAAAATGATATTTTTGGCAACAAAATCGGCAAAATTCGCCGAAAAGCCGAAGATTTGCATCACTGTTTTAACCGTGTTTTTGTTTTGGCAGAACAAATTTGAAGCTGATTGAGAAAAAAGAAAAGGTCTAGGGGGGTGCGGGGGTCTGCTTCCCGGGAAAAAATTTGAAAACTTTACATGCTGTAATGGCTATTTTAGTGCTTTTTGAATAATTTTCAGGCAAATTTTGTTTACATTTTTTGACCTTAAGTCTGAGTGCTTCGCCAAGTATTGTGCATTTTGTTCGCACATTTTGATTATGCATGCTTAAGGCACAAGCGCAAGGTTTATCGCTATCAAAAAGTTTCGAATTATGGAAAAATTGTATTTATCAAAAACATTTTTGAACATGGTTGGTGATGGTATGCATACCCCTTATCCTACCCCTCTGGATCTGCCCCTGGCCATAAGCTGCAGAAACCATCAAAGGAGTCTGGCATATTACAGTCACTTGGCACCATTAGTTTTGTTCTTTTTACTAAAAGGCAAAGCAAAAGGGGGGGCCATGGCACAATGCCCTCCCCTCCCTAAATACGCTCCCCGTGCCTCCCCCCTGCGTGTGCCTATGCTTCTGCTGCATGCCGACAGAACTGATCTGTGCTGCTTTATTCACATAATTTGCACTTAAGTGTCTTGGTTGGGTAGACTTACTACACATGGTAAGGGGAATTTTCCACTTCCATGAAAATACTGGGGGGGATGCTGCCGGATTATTGGGGGATACATCCCCCCCGGATTTACACCTATGTCTAGAGGGAACACTGCTTTTTGCGACCCACCAAGATTCATTTTGCGACTACACCGTTTGGGAACTACTGATGAAAGCGCATTATTTATAGTTAAATTTAATACTAAATAGGCAGGAAAAAAATAAAAGGTAAGTAAATTATTATGACAAGGCAACTTAGTTGCGAGATAGCTTCATGACATATAATAATATTAGCTAAGAAAGGCTAATAATAAGCAGGATATAATAGGCGATGAAGCAGTGATGATGATTTCTTCACTTTTATCCTCCTGTCACGAGAAAGCGACGGAGCCGCTATGCTTAGGACAAATCCTGACTCGCTTAGAAATTGCCCTTGTTTCCGAGTTTTCCGCTTGAATTTTGCTTCAGACTTCTCCAATTTGCTGCTTGTTAGATTCCACCAAGCAGAAATAATTGTCATGAAGCATCTTACCAAAGGACGTAACAACGAGGCTTGGGTGGGGAGTTGAATCATAAACCTTGCGACCATGGTTGTCATAAAAATGATGCTCCAAACCACTCGACCACTCTGCTATTTACCACACTGCCACGCTGCAATGTGGCAAACGACTGACCAGTTCTAGTCCTGATTTGAGAGAAGCCTTAATTAAACAGCGCATATGATGTACCGGTAGGACTACAGTTGCAATTATTTTATTTATCACTAAATTCTTTTTTAAAACTGTAGAAATATTTGCTTCTAATTGTTTTGATAATTTAAAAAATTATGGTTTAGCTTATATGCGTTGCATATTCTCCGTAAAAAATGCATTAGAAAATCTGAAAATCAAAAACACTCTTAGAAAAGCATAAAAAAAACTAGTAATGTTGTTGCACTATTATTTATTTTTGCCCTTTAGATTTTACTTTACGCACATGATGAAGGCTTGGGGATTAGCTCTTAACAGGTTATCTGCATAATACAAGAACCTGGACCTAGTTTTGACTAATTTTGGTGTGCATAATAATGTTGGGTGTGAAAATGGTGCTGTTAATTAATGACCATTCAAACATAATGACAGTGCTATAATTCACAAGTTTTTGCTCAAAAAAAGAACATATTATTTACAGTATTAAAATGGTTCTTTTGGGAGATGTTATGAACCAGGGCCTACCAAAAAGTGTTATATTTGGCATAGAACAACTTGGAAAAATTATGCAATTTGTGAAGTGTGTGTTGTTCATTTGCATTCCATGGTGGATCACTGCTCCAATCAATCAATCAATCAATTTATTTTTGGCGAGATTACAGTAGAACAGTACCATCAAATAGTAGAAACAAAACAAAAACAAACAACTGGAGAGAAAAAATATATTCGTATATTTTTTATAAACAAATATTATGCACGCAAGCGCAGTAAAGTTCGTAAAAAAGGAGCACAACATGCAACTGTAATCCCAAAAGAGACTGCGAAGTGATTGTTAAAAGTCTTCGAGTCAAGCAGCCACCCACAGATTGCAGCGGCCGCTTGAGCGACTGCTATATCGTTACTACACGGTATACTCTTAAAGGAAAAAAGAAACGTCAGTAAAGTGAAAGGGGTTACTGGTAGGTTTCAAGAAGATCGTTTTTCAAATTCGCTTTAAATTTTTTGAAGGACTGTTTTTTCAATTCTGGGTTTAATGAATTCCAAATTTTAACTCCTTGGTATTTTATTGATTGTTGACAGCGACATGTGAAGAATTTGGGAAGGTATAGGTTATTATTGATTTTTGACCTGGTTGATCGTTCATGGATGGCCGAAAGTGGGCTAAAAAATCGGAAAAACAAGGGGGTAGAGAGTTATTATAATATTGATGCATCAATTTCGCAAATTCAAATGTATACAAGTCCGCAATTTTGAGAATTTTTAAGTTTCGGAATTTTGGGGTTATTGGAGTACGCCAATCGGACTTCGTGATTATTCGCAAAGCCTTGTTTTGGAGAATTTGCAACTTCGAAAGATATGTTTTAAATGTACTGCCCCAAAGTGAGAGTCCGTAGGCTAAGTGGGGTTGCTCCAGTTGTTGTTTGCGCACCACTCCGTGGCATAACTTTGTTGAACAAAATTTCTTGGTAAAAAAAAAATGTGAATGCCTTGCTCGGAAAATCAGCTTGGAAAGCATTCAGCAACCATCTTTGGTACCTTGTGGAAGAAATCATGCTGTTGTCATTGCTTAGTGGTGCTGTCACAAATAAGGTGAAAGAAGAAATTTTTGAAAAATTGACGAGTGTTGAAGATTTAACCAGTTTTAGTAGTCCACAAAGGAACTGGATTTGGAAGGTCAAATTTTCCCACCCTGAACAAAAATGTTAATGGCCTTAAATTTTTGTATTTTGTTGCATATCGATATTTACTCTCCTATCACGAGAAAGCGATCAATGCGCTAAACGAGCTCACTTAGGAGTTGCGGGCCATCTGTCTACTACACCAAAAGGGGGGAATCCTGCTAAATGCCATTCTCAACAGCACAACAAGTGAACTTGCCGGCTTGTTCTCCACACTGTCCCTTTAATGCTGAGTGTCAAGCAGGAAAGCTGTGAATACCAATTCTAAAGTCATTGGTTTGACCCGACTCGCAATCAAACCAAAGTCTACAGCTCCCAAGGCAGACGCTCTTACCATTCGGTCATCTGAGCTGTTAAATTATCCAACTGCATTGGTCAAGATTCCGGGAAATTCTTTTCAATTTTGCGATTAAGCAAGGACTTTTTGCATTTGCCAGTTCATGAACGGAGTGACAGCCTATCATTTTAAGACAATCTGAAAATCATTAACTCTCTAAAATGTGTAACGATTGTGCAGAAAGAGGAGTTAAACTGGGAGCAAACTTTCTGGCTGCAGCTAAAATTGAAGAGCGATACGAAAACATACTTCATTGTGGAGAATGATCGTAAAGTGCTTCTAAATGAAAGAAAAAGAAACTAACCCCCAATAAATGCTGGTTTCTAACACTGACAGAGTGACAATGGATTTACATGAGTGACTTTGTTTATTGATTGCTACACGCCAAATGACACTTCAACATCGCTGCAGGAGCAACAAAATAAACAGTGCATGTGTTAACCTATGATTCCATTACTTAAACCAATGTCAGGTACATGATGAACTGTGTTTTGTTGTAAATTAAATGATATAATTGAGCAATTAAAACTCTGGTTTACATAGAAAAAGTGAATTTTTAAAATAACTCAAAAAATACACAGAATAGAGCTTGGGGTTGTCTACAACACTCATAAAAATGTAGCCATTGCGATTCTTTTAAGCCCAAAATCAACTGTATAGGATGATCAGAAGCTGAAATATGACCGTTTTTAGTTTTCAAGCTACCCGATTGGGTTTGTGAGGGAGTAAAAATTTTTAATTGAATATTGCCACCTCTAAACATACTTCAATTTTCATAAAATTTTACAAGAGGCGGCTTTTCATCAAACCTTACCAACAAAAACAAGGTAAAGTTTATAACTCAAAATTTAAAAAATGATAGGGGAACAGCCACATCCTAGCTTTCAGTCTTCCATCAATGCTATCGCCTCTCATTTTGTCAACTTTTGATTAGTGTTAGTATCTGTAATGGGTAACAATAATCACGCCTACCCTTTATACTGCTTTGTTGTTTAAAATAGGAATACTGCATCCGGAAAAAAATAAGCTTCTGACGAAAAAGTAAAGGTTACTGAGAAAAAAATCACTACTGCATTATGATGTCAAACTTTCTAAATAAAACTCGTTACAAAAATGTATCAGATGCAAGTATAGGCAATTTTGTATCCCGTATTGGTATCGCTAAAGTGGTGTTTCAAAGTATCACGTATCGGTATTGCTTTAGCCCAATTTTAACATATCGCGTATCGGTATTGTTTTACGCAAATTTAGAGCATTGTGCCCATCACTGTCGGCACGTACAATTTACCCCAGGGAATAAATTTATCTCTGGTTTAGAAAGAAAGTTCCTCTTAGAGCAGATAGAAAAGTGCTAGTTCGGCATCTTGGAGCCCAAAACCAGCTTTCTAGCTCAACTGGTTGTTAAGATATGGCCAAATAGGCAATTTTTTTATCGTTTGGCAGATGTGCACGACCTCAGAGGGTGCACCAACGTAAAATCAGTTTAAATGTTATTTGCTTTATATTTGAGAAATACAGATACTACTTTTCAAAATTCAAAAATTTTATTTTTTCACCGCACCATAGTTCATAGTCATTGGAAAACCTTTAAACATCAAAAAGCGTTAAGCAGATCTGAGATACAGATGCCCCAAACTTTGCAAACATTTTTGAGAACAGTGATAGCGATTGTGTGGAAAAAGCAGGGCAGCAAACTTGGTCGATTTTTTATTGAGTTTGAGTTCAGCTTATTTTACGAGTTCGAATTCAAGCTCGAGTTCAGCATTTTCATTGTTGCAAGTTCACATTTGAGTTCGAGTCCAGTGAAAATTTATCAAGTTTTTTTGAGTTTAGGAAAAAAAGTGATTATCTTCAGCATTTACAAATGAAAATGAACTCAAGCTTTCTTAAAATATCTTCAAGTTCGAATTCAAGTACTCTGCCCAGAATATTTGCGCGTTCGAGTTCTTAGTTCAGACTTTTTTCAAGTTCGGCAAAAAGATCGAGTACAAGTTCGAGTTCGCAGCCCTGGAAAAAAGTGACCAAGGCATTTTTGTCCCATGATATTGCCTTGCATATACAAGCTAAAGAACAAGCATATACAAAAAATCTGTTTTCTAATATCGATCATAGTCTACCAGCTGAAAGTAGACTACTTGCAGAAAAGTAGAGCTGGAATTAAATTCAGACAAATTGCAGCGAATAGGAAATCCTGTACATGACAACCTGATTTTTTTTTGGTTGTTGATGAAAATAATTCATCTGGCACAGAGCATTTAAGTACTCTGGTGAGAGCCCTACGAATGCCTTAAATCAGTTCTCTGTGCAATGCCGACAGCATTGTTCAAGCAACTGACGATGCTGTTTGAGAGAGAGAGAATTTATTTTTCTTCGGCGATTACGATGCAAACACAGTACAAAAAATTTACATGAAAATATATAAAAAGCAAACTGTCGTCACCAGTGAGAGGCCGTGAAGGACCAGTTGTCCCTGTCCGTGATAGACATGGCACGGTCATCGTGTCTACAACCTCACACTAAATTTTTAACATACTTTGTAAATCAAGAGAAAAACAAAACAATAAACAAACGTAAATTGATGGCAGTTAACGAAGACATAGTAATAAAACTGTATCTGTGCTAATTCGTAATTATGTTATTTCTTAAAAACAGCATCGGTACTTCTAACAGCTAAGCGTATACTATGGCATTTTTGACTCAGTGCAACTATGGGTCTATGAAATAAATTCAGTTCAGATGGTATGCAGCATCTTTTTTACACGTTTTACAAATACTTGAAAACCAAGCTTAGATGAACATTTTATTTCACTGGGCAGGTCATTCCAGATCTTAACTCCCGAAATTTTGATTGATTGTTGCGTTTTAGTTTTATTTACTCGAATCGCGTGATATAAATCATTTTTGACAGATCCAGTTGAATATAGTTGTAGACGCTAGAATTTCGAGTATAATAATTCGTGAAACATTCAGGCAATACGTTAATTTTAAATTTCATAAATTTTATTATTTCTAATTGATATATTTTGTCCAACTGCAGCACCGACAAGCGTGCATAAATCGGTGGAAGTTTTGTTTTGCGGTAATTCGATTTTGTCATGATTTTAATTAAACGATTTCCTTTAGCTCTCTTGGAACCAATCGAAATTCCTTTTGTCTTCTATTGCCTGATGCTGCAAGATATATGGTGGCCGCAAAAATACCTACAGTTCTAAAATCCTTGTACCCCAAATTGTTTCATGTCACTTGTAGGCTATAGCTCATCTACTACACAACTGCGCAGTGTAAGTCAAATCTTACTTCTAAGAATGATGTTGACCAACTAAACTTATAGCAAGAATCAAAGCTGCAACTGTTAAAAACAAAACCAGACAAGCGCAGTTTGCAGCTATTGGTTACCCTCTCAGTCTGTCATAACGAGATGGGGAAGCTGGATAAATGCTGCCTCGTATAATGCAAATAATTTACCAGGAAAGCAATTGTAGAAAGTTTTGAAGGGTCTGGCTTGTTAGTAAATCAAGCAAAAGGTAGCGTGCAAACACCTGTAAGTTACCAAACTACTCCAAATCAAAAACAACATAAATGCTTGGTTAAGCTCATAGACGCGATGGAAAGTGCAAAGTTTACCATAAAGGAAGCAGTGCAGGCGATGTAAGCACTGGACTTTGGAGAAGACACTTGCAGCATTAGCTCTTACATTAAAAAGAGTATACAGAGCAATGACATTTCTAAAATAATGAGCATGGCAGATTTTGCCATGTTTTGGCAAAATCACACATTTCTCCTGCCACTTACAATTTGCTTCAACATTCTCAGTCCGCTAATGCGACTGTAGTGTACAAAGAAGCTTTTCTATGATGAAAAAAAATCTTGGCCAAGGACAGAAACTTCAGTGTTGAAAATGTAAAACAGTACGCAATTTTACACCATAATTTTTGCATGTGATAAATTACTGTAGAATCAAATGTTGTGTTCAGAGAATTTTCTTGATTTTTATTCGTTTTAACTTTTGTGTTAATATACTACAGAAATTTAAGAAAACATTAGCGTGATAAACCAATGTGGTTTCCCAACTATGGGCCATGGACCACTCTGCCTCTCTGCCACGACTGTAATATAGGAAAACCACCGACAGAGATATTGGAGTTAATCAGCTGAAGCAGCTGGAGAAGCTTGTACTCAAGATAGAAATAGATATTTGTCCAGAGCTTTTGCGATTCAAACCACCAAACCTTTTGGTCTACAACAGACGATGTGAGTTAACTTATGAGTTGCATAAGCTACGGTAAGGCTTAAAAGAAAGGTAAGAGAAGTTTAAGTATTAACCAAGAATGAGAGTAAAACGTACCACTTGAGAAAAAGAAAATCCTCAACCAGCTCAGCTTCTTTGAAAAATTTAGCCTTTACCTATATCTTTTTGTTAGCAAAAAAATTTGAAAAATATGGCAAAGCAATACTCAACAATCATTTTTGCACAACTCACCATTTATACAGAAGAGAGTCAGTTAAATGTCCATAAGCTACAACAAGGACCTTTTTTTTTTTACCAAAAAAAGCATATTTTTGGCTTTATTTTAGCAAATTTTTGACTTTATTTTGACCTAACCGCTTTTGCCTAATTACTTATATCTCGTTACACTTTTTTGATTAAAAATGGTTTATATAGTCCGCAATGCACAAACATTTCATGCATAATAAGTGCTATTTCTTTCTCAATTACCACACGCACTTTTACCATTGCAACTTACTATTTCGGAATAATCAAATAAAACTGCGCATAAAATCTTAATAGCAGCTCAAAAATACAAAAAAATCTACGTTTTTTTCATTTTTGTAAGGGTTAGGGTTAGGAAATTTTTGATGAAGAGAATTTTGACCAGTTTTAACTTCATACAAAATTTTGACTTTATTTTGACGCATAAAATCTACCAAAACAGACTCCTAAAGGCCTGAAACGAACGTTTGTACATGTTTGATCATGTAATAAGCTCCTAAAAAAATTTTGACTTTATTGACTTTAGCGGGCCCTAGCTATAACTAATTTAAGTGGAAGAAAATTTAAGTCTGAAAGAATTTCATGTGTTGAGAGATTTGGCCACAACTACCCCATTCTCCAAAGAAAAGTGAAGAAGAATGAAATGATGTAGAAAATCTGTTGTACAAGCTGAAATGAGAAACAAATTTAAGAAACTTGGATGATGATTTTAAAGTCCAAGTAAAGTTTCATACCACAGATTTAAGGATATCCATTACCGAATCTCAAATCGAGTCGAATCCGAATCCTAAATGATTCGGAATCTTTTTTTGATACTGCCGATTCGAAATGAAAAAAACTTAATCAATGCGATGCATTTGCGTCACTTATCTCGGAGAATAAATAGTATAAACACAGTCACGCATTTGCATTATAAGAGCGACAGCGCAGTGGTGCACACGCGTGTTTGAACAGCGTGCGCTGATATAGATACTATAGCAGTGATGCACCCACGCGAGTAAACTGCACACACCTACTGCACAAGCTTATGCAACAAACACACGCAATTGCCAATGACTGGTTGTGACGATCGCGCGTATTAAAGGCGCGTTTACCGACACGCGGCAACGCGACACGCGATGACGCGACTAAAATTATACTAAAAGTAATGTAGAAGGATTTTGCAGGTTTTCGCGTGATGGGTGAACTGTATAATAAAACAAGGTGCGAAAAATTTTTGTCGGGTATTGGTAAACGCGCCTTAAGGCGTGTTTACCAATACGCAGCTAGCGGCAATGTGACTACCTAGTTTTTTGTTTATTTTATTTTGACGTTGAATTTTGGTACGGCAACGCGATAAAAACCACGCTATATCAAGGAATTGTACCTGCACAATTTTTACCACTTTATTGCCCCGTATCAAAAAACATTTGAAATAACCTTGACGACGGGAATGAGGCAATGCACGTTTGATTGTTATGACATCGTTGAACAATGAAATTGCTTGACGCAGGCCAGCAAATTTTATATCGCGTTAATCGCAGGCCAGCATGATTTGTAAAGGTAATCGCATTGCCGCGTGTCGTGTATCGGTAAACGCACCTTTGTACCTGCTTCCTCAGCTCCGTCAGAGAGAGGTTTTTCAAGCGCCGGCCTAATGTAACAAAATTATGAAACAGACTGACTGGCGAACATGAGGAGGCCATAAACTTTCTTCATATGAATGAAGATGTGCTGTAAATAGGCTTATCTGTTAGCGTATTTTGTGCATTTTTTTAAGTACGCTTGTTGATGATTTTGCAGCATTGCATTGTGCTCACTTTGTTAGCTTCCCAAATTTTGGATTCGAAATGAAGATTCGAAATTCTGGATTCGACATTTGTGATTCGGATTCGATTCGAAATCAGCTAAAGTTCGGCTATGGCCACCCCTACACAGATTTCTAAAAGAGAGCAAACGAATATGCTCTACCCCTCAGAATAAAAGCCATGATCAATACCACAAAAACTGCAACAAGATCAGAAACTACAAGTATATATGTCATTATGACAAAGGTAGGGGTGTACGTTAGACCTGTCCAAATTTTGGACATTTTTATAAAGTCACTGCTATTGTTGATTTTCCCGTGTGTTTTGATGAAAAAATAAGCTAGCAAAAAAAATTGTTGAAATCGGACCACGTTTTCGCCCTCCCCAGAGGTCTCAAAGGTTTTCCATATGAAAGCGCTATAATTAGAGGATTCCCCATCCATGCATTGCCTATTTTAAGCGATTTACGGAGTTTTGGACTGCACAAAAAGTTTTTATGTGGTATATTGCTTTGATATTGTACAATAGGTGCATGCTGAATGATTTACCCTTACTATCAACCCCATTGGCCCCATGGGGAATCCCCATAAAAATGTATCAAGCATTTTAATGTTGTACAATTAGAAGTTACTTAACTCAGCCTACCGGTACTTACTATTTTAATGTTTTACAGATCAATGCTATAAAAATAAATAAATACTGAAAAGTTTTTTTTTAAACAGTTTTGTTAAGCATTATGGCAACTGCTTCAAAACGTGCAAAAGCTTCGTCTTCCAAACGACCCACGACCAGACCGAACTCGCTATATTATCTTATTGGGCAGTCGTGTGAATCACTTACTGGGTCAAAGCTTCCCACAACTCGACAAGTGCTGCAGTACATCTTGTACTTAAAAGAAATAGCTTCATTTAACACCCCGATTAATGTTTTTATCAAGCAAGCTGTTAAGGAAGTCCTTTCGTTTTGGAACATGGCTGGTATTAAAACAATCCAGCAGCAGAACGCAGAGAAGAAACTACAAAATATTTGGCAAAACTGGATGAACTTAAAAAAACACAAAAATCGACAAACTAAAACAAATCAAAGCGTGGAAAAATTCACAGACCTTATAGACAATCTTTGGGATATAGGAGCATCTGATGCAATAGCTACAATTTAATCGAACCGATTTTTGAGTGAGGCCAAGAAACAAGATGACATCAGTTTTTATGAAGACCAGAAAGGCTTGAGAATTGCCACTATGTCAGGAAGGGACAAGGTTTTGCATGGCCAAATTAAAAGAAAATTGGTGCGAAGTGTTACTTGTCAATCGAGAACAAGTCAAGATGATTCGGATCAAACCGATCAAGACCATTTTGTATTTTGCAGCTGCGATTCAATGTCATCAACATCTTTCGAATATAGCGATTCTGACTGTTCCGTAATTTCAGAGTAAACCTCCCAAACAGGATGAAACACTAGTTACCTTGTTGGCTCCAAAAAATATTCTACAAAGCAAAGAAATATCTACTGCTGCGGATCGATTAAAAATTTCTGATAATTCGTTAACGATGCTAATAGCATCTTTTATTAAAGCATGCAAAGGAGATATCAACGATTTCAATTTGTCAAGATCAACAGTGCGCCATGCTAGGTCGGACAGCCGTTTGGAAATATCCCAAGCGATTATGCGAGATATGTTCCATACTCCACCTAAAAACATCGCATTGCATTGGGATGGCAAGTTGATTCAAGACCGACTTGGAAACAAACACGAGGCTCTGGCAATATTAGTTTCTGCTGCTCCTGATCATTCAGAAGGCAAACTTTTAGGTGTACAAAAACTTGCTAACGCAAGCGGCAAACAACAAGCAAGAGCTTCATTTGAAATGCTTCAAAAATGGCAACTTGTTGAAGAAGTCGTAGCCATGGTGTTTGATACCACATCAAGCAGCAGTGGCTGGCATAATGGTGCTGCACAAATGCTGGAATGTTTTCTTGAGAAAAAAGTTTTCTATTGTGCTTGCCGTCACCACGTTTATGAACTTTTTGTCAAAGCTGTCTGAAAAGCTATATTCGGTGAAAAAACAACAGGGCCCGAAAATTCTCATTTTAATCAGTTAAAAACCAAATGGTCCTTAATTGACAAAAACAAATCTTTTAAACAAATATTGCAATCAGAAGCCGAACAAGCCGTAGAAAAGCTAAAAAAAATGTTGATGACCAAGGGCTCACAGTTCAGGGCTGACTATAGGCAATGTGCCAAGAATGCTTTGGCACTGCTAGAGAAAAATCTCTGAAACGAAGGCGAAGTCATCCACTACAAACGTGGAGCCACTCACAGTGCTCGATGGATGGGCACTGTGTTGTATTGCCAAAAGATGTTCATGTGGGCAGACCAAATGGGATATGATGAAGATATGGTCTGCAAATTGGAAAGAATGAACCGATTCTTGAATGTTTTCTTTGTCCCTGCTTGGCTTGAGTGCAGCAAAGGCAGTGATGCTGCTGTTAATGACTTGCAGTTTATTCACCAAATGCATGGTTTCAAGACTCTTGATCCAACTGTTGCTGCAGCTGCATTGCAAAAGATACAAAAGCACTCTTGGTATTTCGAGGAAGAAACAGTTGTATATGCGCTTTTTAGTGACTATCCCTATATGACTGATGAAAGAAAACTTGCTTTAGCAGAGCAGCTACTACAGCACCCAATTCCTGGTGAATTTAGAATTAGCATTCCGAAAGAACCAAAAGTTGTGACGAAAGATACTGATTTGGTTGACTTCATCGGTCCCAATTCCTGGTTCCTCTTTCAAATGTTTCAAACCGATGGCAGTTGGTTGAAAGAAGACCCAAGTTTGTGGAACACCCTTCAGATTTATCAAGACATTCGGAAACATGTTCATTCGGTCAAAGTGATTAATGATGCGGCCGAAAAAGGAGTAAAGCTCATCACAGACTTTGCTGCCATTATTACAGATAATGATGAACAAAGGAGCAGTTTACTGCAAGCTGTCGAAAAACATAGATATCACTTTCCCGTCTTTAGTAAGACCACGTTGAGTCGCTAAAGCAGTAGCCGTAACATGGTGATTTCCAAGCTTTTGACCGCAAAAGCTGACTTTATTGTTGTTATAATGTTGCCGTTATTGTTATTGTAAATGATGTTGTTACTGTTCTAACGTAATGACGTTTCGAGCTATGAGCATACATATATACATATACTAACCCTAAAACATCCACCAGAATTTTTATTACAATGATAAGCTTACTGCCACATTGAAATATTATAGGATGTGCTGTTTTAAAAAAAAGCTTAAACTGAGATTGTATGTGATAATGGGGATTTCCCATGGGGCTAATGGGTTGATAGTAAAGGGATAAATCGTTCAGTATGAACCTATTGTACAATATCAAAGCAATATACCGCATAAAAACTTTTTGTGCAGTCTAAAACTCTGTAAAACGCTTAAAATAGGCAATGCATGGATGGTGAATCCCCTAATAATAGCGCTTTTATATGCAAAACGTTTGAGGCCTCTAGGGAGGGCGAAAACGTGGTCCGATTTCAACAATTTTTTTTGCTAGCTTATTTTTTCATCAAAACACACGGGAAAATCAACAATAACAGTGACTTTATAAAAATGTCCAAAATTTGGACAGGACTAGTGAACGTGTACCCATTCTCAACAATGATGACTATTACTCTTAACTGTAAACTGGATAGCATAATTAATAACTCGACAAAATATATACTCAAATTGACCCATTAACTTTAAATCAGCATCCTACCATAGCAAAAGAAAATTTAATTGAATACAATGTGAAGAGGTATTTCAAAAGTTATGGCAAAAATGTTATAGAACAGCTAATTCCATCAGGAAGCTCCCCAGGAAACTTATCAAAGTGCACACAGTAGGTCAAGCGTAGATCAAGTCACCCTGTTAACACAGGGTGTCGAGAACAGTTCTTTGTGTTTCCTAGCCTGGTAACGTGTCGGTTAAAATACTTTTATTCATACTAGCTGCATTTTTTTACCAGCTCATAAAATACCGGTACATTCGTTCATGCAGATTATGATGTCTTAGATATAGCATAGCCGCAAACACAGCTCCAAAAACCAATATGCCAATCACTTAGCCAACTTGCTTCCATGTGATCTATTTACGGGGAATATTCACGCAGCCTAGCGGACAAAGAAACACAAATATATCTGAGGTTATTTTCAAATTACACTGAACTGAAAATTGAACAGTAATTGAGGGAGAGTACGAAGTGAGCTTGCGCTCTACGAGTCAGCAGCCATCCGTTATATACCGAAATGTCAAATGCGGTCGGCTCCAGCCATGGTGGAATCGGCGAGTTTGTGCCGCCGAATATTTACGCCAGCAGTATCACGATTTCCGCCGTTACGCCAAGACCTTATTCATGCCAAAAAAGATACAGCCAAGCTGAGACAAGTGTTTTTAGCTGTTTTGTTTATAACAAAGCTTCCGCCGTTGCTCGAGTCTCGCTTAGTACTACTGTACTAGCGTATTATGTGCCAGATACAAGCGCGGATTTGCAAGGGGATTCAATTAGACTAGATTTTGGTAATTTTACCGGATTTAGATTTTGAAGTTTTTTAGTGTTGGGTCGGTTGGATAGCAAGGGTGTATTATAGCGTAGCTAAAATTGTAAAAAAATGACGTGAATTAAACACATGTATTATCATTGTTGTTAATATTGCAGGAATGGATTTATCTAACTTATGATTTGGATTTTGTGCTCATAATATGTAGGATTAGTTTATGATATAACTATAACTTACAACGCTAAATCCGTAAATGTGTTGTACGTTCCTGTTGCATTTACATAAACTATGGATAACAACAAAAAATATCTCCCTTGTTCGTGTCTTTTAAGACAAAATTAAGGCAGACTACCAAATGCATAAGTTATAGGCCTATAATCAAGTTCGATCAATTTCGATATCCATGCGCAATTGTAATCTGTGTACCTGTGTAGCCTACAAGGACACTAGCTGACTTACAATATTTGCACTTGGGCCTATTAGCTAAGCTAAAAACGAATCATATCAACAAGCAACAAATAATCCTCGTAACAACGATATGGCAATGTAGGCAAAGCATAACAAAATGGTGTTTGGCTACAAAAGTTCTGACAAATTTTACCACGCGACTAATATAGGTCCAGGTCTCTAAAGAAAAACTTTATTGCAAATCCTGTAACATAACCAAATGCGGTATTAAATCTACAGTTACTTTTCATATACTTGAGCTACTGTATATAAAAAAAAATAATCATGAAAAGGATTTAATTGATTGAATCAAAATATGCAGACTTTGACGGAATGTAAAAAAAAGAACAGCTGAGCGGAAAACTATACGAGAGTACGTAGGAATTGTGTAGAATCGAATGGTGTTTCGTTGCAGTTATATGTGACTTCGTTATTTGGTTGTACTAAAAAATCGTTGAGACTGAGTGAAGTCAAATAGCTCCGACCAATTATAGGCCTAGAAGTTATAGTCCAACACGGATTCATTCGATTTACACAATTCTTGCGAAGATCTTAACGTTTACGATGATAGTAAAAACCGCAGCAAAAAGGAATAGCGGTACGGTACACCAAACCCGGATCTAAAGCGCAGCAATACTTACTAACAGCCTATGACCCAATTTGAGAAGTGTTCCCTGCTTAATATAGCTTCGTTACAGATAGGCTTTACACAAAACAAAAGTGCGGTGAAAGCACACTGACCTAACTTTTAGCTGAATCTACGGTGTAAAAGTATTTAAAAAAATGTTGAAGAACCTGGGCAGTGACGCTACGAGAAACAAATTTTAAAATACACTTCAAGAAATTGAGTACAGCTAGGCCTATTGCCCAGTCTTCCGAAAAAAACTACCTATAACAAAAAAGGCAATAAACATTCTTCATTTAAGTGTCTATCCACGACTTTGGAATAGGTATTCACGACTTTGAAATAGGAACACTTCCCGCGCCAATCGTTGGCCATCTGTGAGATTTCAGATTTCGTTCTTTGTCTCCATCGATGTAAACTTGTTCTGTTTTTGACACCAGCCTTTCAGCTTGAATAATAGATGGAAAGGACCACTCTAGTTTAGATCGTACAGCAAGAGTTTTAGTGTCTTGCCCACCGTGCATTGACTGACTATTCAATATTCATGGTCGAATAAAAACTCTCGATTACAGCTTCAGTGCCTCCTTTGGCTAGAGCAACATCTAGCATAATGCACATGTCAAGCCCAATAGTGTCATACATTTTTGGGTTAGTGAAAAACTCTTGGTAAATGTTTTCTTCAGCAACAACCACTGGCAAAGTCCCAGAATTGATCTTCATTGCATAGAAGTTGTAAGGTCTAAACTTCTTTCCAAAGTTTTCCGGCAAGATTTTAAAACTAGTTACCAGACCAATTTTGTCCCTAACTGGTTTCTTCGTTTCTTTGTCGCCGCATTCTACTAAATAATCATATAACAAAACTTTCTCGTCACTGTTTTTCACCACTCGTAGGCAATTTGCCAAAACTTCGCTATAGTCAGGGTTACATATAATTTGCTTCAGAAGAAACTTCAATTTTCGGTGTACTACTTGCGACAGTTGAGGGTCCATTGGTACTATAGCTGCTTCATTAACTTTCACTACTCCGTGTTCAATTCGTTCTGCCGTCACGTGGCTGATGATACAATTCAAATCAACAGAGGTCAACTTTTTTTGGCTGCTTGTTACCGAAACCAATCTATTCTGCAACGACAAGAGCAAGTCTTCAGCAAATGTTCTAACATCTTCTTCACAATCAATAATTTCTCTGGCTTTCCAATTCACAATAATTTCACCCTCATCATCTGGGCTTGGCGTTTTACTAACTATCAGCCACCCACGGACAAGCTTTGTTGCCTTGAATACCATTTTTTTTAACCTTCAATATTTGTAAAAAGGTTGTTCATTTTCGAATCAATTTTGCCAGCAGAAAAGGTTGTAAATTTTTTCAATTCATCCAAAACTTTCTTTTGCCGCAGCCGTTTGTTTGCTCATTGTCAATTTTTTCGAATGTCTTATCTTTATATGTCATGGGCAGCTTGACTTTGATGACCGTGAAACGGTCTTTCGCAGTCCAGTTTTGCTGCTGCATAGTTGCCAACCTATTGACTTAAATGCTTGCCTCTCGCTAATTTGTATTAGCTATGTGGAACTGTGTCAGATAAACAAAGAAACTTACTATTACTGTTGCCAGATCCATAATTTCCACACAGGAGTTTACAAATTTTGCAACTCCAAAAGCAGCGCTATTATTGGAGCCATAACATCTACCACCGCATACAAGTCAAAAATAAAATCCTGTCCGGCTATTTCAAATTCTTTTATTTCTGTGTGATTGTAGTTCCGGAAGGTCTTGACGTAGTTAGGAAACGACTGAAGAAGCTTCGTAGATTCAAAATACTGTGATGTAACAAACCGTGTGGTGCAAGTTCTGCTGGTAACAAAAAAGGTGCCTCGTCTGCTTGAGCTTGTTCTTTAGCTTGGACAAACATTTTACCACGACCAAACAAATGGTGGAAGGTTGCGGAAAGGTTCACCAAACTTTTTAAAAAATTAGCTGATTTGCCGACTTTCCGTTTGAAGACATCCTTTACGGCGAGGTCCACCAAATGAGGAGGATCCCAAACGACGTCAAAAAAATCTTCTTTATGTTCCGAACGACGCCGCAGTTGTTTACCAAATTCTTTTGCTTGGTATTGGCCATCACAAGATGTTCCTTGCCATGATCCACAAACTCAATTCGTCACTGAAACCATATGTTTTCTTGATATCATCATACATTAAATCAGCAAGTTGATTGGCGTGCGCTCCAGAAATTTCAATTTTTCTACCTTCGTTTTCTTCTCTATTTGACATAGCGTAAACTGCCGATGCTGAAACAGCGATTGCTCGTCGGTTTCCGTTCACCACGCCGCACGCAAAAACAGCTTGATTGGTAACTCTGTTGATTGTAGCTTTATCTGCTGTAGCATAAAAATGCGGCGGCAACTTTGTCGATTTTAAAGGCGTTACCAAATATTCAGCAACTTCTAGGTCTAATGCGACTTCGGCAGAGTACATGATTTCATTAAACTGCTTTCTCCCGTGACCCAAGTCACCCATATCTGACCCACATGCAATGTGAGAGGCAACGGCGGTTTCAAAATGTTGAGCAGCTGCTTTCATCTGAATGATACTGAAGACCACCCTGACGTAATTTTCTGTGACATTTACAACACGTCGTTTTCGTTTCTCCATTATATTTGAATACTGAAATACATAAAAACAAACCTAAATTGTCAGCAAAGACCAATAAAAAGGTAGGTAAGGTAGGTTGTTAATCTATTTATGATCGACTATAACAATAACAAACTTACGTAGAGTTAAATGGCATTTTACATTAGACTACAATACCCGCAGTGCGTCCAAGCGAATTTGAGACAAGTCTCCAGAACAAAGCAAGTGAGCTTAAATTTGGGATTTTATTTTAAATCAATACTGGTTGTGACCTTGAACAAGTTGATTGTATTTCTCCTCTTGAATTACTAGACCGCTTGCTATTGATCCATAGTAACTGCAAAAAGGGAGCTTTTAATTACAGTAAACCTCGCATGTATGCCATATAACGGACAAGGCAGGACCAGCGATATTTGTCCGTTATAAGCAAAATTTGTTAAACACGAAATTGCAAAAATCAATAGGAAGTCATCCGGACTTAAAATTTCGTCCGTTTTATCCGTTATATCCGAGTCCGTTTATACGTCAGCTTTATAGTATTTTTTTTTTTTTTTTTGTTTCGAGTCATAGTCTGCATAAACATACATTATTTCTAACTCACTTTCCAACACCTTTTTTTGCCGTGGTCAACGCGTCTTTCCACTTTTTTGTGTCCAAAAAAGGATTTTTGGTTAAATACCTAAAACATTTATCACAACGTAGCACCGCCGACTGCCCGGAACACATAGGTGGAAACAGTCTAAGAGATGGAAATGATTGAACTACATCAATAATGTTGGTAAATCCATGTCATTTATCAACAACTTGCAGAGCTTCTTCCGTATTTTTCGAACCCACAGCCAAGAGCGGACCCAGTTTGCTTTTAGTTATTTTTTTTTGTCTGCGTTTCTAGTCGTAATTTATCCATCACCATTTTAGCAAGGTTGTCTATTTTAGCATTAATTGAGCGCAAAGTAACTGGTTTAGTTATTGAAGCATTATCTTCCAGGTAACTTTGTATCTTTCTGTTTTTTTCTTGTGGCTTTTCACACGTTTCAGTTGTCGTTTCGTCACTTGAAAAATCACTTTCAGTCTTGTGTATTTGAGTTAATGATTGTGAAATACTTTGTTGAGGTTGCTCGTCTTCAAATAACTTTATTATTTCTTGTGCTTCTTCGCTGTTTTTGTCTACGATGAAATCACATTGATCTGATTTTACTTCAGAGTGGTTTCTTGCTATATATCGATCTTTGGTGTACTTGTCTTGACGACACAAAATAAACTTTTCTTTTCCATTGGCTAGAGTGAGTTTTCATTCTTTTGCCTTTCTGAAAAATAAAGGGGTACGCACATATTAAGAATCTTGATCGGGCAGAGTAAAGAAACACACTACTTTACTTGACAAATAGCTTACCTTGCACATAAAAGAGAGCAGCTTCTTTTTTTACTTTTACTTGCAAAGGCAACAGTTTTGGAGGTTGCGGGTATATCGCTACACTCTTCTAAGATCTTTTGTGACAATTTCCTCCCAGGTCCAAAGCAGAGAACTGTTTGTTTGTTTCCCATTTTCGGTCGTTTAGGATACATCTCTAGATTCAAACCATTTTCGTTTATCTTCAGTTCAAATATATCAAGCACGAAACGACCAAAAAACTCACCAAATTCATCACTTCTCTTTCGTTTGCTAGCTTGAGTGTCTTTAGTCAGGGATGGAGATCCTACAAATATTTGAGTGTCGGTTGATTAATCTTTACGTTAAGTCCTTATTTAATTTTTATTTCCTGAAGAATGTATATACAGTCATAAGACGTTTTACACCATCTTTTGTGATAGTCGACAGTAGGCTACTACGCCAGTGACACAATTTAATTCGTTTAGCAAACATCCATGCTAGGGTTACTAGCTGGTTTTATATGTGTAAGTGAATAATCAGCAGCCATTAATCACTTAGTTATTTTATTTAAAAGGAACCTTATCAATTCCGCATAGCTAGTATGGCATCATCAAACGCAAGTTGCTCTTAAAAGTTAAAGCCAATTCAAACGAAAAACCAATAAGTGAAGCCGTTAGTCGTGGAGCGGAACTGAGGATTCTTTCTGTGTTGGCGTTGAGCCGCGCATCCACTACTAGATCAAGCAGTACAGCCTTTTTGGTCCTTTTTTAAAAGGGCTGCATCAATCTTTTGCTATTAAAAGCTTGCGCTAATTTGCAAATGTTTGAAATGACAGCCACCAAATATGGAAAAAAAACGCAGTAACGCAATCTTGTTAGCCGCTTGAAATTGTTTAGAAAAAATGTGTATTTTACTGTATTTTAAAGACATACTCAGCGTAATTGCGAATTTGTTTTCACTTCAGTATCTTTTCTAAGAGAAAATCTGCCCGACCTTCTCCTCCCTTATAGACTAGATGACTGGTAGAAAAAGATTAAGCAATGCTTGCTGCTTGTGGACCTGTGGTCGTTGTTGTTGACTGAAATCGTAGGGTTATTTAATTAAATTAAATTAGTATTGATCGCACTGATATCTGCTTATAATTAAATAGTGTTTATTTTATAAATGAAATTTGCTCTATTCCACTGGGTTGCGTTGCCTATTTTTTGTAAAACACTTATTCCTGTATGGCTATATCCTTAAAATTTTTGAGAACCATATCGATTTAATAACTTACCCGGAACGGCCGTTGTTTCCATGCAACGTTTACACATAACATCTCCACCGGTTTTTTCTTCTAAACTTTTCCACAAAACGGGTGACAGGGCATTTTACATTGTGCGCAAAAATGACTTAAACAACTGCCTCCGCATATACAGCATTGGGAGTTTTCTGCGATGCTAGCACTCATTTCAAATTTTCAAGTATAGCAACTATACAATATATATAACCGACAGATCAACATAACTCGTTAAGTTGAAGCTTATGCTCAAAAAAAGCTTAACCTGTAATGTATAAAAACTTCACCAACAATCTCGCTTGGTAGGGATGCTGAGAATACTCTTTTAAAAGTCGGTCCAAGAATGAAACCAAAAACCCCAGTCTGTTACAAAGCGGACGCTCTTTACGGATTCTGTGCAATACGTTTGCAACTCATCACACTTCGATCGAAGTCTTCCTTTCTAGGCTGTTATCCTGAGTTAATGTTGCTGGCATAACATTTTTCCTTCTACTATTTTCTGCGACAAAAACATAAAAAAACAACTAAAATTTACTACTGCACGAATGATAAAAAGTGATGGTACAGGTAGACAAACTCTTCCACGATAGCATGACCCATCAAGAAAATTTTTGCCACTCACATCTGTGAGACACCCACGGTTTGAGAAACCTCGCTTTACAATAACGCCGCTACTTATTTTAAAGACTTTTCTCACCTATCATAACCTCAAAAGCTTTAAAGAAAATCCTTTTCTTGGTTTAAAGATTTTTTAGCGCACTGAGGAATATTGACACTGACGAACTCCGTTATTATCACCCCTCTAGCAACAACGCTCAAGTATTGGACACAGCTGTAACCATAAGCAACAGCAATGAGTTAGAGGAGTTTTTACGAAAGATAGCAGCGGAGGATTTTTTGGAAAATTTCAACCGTCCGGATACAAAGTGGAAATTACTCCAGATCACGAATTTGGTCTTCTACCTCAATCATTTGGCGGATGCACCTCTATCAGGACCCGTAGAGTTTCCAGACTTTTTAACGCATAATCGAGGGGTGGTGAATCATACAGCCAACGACAACCTATGTTTTTTTCGTTGTTTATCTACATTCCGAGGTACTGATAAAAGACGGTGTGAACAGGATGCTAAACAGTTATTTACCGCTTATTGCAAACATTTTTATATCAATCCCGATCAGTTTCAAGGCGTTCTTCTTATTGATTTTCCAGAGATAGAAGATTTTTTTGAGATTAATATCGTTGTTTACGAGCTCCAAGATAAAAAAGCGAAACTAATACAGCGTAGTCGCGAGTTGTACAGCGAAACCATGCAATTGAATGTTTTTAAAAATCATTTAAGCTTGATTGTCGACTTTAAAAAGTATTGTGATGTTTACCAATGCCAGCGATGCGATAAACTATGGTATGAGCGAAAAGATTTTTTGAGACACACCAACTCTTGCGACCAAACTGTTACACAATCTTTTCCAGGCGGTGTTTTTAAAAACCAACCAACTATTTTTCAAAAATTAGAAGATATAGACGTTATTGCACCCCACGATCAACATTATCCTTTTTATTGTTGCAACGATTTCGAGTCGATTTTAAGTCAAAATAATTTACCTGAAAACGATGAAAAACTTTCTTTTACTTCCAAACACATCCCTTTAAGTGTGGGCATAGCTTCCAATATCCCAAATTTTGAAGTTCCCATTTGTTTTGTTTTTGAGGGTAACGAAACTGTATTAGTTCAAAAAATGGTTGATTATATGGAAAAACTCTCAGATGCTGCATGTGCAATCCTGCAGGAAAGATATGAATATGTGTTTGATGCTCTTGCTATCAGTCTCAATTGTCGGAGCGAAAATCTTTTAAAAGAATTTGATGCTTTCATTCGCGAACTCCCTATACTGGGTTATAACAGCTCTAAATACGACCTTCCTTTAATTCAAACCATACTGATTCGCGAATTGGTGGAAAAAATTGATGTTGTGATAAAAAAAGCAAACACTTATCTCTGTTTAAAGACTGCCAAACTTCGATTTTTGGATATTCGAAATTACATTTCTCCTGGTTTCAGCTATCGATCTTTTCTTTTGGCTTACGGTTGCACTGCAGAGAAATTTTTCTTCCCTTACCGCTTCATTCGTGATTTAAAAGCATTAGAACATCCGTCTGGTCCACCGTACGAGGCATTTTTTAGCGAAATCACAAATGCTAACATCTCTCCCTCAGAATATGAGTTCGTCAAAAAGATTTGGAAAGAAAAAGAGTGGAAAACTCTCAAAGATATGCTCATTTATTACAACGTGATGGATTGTGGACCTTTTGTTGAAGCTGTAGGTAAAATTTTACAGCCTTATTTGGCACAAGGTATTGATATATTTGAATCTAGCTTTTCTGTTAGTGGAGTTGCTAAAATTCAAATGCTCCAGAGATGTGAAAAAGAAGCTTTTTTCTGTCTGTTTCCCAAAAGACACGCTGACCTTTATCATACTTTGAGATCCAATATCCCAGGCGGACTATCCATTGTTTTTACCAGACTGGCTATTAAGGACGAAACAAAAATTCGTCCTCATGAGATATCTAACCCAGAAACGTGCAAGAAAGTAATAGGTCTTGACGCGAATAGTTTGTATTTGCACGCTATATCCCAAGACTTGCCTTGTTCATATTTCATTCGCTATCAAGAAAAAGATCATTATCGCCCAGATCCTTGCTGCAAATACGGGCTCTCATTTTATCAATGGTTAAAATGGATCAGTCACACCCAAAATAAAGAAATTCAGCACAAATATTCAGGTCAAGGTGAAAAAAAAATGACTCAACGTTCGTTGATTGTTGACGGATTCGATCCAGCGACTAATGAAATTTTTGAATTCGATGGTTGTTTTTGGCACGGATGCGACAAGTGTTCAGCAAACCCTGACGGTAGTCCCAAAAAAGTTCATCCGGTAAACGGAAAAACCTATGAACAGCTTTGACAAAAAACATTGAATAAGACCAAAGAGTTAGAGGAAGCAGGTTATAGAGTCAATGGAATGAGAGAATGTGAGTGGAAAAAACTAAAAAGAAGTCCGGAAGTTGCTTTGTTCCTAAAAGAGCTAAAGTGTGTAGAGCCTCGCAACCAGCTGACGTTTGAAAAAATTACAGAGGGCATCCAATCTGAATCGCTTTTTGAGTTACTTATCTGCTCTATTCACACCCCGGAAGAATTAAAATCAAAGTTCTCTAAGTTTTCCACCGATCATAAAAAACACAACGATTTCACGTTCTGATATTGGAGAATACATGCAAAAAATCGCAGAAGAACAAGGATTTTTGAAAAAACCGAGAAAGTACCTCATCAGCAGTTAGTTTTTGGAGAAGAGATTCTTATCAATACTCGGATGGCAAAATTCTATCTGGAGTTGGGGTTAAAAATCACTCGCATCCAAGAATTTATTCAATTTTTCCCCATGAAGTGTTTTGACGAACTATCCCAGGAAATTGTGCAAAACCGTCGTCTTGGCGATATCGACCCAGATAAGAAAGTGTTAGCGATGACATCAAAGCTCTGTGGTAACAGCCTTTACTCTGCTACTCTTTTGAATCGAAGCAAACACCGTGCTGTTACGTATCATACCGATTCCAACATCAACGAAGCAATCAATAACCCACGGTTTTCGCACTTGGAACAATTGAAACCCGGTCTATACGAAGTAAAGAGCTTGAAGAAGCAAATCAAACACGACCTACCCCATCAATTAGGTATCTCTGTTTATTTAGAAGCAAAACTCCACATCCTTAAATTTTTTTACCACTTTTTGGATAAGTGTATCCCAAAAAAATGCTATTCATTGATCGAGAGCGATACAGACTCTCTTTACTTTTCTATTAGCCGCAACTCTTTAGATGATTGTGTCCCTCAACATCTCAAAGAAGAGTATTTTAGAGAAAAAAGGAAGTATATGCCGGCAGAGTGCTGTGATGAGTGCCTCAACAAGTTCATTGACGTCAAAGTCTCTGGAGGTATCTGGACACCACCTTCTTGCTGTCAAAAAAGAAACGCTTTTGATACAAGGGTGCTCGGATTAATGAAAACCGAGTACGAAGGAGAAAAGGCGGTTGCTTTAACTTGCAAAACGTATTTTTGTGAGGGAAAAAGCAAAAAACAAGTCTGCAAGGGCGTTAGTATCCGAAAAAATCCTTTAACTTTTGACGTTAGTATCCGAAAAAATCCTTTAACTTTTGAAAAATACTTTCAAGCACTTGATTCGACGCAACCATTAAGTGTTGTAAATAGAGAGTTCATTACTCGAAAACACAATATCTTAACATACCATCAAGAAATTAGATCAAGAAAGAGGATTGTCCCCTTTTTACTGCAAACGGGTTGTTCATCAAGACGGAATTCATACATCTCCCCTAAATTTATAATTCTACTTTACAATCGATTGATTTTATGTGAAGAGTTAGGACCGGATCCCTTTATTTTAAATTCATTGCCTTGAAAAATAACTCGCTGAGTTTGGAGACTTTAAATTCAATGGCTTTGAAAAAAAAACTAAAGTCATCAAAAGCACATGAGCGGATTCAACTTTAATCTAATCCTAGAAGATATTTTGTTGAACGCTCCCCTACTATCTTGTTTGTATTTTTTTTCTGCGTCATGTGAATACTTGATTTGTGTTAGGAATAACGTATAATTATACAAACTGAAGCGGGCATAACTACTATTTTGTGAAGAGAGCGTTTTCTTTGTAAATACCATCATACCTCTGTCTTGTATATTTTTTGTTCATGTAAATATTTGTGTGTGCGTGAGTGAAAATATAGTGATGAAAACGATGAAACGAAACCACGAAACGAGTGATGAAAACGATGAAACTTTGATTTTTCTACGAGAACAGCAAAAGTTTTCTCTTGTTTTATTCGTTTACTGTCACGGTAAGACTCTAGCTTCACGCTAGGCTGATCAGTCTTTGGCGCGTATCGACAACGACTTGACGGAACATTGAGAAAAGTCAAAGAGAACAATAGCCACAATCCGTACTAAAACACAAACTTAATAAACTTGCTCTTGAGAAAGTAGATCGCTTTAGTAGTGTGGTGTGCAGGATCGAGGCCGCAAATGACCCCCTCATTTTTTGTTTGTTTAATTTTTTCGGTTTTCAATAAAAGAAATTTTTTATCAAAATTCATAATTTCAAAAAATCTGAACACCACTGAAAAAAAATCCCACCCTTCAATCTATCAACAAAAAAAATCTCACCACCCCACTAAAACAAAAATCCCACCACCATCGCTGAAAAAAAAATTTCACCCCTGAATCTCTGAAAAAAAAAATTCCACCCTCCACATTCCACCCCTCTACTGAAAAAAAAAAATTCCATCCCTCCACTGAAAAAAAAATCCCACCACCCCACTGAAACAAAAATCCCACCACCATCGCTGAAACAAAAATCCCACCACCACAGCTGAAATCCCAACACCGACCATCACCTTCACTCGGGTCCACCCCTCCACCACTTGGGGCCTCGATACCGCACACCACACTACTAAAGCGATCTACTCTCCCAAGAGCAAGTTTATTGAGTTTGTGTTTAGTACGGACTGTGGCTATTGTTCTTGTGATATTTTAGTACTGACTGTTGTTATCGCACCATCTCATTGCAATAAGAAACAGGAAGTTATTAAAGGAGCTCACGCGAAGATTTTACCGCATGCTAGAGTTTGACTTGCTTTTATTAAGTGAAATCGTTATGTAATATTTGTGGTACGTATTAAGAATTATTGCAAAGTTCAATCAATTTTCTGGACTCGCTTATCCTTGGGGGGTCGCGGGGGCAGCAGCTCGAGTTGGAGCCTCTTAGCATCTCGATCCTCTGCAACAAAGGACAGATGCTCTGCTGGGATGCCAAGGCGAAATCAACTAAGATCTTCTACGTAATCTCGCCATCGAGTTCTGGGACGGCCTCTAGGCCTTCGACCAATCGGTGTTGAACAGAGTAGTTTTTTGGCTGTTCTTTCCTGGGACAATCGTGTCACATGTCCATACCAACGCAGTTGCGATCTTTCTAGTCGGAGAAGCAGCGATTCGATGTTTAGAGATTCACGAATATCTGCACTTTTAACCTTGTCCAACAAGGTCAAACCGCTAATTCTTCGCAAGAATCCCATTTCCGCTGCTTGAACTCGAGACCTCACTTTCTCATTCATGATCCAACACTCATGGCCATAAGTCAGAATAGGAACATAAACCGATCTGAAAATGGATAGCTTTGCCCAGGTGCAAAGCTCCCGTTTCAGTACCACAGATCGGTGGAGCTGACGCATTACTGCACTTGCTTTTCCGATGCGGATATCCAATTCGCTATTTTGTCTGCCGTCACTTGTGAATGAGACGCCGAGGTACTTGAATTTCTCTGACTGTTTTAGTGGTACTCCATCAATTCGGAGAGAGCACTGCTTTGGCTGTCTGGACAGGCACATGGTTTCTGTTTTTGTTGTACTGATTTTCATTCCGGCAACAGAGCATGCATCCGAAAACCTGTCAAGAGCTTGCTGGAGACCATTTTGGGTAGAGTCGAGTTGCACAAGATCATCTGCAAATAACAGACGTTGTACAGTGCATTCACCGATCTTTACTCCGCCACAAGACTCACTTTTCGTAACTATTCTATCCATATAAATAAGGAACAGAATAGGTGAAAAAGAGCAGCCTTGTCGTAGTCCCACACTTACTCTGAAAGGTTTCATCGTTGCACTGTTAACACGAACACAGACCTCGGAATGCATGTACAGCGATTTAATGGCATTTAGTAACTGGCCATCAATGCCATACTGCAACAGCACCGCCCAAAGCTTGTCTCTAGGAATGCAATCATATGATTGTTCAAGATCAACAAAACATGCATTGACCTCTTTTGCATATTCCCACGACTTCTCAAAGATTTGCTGCAAGGCAAAGATCTGATCCATTGTGCTTCGGCCAGGACGAAAGCCACACTGAGCATCCGTTAGTTTAGGCTCGACTATTTCACGGCATTTCTTTTCAAGGCATTTGGCATAGACCTTACCCGGGACACTGATGAAAGATATGCCCCTATAATTGGTGCATTTTCTCTTGTCTCCTTTCTTGTGGATAGGTATTATCACACTAGTTTGCCATTGCTTTGGTGCTTGCCCAGAACTACATGCCACCTTACAAACACGAGTCAGCCAAAGAACACCATATATGTTCATTGCTTTTAACATTTCAGGTCTGATATCATCCTCACCAGGTGCTTTTCCAGTTTTCAATGATTTGATTACTGCATTCACATCCGCTTCGGTTATCTGAATATCTTCTCCAACCTGTTCCTCATGAATTTGTATCGGTGTAGCCACAACTGAGTTTAAAACATCACTAAAGTAGTCTCTCCACCAATTCAAAATAGCATCTTGATCTTTCAGAGTCACACCATTTGAATCTTCGATAAAGAGAGCGGCTCGAGATCTTTTTCCACGCAAACGGCGAATGGTCTGCCAGAACACTTTGCTTGCCGTTTTGAAATCATCTTCTAACCTTTCTCCGAATTCCTTCCAGGCCCTTTCCTTAGACAGTTTAACTTTTGTGGCTGCCGCCTTACGTGCTTCAGAGTACTGCAAACAAAGTTCAAGTGATGACTTATTTGCAAGCCAGGCCTTATAGGCCACTTTTTTCGCACGAATAGCTTCTTTAACTGCTTGGTTCCACCAAGGAGTTATTTTCTCGCTACTCTTCGTCCCTCCAACACGCTTACGTCCACAACAGTTAGTAGCGGACGTAATGACTGCTGTTCGAAACAAACACCACTCAGTTTCTATGTCTTCAGTAGAGGTCGGAAGTTCTTTGAACTTAGATGCAATGTTGTCTGCAAATGCAGTTCGTACCTCTTTGTCAGCCAATGATTCCCATTTGATTCGATAAGTTTCTCGTGGTCGAAAAGTCTTTCGTTTTTTTAAGGGTTTCAAAGCTTTCAAAGTGCAGACAACTAGGTGGTGATCAGTCGACAACTCAGCCCCTCTTTTAACACCAACATCAGACACGGTAGAAAACAAGTCCGCCGAAACGATACAAAAATCAATCAGGGAGCGTTGTCCCAGAGAGTCTCTGTACCAGATGTACTTATGAATTCTTTTGTGCTGAAAAAGTGTTCATTATGCACAGCCCATTGGTGGCACAGAACTGCAATAAACACCTTCCGTTCTTGTTAATGTCCGGGTCACCATGTTGCCCAATAACACCTTTCCAGGTTGCATTGTCGATGCCCACATGTGCATTGAAATCGCCCAAAAGGACAAGGGATTCTGATGAAGTTGCATTTCCCAATGCAACCTCAACTTCCTCCAGAAAGGCTTCGTACTGTGATTCTATGTTAGGTGCGTACATCTGCAAGATACACAGAGATCGCTCCTGCAGCCTTAGCTTTAGAAGACAAACCCTTCCTCCCAGTGGTACCCAGTCAACGACACATTCAGCTATGTTGGGGCTCACAACTAAGCCAACACCAGCTTGAGCAGACATTGCTGCATCAAGACCTGAATAGACAATTTTCCACCCACAGTTCAACTCGACAGTTCCAGAACCCCGGCGCTTTGTTGATGAAACTCCCACAACATCAAGGCAATACTGTTGGGCGTCGCAAAAGAGCTCCTGCTCTTTTCTTGTCAGTGACGAAACGTTCCAGTTCCCGATAGCTAGATCGCGGTAGTTTGGTCCAACTCGAATACGTTTTCTGTACGCTGCCCCCATTTGCCTCCCCAAACGCTTAGCGACTGCGTTGATGAGTTTCCGGTGACGGTCAGCTTGTGGGGGAGACTGTAGCTTATTTTTCGAACGAGTCCCTCTGCCTAAAACTCGAACGCGGACCTTTTTATTCTGCGCGCCGTCCGATGCAGCATGAATATTGTTATTACAACTTTCCATTTAGCTACAGCTGTACTTTTATTGCAAGCTTAAATTTATAAAAATTTTAGTACGTGAAAACGTCTTACGTTACGTAAATGTGGTATATTTGTGGTACGTAAGAATTATTAAACAAACAAAAAATGAGGGGGTCATTTGCGGCCTCGATCCCGCACACCACACTACTAAAGCGATCTACTCTCTCAAGAGCAAGTTTATTAAGTTTGTGTTTTAGTACGGATTGTGGCTATTGTTCTCTTTGACTTTTCTCAATGTTCCGTCAAGTCGTTGTCGATACGCGCCAAAGACTGATCAGCCTAGCGTGAAGCTAGAGTCTTACCGTGACAGTAAACGAATAAAACAAGAGAAAACTTTTGCTGTTCTCGTAGAAAAATCAAAGTTTCATCGTTTTCATCACTCGTTTCGTGGTTTTCATCACTATATTTTCACTCACGCACACACAAATATTTACATGAACAAAAAATATACAAGACAGAGGTATGATGGTATTTACAAAGAAAACGCTCTCTTCACAAAATAGTAGTAATGCCCGCTTCAGTTTGTATAATTATACGTTATTCCTAACACAAATCAAGTATTCACATGACGCAGAAAAAAAATACAAACAAGATAGTAGGGGAGCGTTCAACAAAATATCTTCTAGGATTAGATTAAAGTTGAATCCGCTCATGTGCTTTTGATGACTTTAGTTTTTTTTTCAAAGCCATTGAATTTAAAGTCTCCAAACTCAGCGAGTTATTTTTCAAGGCAATGAATTTAAAATAAAGGGATCCGGTCCTAACTCTTCACATAAAATCAATCGATTGTAAAGTAGAATTATAAATTTAGGGGAGATGTATGAATTCCGTCTTGATGAACAACCCGTTTGCAGTAAAAAGGGGACAATCCTCTTTCTTGATCTAATTTCTTGATGGTATGTTAAGATATTGTGTTTTCGAGTAATGAACTCTCTATTTACAACACTTAATGGTTGCGTCGAATCAAGTGCTTGAAAGTATTTTTCAAAAGTTAAAGGATTTTTTCGGATACTAACGTCAAAAGTTAAAGGATTTTTTCGGATACTAACGCCCTTGCAGACTTGTTTTTTGCTTTTTCCCTCACAAAAATACGTTTTGCAAGTTAAAGCAACCGCCTTTTCTCCTTCGTACTCGGTTTTCATTAATCCGAGCACCCTTGTATCAAAAGCGTTTCTTTTTTGACAGCAAGAAGGTGGTGTCCAGATACCTCCAGAGACTTTGACGTCAATGAACTTGTTGAGGCACTCATCACAGCACTCTGCCGGCATATACTTCCTTTTTTCTCTAAAATACTCTTCTTTGAGATGTTGAGGGACACAATCATCTAAAGAGTTGCGGCTAATAGAAAAGTAAAGAGAGTCTGTATCGCTCTCGATCAATGAATAGCATTTTTTTGGGATACACTTATCCAAAAAGTGGTAAAAAAATTTAAGGATGTGGAGTTTTGCTTCTAAATAAACAGAGATACCTAATTGATGGGGTAGGTCGTGTTTGATTTGCTTCTTCAAGCTCTTTACTTCGTATAGACCGGGTTTCAATTGTTCCAAGTGCGAAAACCGTGGGTTATTGATTGCTTCGTTGATGTTGGAATCGGTATGATACGTAACAGCACGGTGTTTGCTTCGATTCAAAAGAGTAGCAGAGTAAAGGCTGTTACCACAGAGCTTTGATGTCATCGCTAACACTTTCTTATCTGGGTCGATATCGCCAAGACGACGGTTTTGCACAATTTCCTGGGATAGTTCGTCAAAACACTTCATGGGGAAAAATTGAATAAATTCTTGGATGCGAGTGATTTTTAACCCCAACTCCAGATAGAATTTTGCCATCCGAGTATTGATAAGAATCTCTTCTCCAAAAACTAACTGCTGATGAGGTACTTTCTCGGTTTTTTCAAAAATCCTTGTTCTTCTGCGATTTTTTGCATGTATTCTCCAATATCAGAACGTGAAATCGTTGTGTTTTTTATGATCGGTGGAAAACTTAGAGAACTTTGATTTTAATTCTTCCGGGGTGTGAATAGAGCAGATAAGTAACTCAAAAAGCGATTCAGATTGGATGCCCTCTGTAATTTTTTCAAACGTCAGCTGGTTGCGAGGCTCTACACACTTTAGCTCTTTTAGGAACAAAGCAACTTCCGGACTTCTTTTTAGTTTTTTCCACTCACATTCTCTCATTCCATTGACTCTATAACCTGCTTCCTCTAACTCTTTGGTCTTATTCAATGTTTTTTGTCAAAGCTGTTCATAGGTTTTTCCGTTTACCGGATGAACTTTTTTGGGACTACCGTCAGGGTTTGCTGAACACTTGTCGCATCCGTGCCAAAAACAACCATCGAATTCAAAAATTTCATTAGTCGCTGGATCGAATCCGTCAACAATCAACGAACGTTGAGTCATTTTTTTTTCACCTTGACCTGAATATTTGTGCTGAATTTCTTTATTTTGGGTGTGACTGATCCATTTTAACCATTGATAAAATGAGAGCCCGTATTTGCAGCAAGGATCTGGGCGATAATGATCTTTTTCTTGATAGCGAATGAAATATGAACAAGGCAAGTCTTGGGATATAGCGTGCAAATACAAACTATTCGCGTCAAGACCTATTACTTTCTTGCACGTTTCTGGGTTAGATATCTCATGAGGACGAATTTTTGTTTCGTCCTTAATAGCCAGTCTGGTAAAAACAATGGATAGTCCGCCTGGGATATTGGATCTCAAAGTATGATAAAGGTCAGCGTGTCTTTTGGGAAACAGACAGAAAAAAGCTTCTTTTTCACATCTCTGGAGCATTTGAATTTTAGCAACTCCACTAACAGAAAAGCTAGATTCAAATATATCAATACCTTGTGCCAAATAAGGCTGTAAAATTTTACCTACAGCTTCAACAAAAGGTCCACAATCCATCACGTTGTAATAAATGAGCATATCTTTGAGAGTTTTCCACTCTTTTTCTTTCCAAATCTTTTTGACGAACTCATATTCTGAGGGAGAGATGTTAGCATTTGTGATTTCGCTAAAAAATGCCTCGTACGGTGGACCAGACGGATGTTCTAATGCTTTTAAATCACGAATGAAGCGGTAAGGGAAGAAAAATTTCTCTGCAGTGCAACCGTAAGCCAAAAGAAAAGATCGATAGCTGAAACCAGGAGAAATGTAATTTCGAATATCCAAAAATCGAAGTTTGGCAGTCTTTAAACAGAGATAAGTGTTTGCTTTTTTTATCACAACATCAATTTTTTCCACCAATTCGCGAATCAGTATGGTTTGAATTAAAGGAAGGTCGTATTTAGAGCTGTTATAACCCAGTATAGGGAGTTCGCGAATGAAAGCATCAAATTCTTTTAAAAGATTTTCGCTCCGACAATTGAGACTGATAGCAAGAGCATCAAACACATATTCATATCTTTCCTGCAGGATTGCACATGCAGCATCTGAGAGTTTTTCCATATAATCAACCATTTTTTGAACTAATACAGTTTCGTTACCCTCAAAAACAAAACAAATGGGAACTTCAAAATTTGGGATATTGGAAGCTATGCCCACACTTAAAGGGATGTGTTTGGAAGTAAAAGAAAGTTTTTCATCGTTTTCAGGTAAATTATTTTGACTTAAAATCGACTCGAAATCGTTGCAACAATAAAAAGGATAATGTTGATCGTGGGGTGCAATAACGTCTATATCTTCTAATTTTTGAAAAATAGTTGGTTGGTTTTTAAAAACACCGCCTGGAAAAGATTGTGTAACAGTTTGGTCGCAAGAGTTGGTGTGTCTCAAAAAATCTTTTCGCTCATACCATAGTTTATCGCATCGCTGGCATTGGTAAACATCACAATACTTTTTAAAGTCGACAATCAAGCTTAAATGATTTTTAAAAACATTCAATTGCATGGTTTCGCTGTACAACTCGCGACTACGCTGTATTAGTTTCGCTTTTTTATCTTGGAGCTCGTAAACAACGATATTAATCTCAAAAAAATCTTCTATCTCTGGAAAATCAATAAGAAGAACGCCTTGAAACTGATCGGGATTGATATAAAAATGTTTGCAATAAGCGGTAAATAACTGTTTAGCATCCTGTTCACACCGTCTTTTATCAGTACCTCGGAATGTAGATAAACAACGAAAAAAACATAGGTTGTCGTTGGCTGTATGATTCACCACCCCTCGATTATGCGTTAAAAAGTCTGGAAACTCTACGGGTCCTGATAGAGGTGCATCCGCCAAATGATTGAGGTAGAAGACCAAATTCGTGATCTGGAGTAATTTCCACTTTGTATCCGGACGGTTGAAATTTTCCAAAAAATCCTCCGCTGCTATCTTTCGTAAAAACTCCTCTAACTCATTGCTGTTGCTTATGGTCACAGCTGTGTCCAATACTTGAGCGTTGTTGCTAGAGGGGTGATAATAACGGAGTTCGTCAGTGTCAATATTCCTCAGGACGTACCCAAAGCTATAATTCCGTTTGAATCTGGTTGGTTGATCCCTCATTATTTTTTCAGCAATTGTGCCAATTATGTGTTCAAAATTTCGAAAATAAAAATTATGTAAACTCTGCACTTTTCCATGTTTTGAAAAAAAGTTCTTATGCTGGACCAGTATTTTGAAAGAAACTCCCCAATTTTGGGTCCTCTTCATCCAAGTATTGGTTTTCCAAAACCTCAAACTCTTTCCGGTTCTTTGCTCGAGGATCGCCAGTGTAATTCCATTTTCGATACGAATTTCTTGCTTTTTTAGTTGGTATTTTTTGATTTTCAGCTTGTTTTCTTTTGCAAAAATGTTTTGCAAAAGCTGTCAGCGAATCCAATTGTGCTCCACATCTTCTACATTTTTGCTGGTGACGTTTCAAATGATGCATTTCCTTGAAGTTTTTCTGGCATTTCATACATATAAAGTCTTCTTTCTTCTCATGTATTGTTTTCACAGGTCGATTTAAACTAAACTTGTTGGTGAATTTTTTGTGGCAAATATCACAAATTATTTCAGCATCCATGACGTTTCTGAACCGATAAGCAGGCTTACACACTATTGCGCAATATACACTAACTTCCATGAAAGTCAAATACCTATTTTCCTTTTTTTTGTTCGTAAAAATCGTCAGTGCGAATTTTGTCCAAATTTAAATAAATAAAATGACTTTATATTTGTGTTACGTAACAAAATGTCTGCCAAGATCAACTCAGAAACCACATGCAGTGTTTTGTTTGTGACCAAGTCAACTCAGCAACCCCATCTGGTGGTATGTTTGTGATCAAGTTAACTCAATAACCCTCAATATTTTTTGCACAAACTTATAACAAAAGCGTAACTTTTAATAGCTGAAATTCAATGCATTAACAAAAAAATTTTAGAAATAATTAAATTTTTACACAATTTATTTCATCATAAAAATACTTTCAAACAAAAAAATTAATACGTTAAAGGAAGATAACAATAATTTTCTAAGTTATTGAATCAGTAAATAATTCTTTATAAAATATTAGTGTAAATGCTTTTCAAAATACAAGAAAAGAAATACTGTAGCAACATCTTTAGAATTATCAAAATAACAAAAGTATAAATTCTATCAAAATGCGTGAAAATAAAATGCAACAATAATTTTAACTAAGAATGAATCGATATTTCTTTCATAATAAAAATTATTACATTTTTAAATGCTTTTGTATAAAATCATAACGAAAGCATAATTTTTAATGCATAAAATTCAATGCTGTAACAAAAATTTTAGAAGTAATTAAATCGTTACATAATCTATTTTATAATAAAAATACTTTCAAAATAAAAATTAATACGTTAAAGGAAGATAACAATAATTTCCTAAGTTATTGAACTGGTAAATAATACTTTATAAAATATTAACATAAAAGTTTTTTAAAATATGGGAAAAGAAATAATGTAACAACAACTTTAGAATTATCAAAATAACCAAAGTATAAATTCTATCACATACATAAAACTAAAATGCAGCAATAATTTTAACTTAGAAGTATTAAATCAATATTTCTTTCATCATAAAATAAAAATTAAAAAACTATTAAATTTTTAATTGCAATACTGTAACAAAAATATTATTTCTTTCATCAAAAAATAAAAGTTAAAAAAACTATTAAATTTTTAATTGCAATACTGTAACAAAAATATTTCTTTCATCATAAAATAAAAATTAAAAAAATCTATTATATTTTTAATTGCAATAATGTAACAAAAATATTGTTTCTTTCATCATAAAATAAAAATTAAAAAAAAAACTATTAAATTTTCAATTGCAATACTGTAACAAAAATATTATTTCTTTCATCATAAAATAAAAATTAAAAAAACTATTAAATTTTTAATTGCAATACTGTAACAAAAATATTATTTCTTTCATCATAAAATAAAAATTAAAAAAACTATTAAATTTTTAATTCGTCGTCGTTGTTTGGCGGGGCATCTCTTCCAAGACAGATGGAAGGACCAAGGCTGAGGGTTTATCCTTTTACCACCCTGGCCACCAAACTTTTTGGGTCAGATGCTGACTGTAAGGGACTTCAACCAGCATCTTGTTTCGTCATCCAAAACCATTAGACCAAACATACCTCGGGGTGCCCGATGTATGGGACACTGTGAGATGATATGATCTGCGGTTTGTTCACTGGCACCACACTCACAATTCGCTAGAGGAGCGAGACCCCATTTGTAGATGGACGAACAGAAACGTCCAACACCAGAGCGCAAACGGTTGAGCTTGACCTAGGCTGCCCTCGGCAGACCCATACCCAAGGGTCTGGAGCTAGCCTTGGGAATGAAAGCGTGGAGTGACAATGCGTTGGCAGAGTACTCCATGTCCCATTTCGTGTTCGTCCACTGGGCTGCGCGGACGTCCATCTCAGAAAGACTGTCTAATAATTTCCGAGCAGCAGGTACAAATGAGTGTCTAGATTTCAATCTCTCCCTACATACGCCCTGTGACTCATGAAACTGGCCATGTAAAATGTGGTCAGGGTCCAGGGAGCTGCGGTTGGCTAGGGAGAGTGTCGCTCCTTGGCGGCGAAGCTCAGCTGGCTGGATGCCTGAAAGAACCGGAAGGTAGACCGATGGAGTGGGACGCAGGCACCCAGTGACAATGCGCAAGGCGTCATTTAATACACTGTCGATAAGCCGTATGTGCACACTGCGGCACCAGACTGGTGCGCAGTACTCGGCAGTCGAGTAGACCAGAAACAGGGCAGCTGTGCGTAGTGTCTTGGCGCTAGCACCCCAACCTGTTCCAACAAGTCGCCTCAACAGTGAGACGCGAGCACATAGCTTCTTGCGCAATGCTTCCAGGTGAGGACGATATGTGAGCGATCTGTCCACTTTGACCCCAAGATAAGCGGGAACTGGACAGAAAGGTAAGGTCTTAACGATGTTACAGACCTTAAGCTCACGCTTAGCCTCTCGATTGTGGAGGTGAAAGGCCGCCGTCACCGCTTTAGTGTGGCTAAGCTTCAGTCGCCAGGTCTGGAGATATTCCGAGAGTGTAGTCATGTCCTGGCTTAGAGTCCTTTCCAACTCCTTTCATTCTCCAGATGTATAAAGTATCGCCAGGTCGTCGGCATAGGCGAACTTCTTGGAGGTTAAGGAGGGGATATCATATGTATAGATGTTGAAAAGGAGGGGGACCAGGACCGATCCCTAGGGGACGCCATTTCTCAAGCGTCGTAACCTGCTAGGCTTGCTGTCGCCAGTTGTAAGGGTGAAGCTTCTGTTGCGGATAAGCTCCATAATCATACGAACCATGTGCTTGTCCGGCAAAAGCCGCAACAGCTTGCAGGTGAGGCCACGGTGCCAGACAGTGTCATAGGCAGCTGTCAGGTCGATAAGACGGCACCGGCCTTTTTTTGCTTCGAATGCATTCTCAATGCTTTGCGTGAGCAAAGTGACTTGATCCACGGTGGATCTTCCGCGTCGAAAACCCACCTGTTCCCGTGGGAGCAGAGGGTCAATAAGAGGTTCGACGCGGGCGTAGATAAGTCGCTCGAGAATCTTGTAGGGAACACAGAGCAAGAAGATGGGACGATAGCTCCTTGGGTCCTCTACAGGTTTCGAAGGCTTTGGGACCGCTACTACTAGCGCTCTTCTCCAGATCTTAGGAATTTTGAGGTGGTGCAGGCAGAAAGATAGGAAGCCACGTAGCCAAGATTTTAAGCATGGATTATTAGGATGGATTATTAGCTCCGGGATTATTAGCGCCGGCTCCAGCATGGATTATTAGCTCCGGGCAAATGGAATCAGGTCCAGGAGCTTTGCCTAGTTTTAAATGTTGGAGGGCAGCAGCGAACTCCCGATGGGAGAAACTCCCGGAGACATTCGCAGGATGTAATGGCTCAGCCCTCCAAAGGTCAGACACTTCCTGTAAAACGAGCCGAGATGAGCGCCGATTCACACCTTCGTATTTCCCGTTTTTAACCAGCTGAGAAGCAATAGCATCAGCTGAAACGGGACATTGACGAGGGGATTGTCGTGACCTACCAGTCAAGTTGTTTATGGCATTCCATGCCAGCCGGCTGGAGTGCGAAAAGTCAATGTTGCGGACCGTCTCTGACCAGCGATTTCTCCGCTTCCCGTCGAGCCTTGTGAGTAGGGCTGTGGCAGCCCTATCCGAATCAGGGCCCCCAGGTGACTGCAGGAAGTGCTGATAGAGGTCTTCACACTCCGCATCCCAGCAAGGTATGTGGTTTGATCGTCGACCACGAGGGATGCATTTCTTCGCCGCAGTGCTTATTACCTTGCAAAAGCACTGGTAAACCTGATCGATGTTCTGAGATTCAGGTGGCGGTATACTCTTGGCCAGTTTGTTGGTTAGGTTAGAATAGTGGTCCCAGTTGGCCTTGCGGAAGTTCCATCGCTTTACAGGCTTGCTCGGATTTGGATGAGCAAGTTTGGGTGGACTTATAAGCGAGGGTCGGTGTTGTGACCTTGGGAACTTTCCTAAGATACGTCTGTCAGGTAAGCGACTGTCCAAATCGACACTGGCAAATGCAAGATCTGGGTTGGTGTCTGTTTTCCAGCGGCCAGAGTGGAAACTGGCGGCCTCCTTGGGGCTATATAGCAAGATGAAGCTGTTGGCACTGGCCCAGCCAGCCAGGCATTCACCATCTGGATTGCTGTTATCATAGCCCCAGTCAACATGGTGGCAGTTGAAGTCGCCAGCATAGAGGCAGGGATGAGGGAATGCTGGAAGATCAGATGCTTGCATCCGTGTTGGAGGGGGTTTGTAGACGTTGACTATTTTATAGTTATCAACATCCACGTACACCCACTCGATCTCCGATGTTGGTGGGGACTGGTCGATTAGGATCCACTTCAGACGCTCATAGACAAACGTAGCAAGACCATGTTTCCTGCTCAAGGAAAACCCAGCTAGATGGTAGCTCGGAAGATCTAGCCTTTCTACCGAGGTGCAATGGGTTTCCTGTAAGAGGATGACGAGTGCCTCACATTGTAACGCAAGATGATGCAACACGCTCATCCTGCTTGCAGTGAGGCCTTCGATGTTCAGTTGGAGAATGCTGGACCTTTGGAAGTTGTTGACGGTGCGCCGAAGATGCGCATCGCCCCGTCCTGAAAAGGACGTTTGCCACTGCCCAGCTTGAACATCGTTAGGTGTCCCGCCGTTAAGGCAGATTCGGTTTCTGTCAGCCAGATTTGAATAGCGTAGACAGAGTAACGCTCCGAGCTACGGAAAAGCATCTGCCATCCGGAAAAAATTTTTAATTGAAATACTGTAACAAAAATATTATTTCTTTCATCATAAAATAAATATTAAAAAAAAAAAAAACTATTACATTTTTAATTGCATAAAATTCAATACTGTAACAAAATCTTTAGAAGTAATTAAATCTTTACATAACTTATTTCATAATAAAAAGCGCTTTTAAATAAAGTAAAATAATAAAAAATAAAAAAATTAACAGGTGAAAAGGGATTTGTGTTGAAAATTAATGTAATAATTTGGGTGTGAATGCAAACTTGCAATGTCCAACATAAAAACGTTAAAGATAAAAGCAATTTACATAACTAAACATAGATAAAATCAAATCATGTCAATCAGTAAACAAGCGATTTTGTCAATGCGATTAAATTTGCAAGTACGTTGTCAACTAAACTATGAAATATTTTAATATGGTATTACCACAAATTGTTACCAAGTGAACGACACAATCTCTAAAAGAACAGAAATATTTCGCTTTTTTAGATAGGCATAGATGATCGTGACACATGACGTCATCGCCTGCACACCAATTTGCACACCACTTTTGGTCTGAAATGGCGCATCTACTACTACTTACGCGTACCACAGGTTGGGAACCCCTGCTCTACAGATAAAAATAGACAAGTTAGAAAATTTTGACAGAAACCATATCCTTGAAATGAGACTTAAAGCTTATTTCAGCAGTTTAACGATACCCAATTCTATGGCGTTTATCTAATGCAAGTTACCAGCAGCCTCAACGTAAATTTTTAAAAATATGCTTGGAAGAAAGTTGCTGAGAAACGTAAATCAGAGAATAGTAAGTAGCCTACATATCTACCAATCTGCTTTCAGTTATCCACAGCGTTTCCTCATTATGTTCAGATGGCCGACTGGTATGAAGCGTCTGTCTCTTGAGCTGTAGACTCGGGTTTTGTTCCGAGTTGGGTCAAACCAATGACTTCCAAATTGGTATTCACAGCTTCACTGCTTGACGCTCAGCATTGAAGGGACAGTGTGGAGAACAAGCCGGTAAGTTTATTTGTTGTGCCGTTGGGAAAGGCACTTAGCGGGATTCCCCCATCTTGGTATGGTAGACAGATGGCTGGCAACTCCTAAGCGAGCTCGTATAGCGCATTGATCGGTTTCTCGTGATAGGAGGATAAATATGCTACTAACTAATCAACTAACTATGTCTCATAGTTAAGTTTTCAAGTTTGTCTCTGGGTAAGCGACTTACACAGCAAATTGGTAAGCTAGCATAATGATGCACTGGTATGTAAATTTTGGCACAGTTTTTGCAGTATTGAGCCAGCAGCTTTGAAACTGCTTGACGAGTTTATCAATGCTCTTTGGGTATATTGCAGTTTTGCTAGCAAAGTTTAATGTGTTTGTTTTTAGATGAGATTATGCAAGATGCTGTGGAAAAACTTTAAGGAAAAGAAGATCTGAAAACAAGAGTACAAAGTCATTTTGCAAAACTGGCAGATGATATTCAACAGCTAGCTGCTATTTAAATGATCAAACAACTGATTTGTCGTTTAATTTGCAATATACGCTTTTGTTAATATATGCAGAGTAGTGTTGCTGTTGTATTCCAAGACTATATAGTACGGTAGTAGGATGAGCACAACGTTTCAAAGGTGTGTAAATTTTTGAAAAAGGTTGACCAGCACTGGTCTAGTCTACTGCTTAAAACTTCGATATACAGCTAGGGGAGGCTTAATTGCAACTTTTTTTTCAGACGCCACTGAGTCCCTATTAAAATTATGCTATGAGTTTGTACCATCACAAAAATACTAAAAATTTTGCTATATACCTTAAAAACCCTTGTTCAAATGAAACATGAAGATAACTTGGTATTGAACAAACTTATTTCATTAAATGTAGCTTAATAACTTCGTAAGCATGGTGGTATACGGTAATAATAGCAATTAATACACTGGTCAGTTACTGTTCACTTTAATTCTAAGTATGTCAGTGTCGTATCTCTTATTTTTTGTTTTCTTTGAATTGCTCTAATAGTTTGTTGCTTTCTACTGATTTTGCACATATAAGGTAATGGCAGTGCATAACCAACCAGCATCATTACTATGCTAATTCATCAACATACAGCTTTATCAAGTCTTCCATGTTGCAGTGGATTTCTTTGTACTTTGCTTCAGCAGTTCAGTACATTTTCAAGTTCTTGGCATACACAGCTGTTTCTAAGCGATGGTGCTTTTACATCAAACGAAAAACTTCACTAGATTTTGGAATAGATAAACAAGTGCCTTGAGCAAAGCGAACTTGGTGGTACAAGACTTTTCTTTTAATGTAAGCTGTCACATCATTGTTAACAAATAAAACGATGTAAGTTGCATCTTCTGCTCGGAAAATGATTATCCGAAGTTTTAAAGAAACTGTAAGTTCATTGATCATTGATTAATAACTGAGTTTCTTTGGACGAAAGCCCCTGTTTCAAGAAATCTATCTGCGTTTCATTCTACTCTTTAACAATTTTCAAAATGGTTTCACAATTTTGAAATGTTTTCTAAATCCTCCTTTTGATTGAAGTTCTGCCAAATCAACTAGTTTAGCAATCACATTAGACTTGCTGCTACATGGCCAACTGCTTTGCTCCAGGGATCTTAACTTGTACTTGATTGTACGAACATCTCTTTCACCTGTTCACTATCCAAGTTGCTTATTGGTGCCAAATCCAAAATAGGATCCGAAGAGTCGAGCTGATGAATACCTTCATTATTTCCAAATAATGTGCAGATGATGTTTGAGGGAAATCGAGATGGCAATCTCAGGAAGAATGGAAAGTGCCATGCTGAGATCAATGTGTACAGTGAAATTAGTGGATAGAAAGAATAATGAGGAGTTGATGAAAATGTTGGCTTTGGAGGAAATATTAGATAAAATGGCAAAGATAAATGGAGTATTGTAGCATGGACAAGTGGTTAGAAGAGATGATGATAACGTTCTAAAGAAGGCATTGATGCTTGAAGTGAATGGGCAGCGAAATCGAGGAAGGCCAAAGCAAATATGGAGAAGCAAGTTGAAGAGAATTTAAATAAAATTAGGTTGGAGGAGTACGATGCTGCAAATCGCACAAGATGGAAAGAGGGAGTGAGAGCGATTGCTGAAAGAATGAGGTGCGTCTGTCCACCCTCGACCAAGACCAAAACTCACCGGATTGAAACTGGATGATCATGATAATGTCCTATTTGTTTAACAAAGCCATCTACCTTTTGGTGAAGAGTTTGTAAGATTGGTGGAGCACCTGTGGTGGTGCAGCTGAATGAATGCCTAAACTTCCATAAGAACTTCCCCAGGCAGAGACTTGCATTGACCAATCCTATCATTGCTGATGTAGCTGAAAACAGGTGGAGTAAATCTAGCAAGTTTATTGGGTTGCAGTGGAGTAAATTGTTATAAAGCGCAAGTATAGTTGGAATCAACTCCCACTATCCCATTGGGTCAAAGTTAGTAATGTTTACAAAAAGTTAAATGAGATGGGCGGCCCCAACACCATAAAAAATGGGAAGAAACCCCAAACTCAGAACTAGCAAAGTATTTTACTACACAAGTCCGTGTATTGGTGGTATGAGTGATGCTGATGAATTATGATGATTTTTTATCCTCCTGTCAGTTGAAAGCGATGGAGGCACTAAACGTAAGACGAATCCAGACTTGGTTAGGAGTTACCGTTGTTTTGTAGTTGACTTCTGCTTCTGATTTCTTTAATTTGCTGCTTGTTAGATTCCACCAAGCAGAGATAATTATCAGGAAGTATGTTATCCAAGGACGCAACAATGAGACTTGGGTTGGAGTTAACCGTTAACTTTGCAATCATGGTCGTAACTCGTAGCAACAACAACGCTCCTAACCACTGCACCATGCTGTCGACAATGTGCATGAGCAGTTTTTTGTACTCTTCTTATGGTGTACTTCTCAGAACTCTTAATGGTCTTAGAACGAGTAACATAACCTGGGCTGGAACCCTTTGGTCCACCAATACCCATTTCAATACAGTCTGTTTACAATAAAAGTATGTCACCATTTGTAGTGTACTAACTCCATTGTAAACTATATGTGGCCTTCTTAAGCTTGTACACCGCATCAATATGACGTCATAATCCTTCAACAATGCTGAAATGATTTTTGAATCGCACCTTCAAAGATTCAAAAATGAATCATTTTTAGAGTTGACCCAGGAAGTTCGATGTGGATTTGAACAAGGGTTTTTAAGTTGCACACACTTCAGACTGTTTTAGAAGTGTTAGTTATAGCTTGTAGCATACTTTTGAAGGGGACTCACTTAGAACTAAATTTTAAGCCCCCCTCCCCTAATATAGCAGCATTGGCTTTCCAAATTGCAACGTAGAAGCGTTTTTTTTTTTTGGTAGGCCCAAGTATTGCATTTCGTTGGTTATTTAGTTTTTTATGATTTCATCAACAAGATTTTCATTGCGAAGTTTGCATGGAATGATTTATCTCTTGAATTGGCAAGGTCACTCCTGGTCATTCATTACGGTAGTAGTAGTAGGGCATAAATGACTCAGTGATGTCATAATAATCAAGTAGGTCAGAAAACAAAAATCAGCGTGAAAATGACTTAGGCAACGCCGACTGCTTTTTGCAAGTGTAGACAGATTTTACGCTGAGCGATCAGCGTAGAAATATTTTTACGCCAAGTGTAGACGAGGCTTTAGCCTGGTCGAGGATTTAGCATTTTTACGCCAAGTGTAGACGAGGCTTTAGCCTGGTCGACACTTGACGTAAAAATATTTCTACGCTGAGCGCTCAGCGTAAAATCTGTCTACACTTGCAAAAAGCAGCCGGTGCAGCCTACGTCATTTTCACGCTGATTTTGTTTTCTGACCTGCTTGGTTATTATGACATCACTGAGTCCTTCATGCCCTACTACTACTACCGCAATGAATGACCAGGAGTGACCTTGCCAATTCAAGAGATAAATCATTCCATGCAAACTTCGCAATAAAAATCTTGTTGATGGAATCATAAAAAACTAAATAACCAACCAAATGCAATACTTGGGCCTACCAAAAAAAACAAACCAAAACGCTTCTATGTTGCAATTTGGAAAGCCAATGCCTCTGTATATCGACGTTTTAAGCAGTAGACTAGACTAGTGCTGGTCAACCTTTCTCAAAAATTTACACACTTTTGAAAGATTGTGCTCATCCTACTACTGTACCAGTCTTGGAGTACAACAGCAACACTACTCTGCATGTTCATACTAACAAAAGCGTATATGGCAAATTAAACGACAAATCAGTTGTTTGATCATTTAAATAGCAGATAGCTGTTAAATATCATCAGCCAGTTTTGCAAAATGACTTTGTACTCTTGTTTTCAGATCTTCTTTTCCTTAAAGTTTTTCCACAGCATCTTGCATAATCTCATCTAAAAACAAACACATTAAACTTTGCTAGCAAAACTGCAATATACCCAAAATAGCACTGATAAACTCGTCAAGCAGTTTCAGAGCTGCTGGCTCAATACTGCAAAAACTATGTCAAAATTTACATACCGGTGCATCATTATGCTAGCTTACCAATTTGCTGTGTAAGTCACTTACACAGAGACAAGCTTGAAAACTTAACTATGAGACATAATGAGGAAAAGCTTTGGATTACTGAAAGCAGATTGGTAAATATATACTTACTATTCTCTGATCCTTGTTTCTCAGCAACGTTCCTCCAAGCATATTTTTAAAAATTTGTGTTGAGGCTGCTGGTAATTAGCATTGAATAAACTCCATAGAATTGGGTGGAATATTGTTAAACTGCTATCAATAAGCTTTAATTCTCATTCCAAGGGTATGGTTTCTGTCAAAATTTTCTGACTTGTCCATTTTTATCTGTAGACAAACTGCTTAAAAAACCTACTGATACCAAACTGCAAAATAAAAACAAATCGGTTTTAAGCTACGGTACCCGTACTGATTCACTATAAACCTATTAATATTTCAATCAAAAACCAATCTTTAAAAGAACTATCTGGTCGCTTACAGTACAATTGGCACTGTAATTCACTGGACAAGGCTACATACCAAGAATATTTAACCATCATCCAGTTCCAGAAGCCTATTTATCTGCCCATAGCTTACTACACTACCGGTATGTAACGGCATCATCATAATTGAACTTTAGAGGGGCTGAGACCCTGCATCTACCAATGAATCATACATTAGCCTAAAAAATTGAAAAAAGTTTTCTGGTTTTGTATGGCACTGCAGACTAACCTGGATAGGGTTACATATGACTTGGCACTGATATGCTAATAAACCTAGGTCTACTTCTGTTTTTAGCTTATTTTGCCATGCAAATTGAATCAGTAAGCATCTAGCTTATAGTCTTTTCAAAAAATGTAAAAAAATATGAAAACCTCTGAAGTGTTCATGCAAAAAAGACAAAAGGGCCCCAAAACAGTGTTTGCCTACAAGCCTAGGTTATATTTACCTGCCTTTTCCAAGCTAAATATGCTTAAAACTTAAAATAGCTGAAGTTCTAACGCCAAGTCTAGACCTAGTCTTTTCCATAAACATGGATCCGTGTCCAAGCAAATAACGCAGGAGTCCCAAAACACTATTTTTCAACTAGCCTAGGCTAAGACTTGACTGTGACCTCAGGATCAGAGCATGCTAGACGCTGAGCGTTTGGAAAATACTTTGCTAAAAAGGCAAAGTTTTTACGCTGAAGATTCCGCGTTATGACAAACCGTAGGAATTAATTCGTTCTTAGATCTGATCTCACGAAAAAACCAAGCCCTTCTTCACCAAACGAACATAATATTTAAGCGTGCTAGCACATCCGCGCTAGCGTTTTTCCAACTAACTTAAATAAACAAAGAATTTTACGCTACGCTCACGATTTTACGCCAAGTGTAGACAAGGCTTAATGCAATGCAATCTGATAATCTGTTTGGAATTCGGCGCGTTTTGAAAGGCTAGTTACGTCAGACTGCAGTTCAAAAATTTGTGAATTACTGTGACAATAACGTTTACTTCTACATATAACTAAGTTTGTTTCTAAATTTAAATCATTCTTCCAGTTCTTTTCAGCGGCAGTTAGTTTTTAGGTTTCGTCCTCTGGTTGTTAGTATGAGAACCTAGGTTATATTCTCTCGAGTGGAGGATAGAAGCAAATATGGGAGGTAAGGAAGACAATTAAAAAGCAAAGCAATGATATCTGGTTTATTTTTTCATTAGCTCTGGGCATTATCTTTTTTCGTTAGGCAAGAGGATAGGTTGAATCTCAATTCTCAAACTCCTACCACTCAACGGGACCCAGTGGCGCAGCAAGGGGGGGGGGGGGTCCGCCCAGGCCGGCATTTTGAATTATGCTTTATGTAATTATTTTTCTGAATTATTATGGCTTCCCGAAAAGGGAAGCCATATTGTTTTTACTTAGCCATTTGTGCACTTTTTGACACTTCCAGCAGCTGTAGCTGCTAAATTACTGTTCCAATTCAAAAGTGACCTAGAGTTCAAATGTGTGTCCCACCTAGGTCTACACCTTGGTCGCCCTAACTTTCCCCGACAGCCCCCAACTTTCTAGATAAAAAATATTTTGTTTCCGAAAAATTATTTTTTTATGGCTTCCCGAAAAGGGAAGCCATATTGTTTTTACTTGGCCATTTGTGCACTTTTTGACACTTCCAGCAGCTGTAGCTGCTAAATTACTGTTCCAATTCAAAAGTGACCTAGAGTTCAAATGTGTGTCCCACCTAGGTCTACACCTTGGTCGCCCTAACTTTCCCCGACAGCCCCCCACTTTCTAGATAAAAAATATTTTGTTTCCGAAAAATTCTTTTTTTATGGCTTCCCGAAAGGGGAAGCCATATTGTTTTTACTTGGCCATTTGTGCACTTTTTGACACTTCCAGCAGCTCTAGCTGCTAAATTACTGTTCCAATTCAAAAGTGACCTAGAGTTCAAATGTGTGTCCCACCTAGGTCTACACCTTGGTCGCCCTAACTTTCCCCGACAGCCCCCCACTTTCTAGATAAAAAATATTTTGTTTCGGAAAAATTCTTTTTTTATGGCTTCCCGAAAGGGGAAGCCATATTGTTTTTACTTGGCCATTTGTGCACTTTTTGACACTTCCAGCAGCTGTAACTGCTAAATTACTGTTCCAATTCAAAAGTGACCTAGAGTTCAAATGTGTGTCCCACCTAGGTCTACACCTTGGTCGCCCTAACTTTCCCCGACAGCCCCCTTCTTTCTAAATAAAAAATATTTTGTTTCCAAAAAATTCTTTTTATGGCTTCCCGAAAGGGGAAGCCATATTACTTTTGTTTGGCCATTTGTGCACTTTTTGACACTTCCAGCAGCTGTAGCTGCTAAACTACTGTTCCAATTCAAAAGTGACCTAGAGTTCAAATGTGTGTCCCACCTAGGTCTACACCTTGGTCGCCCTAACTTTCCCCGACAGCCCCCCACTTTCTAGAAAAAAAATATTTTGTTTCCGAAAAATTTTTTTTTTTTTCTTTTTTTTTTTTTTCAACACCAAATTTTGTGCAGCCTAAGGCTTTTGAACCGCTGATGCTAGAGACTTGAAATGTTCAGGGATGGTAGATCCTATTGGGAACTTGTGCCTAACAACTTTTGGGGGGTGGCGGTCGTCAGGTTAAAGGTCAAAGGTCAAAAAACCAAATTTACCAAAACCTAATATCTTTTGAATGACATTAGGTAGGACCTTCAAGTTTTCACAGTATATACATATCAATGTGGGGAACAATTATATGCATAACAATGACCTGTTCGTGACGTCACTTAGGGTCAAAGGTCAAATCAACCAATCTCAACAGATTTTTGTGCAGCCTAAGGCTTTTGAACCGCTGATGCTAGAGACTTGAAATTCCCAGGGATGATAGACCTCCATGTGAGCTTGTGCCTAACAGCTTTTGGGGAGTGGCGATCAACAGGTTAAAAGTCAAACGTCAATCAAATAAAATGATCAAAAATCTGATCAAATGCTAATGACTTGTGAATGGCAACTGGTAGGACCTTCAAGTTTACGGAGCAGATGCATCTCAACCAGGGTACAAAAACACCAACAGTGATTAGTTTTGCGTGACGTCACTTGGGGTCAAAGGTCAAATACGCAAATATGTCGTTTGACGTATAACTATTGATGGAAAACACATAGGAACTTGAAATTAATAGGGTTGGTGTGTCTTGATACGTCCTTGCAGTGTACCAACTATAAACGTTCTATGTCACGTGACTCAAGGTCAAAGATCAAAAAAACCGAAAAGTGTTGCCAATCTTGCAAAGCCTAAGGCTTTTGAACCGCTGATGCTAGAGACTTGAAATGTTCAGGGATGGTAGATCCTATTGGGAACTTGTGCCTAACAACTTTTGGGAGGTAGCGGTCGTCAGGTTAAAGGTCAAAGGTCAAACAACCAAATTTACCAAAAGCTAATAACTTTTGAATGACTACAGGTAGGACCTTTACATTTTCACAGTACATGCATATCAATGTGGGGAACAAAACTATGCACAACAATGACCTGTTTGTGACGTCACTTAGGGTCAAAGGTCAAATCAACGAACCTCAGCAGTTTTTTGTGCAGCCTAAGGCTTTTGAACCGCTGATGCTAGATACTTGAAATTCCCAGGGATGATAGACCTCCACGTGATCTTGTGCCTAACAGCTTTTGGGGGGTGGCGGTGAACAGGTCAAAGGTCAAACGTCAATCAATTAAATTGACAAATAGTTTGATCAAACGCTAATAACTTGTGAATGGCAACTGGTAGGACCTTCAAATTTACGAAGCAGATGCATCTCAACCAGGGTACAAAAACACCAGCAATGATTAGTTTTGCGTGACGTCACTTGGGGTCAAAGGTCAAATACGCAAATATGTCGTTTGGCATATGACTATTCATTCAAAACACATAAGAACTTGAATTTGATAGGATTGGTGTGACTTGATATGTTCTTACAGTGTACCAACCATGAACGCTCTATGTCACGTGACTCGGGATCAAAGGTCAAAAAACCGATAAATGTTGCCAATCTCGCGCAGTCTAGGGCATTTGAACCGCTGATGCTAGAGACTTAAAATGTTCAGGGATGATAGACCTTGACGTAAACTTGGGTCTCACAACTTGCGGGGGGTGGCAGTCAAGTGGTTTGGGGTCAAAAGTCAATAATAAGAAAATGTTCACAAGCTCATAACTGTTAAATGACAACAGCTAGGACCTTCAAATTATTGGAGAATATTTATTTCAATGTGGGTAAAATATCAATATAATGAAGGGTTACTCCAGAGCGCCTGACTTGGAGTCAAACGTAAAAAACGTGAAATTTCAGGAAACATCATGAAAGTCAAGCAAAGTTATGTAATCCGTTAGAGGGCAGTAGGGAAACATGTTTTTGAGCTATTTTGGCTTAAAACTTTTTCATTCGTGAGTGAGCCGTATGAGTTTGTGGTTAAAGTGACGTTTTAATCAGCAATAAGGGGCACATGGGAATTGGCCAAGTGGTTGGTGCATTGGACTCATGACTTAGCTTTGTGGATTCCTCGCATTGAAACTGTGTTCGCATTGCGGCGAAGAGTTTGTTAGAGTAATAGCTAGCATATCCGCTATCAGATTATCAAGCTTGTGGTTTCGCGAAATTGGTTGTAATTGCCGTGTTTCCCCGATAATAAGACCTACCCGCAAAATAAAACCTAGCGTGATTTTTGAGGATGATTTTAATGTAAGCCCTACCCTTAAAATAAGCCCTAGTTGAGAGCGGCAGAAAGACGAAAAAGTCAAACATTCTTTTTTTATATTTATTCAAACTGCTTTAATGCGGTGTATGCCATCCTTTTCAAAAAAATTTTGAATAAATTGTTGTTAATGAGTTTCTGAATAAAAAACATGTTACAACCAAATTATTATTATTCATGCCGCTTAAATTGCTTGTGCGCCCCTAGTGTTTCAACGGCTATAGTTATCACGGTTGACCTACTTCGGTCCCTATATAAGCCGCCGCTGGCCATGCTTCGGTCTTTTTTCGCTAAGAAGGTACAGAGCTAACAGCGTCTAGTTACAAAGTTTTACTTGGTGAGTAAGAATTAACTATCAGGTAGTCAAAGGTTTGGTATCTCTTCTAATGATTTATTTTTGCATGCTTGTTTAGATTCGAGCTCCTAGAAATCTTTTATCGTTTCTGCCATTACTTGTTATAGGGCATTGTGGCTGTACTGCTCATTCGTGTTAGGCAGGCGCGGGCGTACGTGGCGTTTAGTTTTTTTGTAATCCTCTTTTCGTAAATTAAACATCATTCCCTCTTCCCCTTTCTGCTCTCCGCAGGTAGTAGGCAGGACGCATAATAGTGAGGAGCCGCTGGCAGCTTGTTTGCGTAGGACGCGATCAGCTGATGTAGGATTCGCTGGGCGTGATCCTACATACATAAAAGATTTCGGGATTTTGTTTCGGCTTAGCTTGGGGCTTGTCGTCACTCTAGTCGTTCGTATCTCGCCGTTGTACCGCTATGGGGGACGAGGTTGCTGGTCCTTCTCATTTGGATAGGTCTTGTGAGTTCACACGTCTTGTCGATACTAATGCCGCTAAAGGATTGTTTAAAAGCCACTCATGGGCGCAGCTCTCAAAGACTGCAGGGGACCCTTACCAGTTACCTGAGAGTGCCTTTGATCCCTTACAATTTTTAGGGAATCAGCCCCCTAGAATTGAAGGCTATGGAGACTCGTCACCCACGACATACGTTGTCACTGACAGCTGGCCACGTGGCCCGCTTCAACCCACCACTAGCGTTGGCACGTATTCTAATCATGGTCTAGATGCTTACTGGGCTAAATACCCCGACTCTCATGCTGCCAGGATTGCGTGTTCTCGAAGTGTTCTTCCCCCGCCGGGGTTTGACTCTTTAGGGGCTGATAGGGTGCATCAGCCATTTCTTGGGGATAGTGCACTCGGACGTATGGGGTCTGCGTATCGGCTAGGTGAGAGAGTTCGGGACCCTAGGGCTCAGGTATCGTCTCCATTCAGGGAGGGTTATCATCATACTCAAGGTCCTTCTCCTACTAGTCGATCAAATTCAAATAGTGACAGAAGCGACATTCAAAACCTAATTGAAGCCATGCATGTCATGACCAGCCAAATTAGTCGCAGGAATGCCGCCCCTTTATCAAAGGAGGACTTGTTTAGCGGGGACCCTGTTACATACAGACGTTTTGTAAAGCATTTCGACGCATACACTGCCAGAGGAGTGGTAGATATGGCAGAGCGTCTTGACTTGCTCATTTCATCGTGTACGGGAGAGGCTCGAGCTAACATTTCGGATTGTATTATGGCTCGTAGTCCCGAACTAGGTTACTTTGAAGCGCGTAGGATTTTCGAAAGCTTGTATGGCCAAGATCACACGGTTGTAAGCGCTTACGTCAACAAGCTTATCGAAGGGCCACTTCTAAAATCGAATGATCACAGCGGGTTGTCTGCGTTGTCTCGTGACATGCGCAATTGTCTCATGGCGTGTAATAATCTCGACAGCGCAGGGCTAGACACGCAGCAAACCGTATCGGGCATTTTCAAGCGCCTCCCTAACCATTTACAAGACAAATTCATAGCTTCGGTCAGCTCACATTTGCAATCGGGTCGCCCCATCACTTTCGCTATGCTAGCTGATTTTTTGGAAAAATGAACAAAGGTTGAGACCAGTTTCTTGGGCCAAATTGTTAGTCGTCGTGGTGATAGGCGTTGGCTAGACCGAGCTTCGCGGGAGCAGGCGCAACCACGAAAGGCTTCGGTAAACACAGTTCAAGGGTCTTCGGGAAAGCAGTTCAGGTCCGGCGGGGCTACAGTCAAGTGTGGGTTTTGTCCTCAATCACACCCTTTGTGGAAGTGCGTAGAGTTTTCGAAACAACAGGTCAAGGACCGTTGGTCATTTGCTAAGGCGGAAAAGTTGTGCTTTAACTGTTTGGGTTCGCACTTCGCCAAGGTGTGTAAATCCAAAGGCAAGTGTGGTGTTTGCGGCAGAAACCATCATACCTTATTGCACCGGGATGCAGGGGAGGTTAGTCCCAACCGGGATCCTGGGGCCGGATCTAGCAATGCTAACGGGGATGGTAATGGGGCCGGCGAAGTTAACCAGGTGATGTCCGTCTCAGTAAACCCTGGCCAACCTAGCGCGGTTGCATCTAACGAAGAGGGTGTTTTAGGGCAGGTTAATGTAGCCAATAGGGCCGAAAGTCAACTCGTCCGACTTCGAGTCGTCCCTGTCAAGGTCTGGGGTAACGGGAAAGGGCTCGTAGAGACGTATGCTTTTTTGGACGAAGGCTCGGACACTACGCTGTGTACCGAGCAGCTTCTCGATAAGCTTAAGGTAAGGGGACAAAAGATACAATTCTCACTCGCTACTGTTAATGGCATGGAGGTTAGGAACGGGCGTAGGGCTGATTTAACCGTTCAGGGGTTTGGTGGACAAGCTGCGATTCAGTTGTCCAACGTCATCTCGGTGCCAGTTTTACCCGAGTTGCGGTCAAGCATTCCTAGCAGTAAGGACTGCCAGGCGTACCCGGAAGTGCTCGAGGGGGTTACTTTTCCCAGTTTCAAGGGTAGCGTGGAGCTACTTATCGGAGCGGACGTGCCAGGGGCACACCGCACCTTTGAGTATCGAGTAAACCATTCGGGGGGGCCCAACGCGGTAAAATGCGCTCTTGGTTGGGCTCTGGTGGGACCCATAACCCGGCCGGGACATTCTCGTGAGCCTGAGGTAGGCCACGTTAACTTTGTGCAGTTAGACAACAATGCGTTGCACGGCTTAATGCAGAAAATGTACGAAAGGGATTTTGTCAGTAAGGGCGATGGGTTAGATTTGGGGGCATCTCTCGAAGATAAGAGGGCTCTGCAAATCATGGAAAGCTCGGTTGTTAAGGTAGACGGCCACTACGAAATCGCCTTACCTTGGAAATCTGAAAGTGCTAAACTGCCTAATAATCGAACTGTTGCTGAAAGGCGGTTGGGGCATTTAAAGAACCGGCTCGCCAGGGATCCTGAGTTGCACAACAAGTATAAGGACAAAATGGGGGAGTACTTAAAAAACGGGTATGCGCGCAAAGTACCGAGAAAATCTTTGGCCCCGTCTCCCAAAACTTGGTACGTTCCTCACCACGCCACGGGTGGAAAATTCAGGATAGTTTTCGATTGTGCGGCTAGATTTAGAGGCACCTCCCTAAATGAGAACTTGCTGCAAGGGCCAGATCACACTAGTAATCTCGTTGGGGTGCTATTGAGATTTAGGAGTCGACGCGTGGCAGTCATGGCAGACATCAAAGGGATGTTTCACCAAGTTAAAGTTCCCCTTCGAGATTGTGATAGCTTGCGCTTTCTGTGGTGGCCCGATGGTAATCTTGAGGCCTCCCCCGAGGAATTTCAGATGGTAGTGCACTTGTTCGGCGCCACATCGTCTCCTAGTGTTTGTGGTTATGCGCTTCAACGTGTAGCTATTGACAACGAAACCATGGCGCCAGAAGCGGTTTTACAGGCCATACGTAGAAATTTTTACGTAGACGACTTGCTTATTTCGTTCCACGGTGATTGTGAGGCGGCACGAGCCATTGAAGGTTTGCGAAGGTTATTGTTTCGTTGCGGGTTTCACCTTACGAAGTTTGTGGGCAACAGTGAGGAGGCGTTGCGTGCTATTCCTGAGTGCGATAGGAGAGAGCTACCGGTTGAAGTTAGTATTGATTGTTCTAGGGAAGAGAAGGCGCTGGGCGTAATTTGGAATCCGAGTTTGGACGAGTTCCGTTTCAGGGCTTGTCTGGTGGAGAAAGCTTGTATTAGGAGGGGGATATTATCCACTATTGGCCAGTGTTATGATCCGGTGGGGATGATCCAACCAGCTCTTTTACCTGCAAAGAAACTCTTACAGGAGCTTTGCGCTAGTGGTGTAGGGTGGGACGATCCTATTCCGTCTGTCAATAAGAAATTTTGGGAGGTATATTCAAAGTCTCTACAAACGCTAGGCAGCGTTGGGATCCCACGATGTTACCGACCTAGTGATTTTGACCCGATCGAGGCGCAACTTCATTGCTTTTGCGACGCAAGTCAAATTGGATATGGCGCCGTTTTATACTTGAGGTTTGCTGGTCCTGATGGCCAAGTACATTGCAGTTTTGTCATGGGTAGGTCACGGGTTGCTCCTGTTAGGCCCACTACCATACCGAGACTAGAGCTCGTTGCCGCTGTGACAGGGACAGAACTTACAGGGTTTGTGCGCAAGGAGTTAGATTTTGATGTTGACAAAGTCACGTTTTGGACAGATTCTACATCAGTTCTCGGCTATGTACGCAGCACAGCTAGGCGATATCGTACGTTCGTGGCCAATCGAATCGCGATTATCCAGTCTGAATCGTCTCCAGACCAATGGAGGCATGTGGGTACCTTTGAGAATCCGGCCGATGTTTCATCGCGGGGATGCATGCCGGATGAATTATCAGAAAACGAAATGTGGTTTAGGGGACCTAAATTTCTTTGGCTTTCGGAGAGCGAATGGCCAGTTGACCCCACTAAGCTGCACTCCGACCTTGATTGTAACAAGGACGAGCTGCTAAAGTCTCATAAAGTTTCACATACTCGGTGCAAACCCTCAGGCGAGGGGGGGAGTGATCTTAAACCCTTGTTAAATCATTTTTCGGAATTTTCGAAACTGGAGAGAGCTGTTGCATGGCTGGCTAGGTTACCCACTGTTAGAAGGGCAAAAATGGGACGAGCATGTGACAGTTGGCGATCGGGTTCTTGTCTGTCTGTGGCTGAGCTGGAATCTGCCAGATTAGACATTGTTAAATTAGTGCAGAGGGATCATTTTCCCTACGAGTTGTCTGTGTTGAGCGATCATGATAGACTCACTGACCTAGCGCATTTCAGCGGCAACACCAAAAGCCCCCGCTTACGCAAATTGTGCCCCTTTCTGGTTCAAGGGATTCTGCGGGTTGGGGGTAGGTTAGACCGCTCAACGCTTCCGGCTGATAGGAAACACCCTATAATTTTGCCAAGCAACCATCATGTTACAGGTCTTATTATTTCGCACGTTCATTGTAAGGAAGGCCATGCTGGACCCCTTCATACTCTGGCTGTCGTTAGGGAACGTTATTGGGTTATAAAGGGACACGCTACTGTACGTAAAGTTATTGGACGCTGCCCGGGGTGTAGGATTAGAGATGCTGCCCGTGGGAATCAAATCATGGCACCTCTTCCTGCGGTTAGGGTGTCTCCTGGTAGACCACCCTTCGCTTCTTGCGGAGTAGATTACGCTGGGCCCTTTGTGACTAAATTGGGACGTAGATGCGCTAAACGTTACGTTTGCCTGTTTACCTGCCTAGCTACGCGAGCAGTGCACCTCGAGTGCGCCTATGCTATGGATGTCGATTTGTTTATGTTGGCGTTATCCCGATTCATCAACCGCCGCCGCACTCCAGAAGAGATCGTGAGCGACAATGGTAGCAACTTCGTTGGAGCCGAACGAGTGCTGAGGGACCTTATTCGAGGCTGGGATCAAAATGACGTTCAATCAAGACTCGCACGACGAGGGATACGCTGGAAATTCAACCCTCCTGAAGCTAGCCACCAAGGTGGAGTTTGGGAGCGACTCGTTCGATCCATAAAACGCGCGATGAAAGTAGTGGCCGGCAATCACACAATGACGGATGAAGCATTCGCCACCTACCTGATTGAAATCGAGCGGATCATCAATGGAAGACCAATCACTCCTGTATCTTCTGATCCCCGGGACCTAAATGCTCTCACTCCGAATGCTTTGTTGACGGGTAGCCTTGACCCTTCCTTTCCACTTGGAACATTCCTGAAGGCGGATGGGTACAGACGATCGTGGAAGCTGGTCAGCATGTTGGCCGATCAGTTTTGGAGCCGTTGGCTACGAGAATATTTGCCATTATTGCAGCAACGGCAAAAGTGGCTACTTCCTCAAAGGAACTTTGCCAAAGGAGATTTGGTCTTGGTAGGGAGTGATAACACAAAGCGAGGTCTCTGGCCTAAGGGACTGGTGGAAGAAGCTTACCAAGATGAGAACGGTCTGGTTCGTTCGGTGCGAGTAAGGACAGCTGCTTCGCCGTCCATGATTCGCGACATTCGCAAACTGTACTTGCTGGAAGCAGCAGAATGAGGCGCCGTATTGGACTCTAGTGTATTTCTTTTGTGCTATTATCTGTGTTTGTGTAATTTGTGTTTGATTTTAGCTGCCTTGCCTGTCCGCCCCCCTTTCTTTTTCTTGGGTTCATAATTTGGCACCCACGCACTGCGTTAAGGAAAAAATGTTACCTTTGTATTTTTTGGGGCCGGTATGTTACAACCAAATTATTATTATTCATGCCGCTTAAATTGCTTGTGCGCCCCTAGTGTTTCAACGGCTATAGTTATCACGGTTGACCTACTTCGGTCCCTATATAAGCCGCCGCTGGCCATGCTTCGGTCTTTTTTCGCTAAGAAGGTACAGAGCTAACAGCGTCTAGTTACAAAGTTTTACTTGGTGAGTAAGAATTAACTATCAGGTAGTCAAAGGTTTGGTATCTCTTCTAATGATTTATTTTTGCATGCTTGTTTAGATTCGAGCTCCTAGAAATCTTTTATCGTTTCTGCCATTACTTGTTATAGGGCATTGTGGCTGTACTGCTCATTCGTGTTAGGCAGGCGCGGGCGTACGTGGCGTTTAGTTTTTTTGTAATCCTCTTTTCGTAAATTAAACATCATTCCCTCTTCCCCTTTCTGCTCTCCGCAGGTAGTAGGCAGGACGCATAATAGTGAGGAGCCGCTGGCAGCTTGTTTGCGTAGGACGCGATCAGCTGATGTAGGATTCGCTGGGCGTGATCCTACAAAACATGTTAATGGCAAGTAAATGTAGATCTTTTTTCGTAATTTCTGTTTATTTAAAATCTCGTAATTTTTACTTTGTAACTTCATTTTTTGATATATCAAAATAATACATCCCATTTTATGCCGCGATTTCTTGGCCCTTAGAAACGAACACAAGCTCCATGATTTAATTTTGTTTTGTGTGAATGCAGTCGTCCTTGCAGCTGCACAAATCCTTCAAGAATCATGGCGTTTATTGTTTGAATTTACTGCAAGATTTGCCAGCTTGTTGGAAATGTCAGACAAACAAAATGATTTTGCTGCAGACTTGTGTAGCATTGTGCCGGCCGATTAGCTCAGTTGCTAAGCCCACCCTATCGGTGCGGGAGGTGTGAGGTTCAATTGCGTGGTCGGCCAAATCGTCACAGTGTCGCCAACGGCTCGCCACCGTTGCGACGTTTGTTCGGAGTTGTGTAGCCCAAGCGCTGCGCCGCGTAGGTGGGCTCCGCCACTCGTTACACGCTTGGGCGTAATATCGCGAGTATAATGAAGTTTTGATTTTTTGTGCAGCATCATCACTGTACACGTGAAGAAATTTAAGGATAATAATTTTATTGAGATTTCGATGACTGTATTACACAAATGTAAAAAGTCGTTACAATATTATTAAGTTTCTGGAGCACAGGCTGCAGGAAATTAAACTTACTTCATGTGAGATAATGCCCACCTATACTTTGCAGGGATTTGTTGTTTTTTTAAGTTGTAAAAGCGAAGTCAATCACCTGTTCCCTTAGACGTTTGGGTCCCTAGTAAGCTTGATCGGGAAGCCATAAGCGGGTGCTTGCAGCTGCCATCTAGTTATGGCTTCCCGAAAAGGGGAAGCCATATTGTTTTTGTTTGGCCATTTGTGCACTTTTTGACACTTCCAGCAGCTGTAGCTGCTAAACTACTGCTCCAATTCAAAAGTGACCTAGAGTTCAAATGTGTGTCCCACCTAGGTCTACACCTTGGTCGCCCTAACTTTCCCCGACAGCCCCCCACTTTCTAGAAAAAAAATATTTTGTTTCCGAAAAATTCTTTTTTTTTTTCTTTTTTTTTTTCAACACCAAATTTTGTGCAGCCTAAGGCTTTTGAACCGCTGATGCTAGAGACTTGAAATGTTCAGGGATGGTAGATCTTATTGGGAACTTGTGCCTAACAGCTTTTGGGGGGTAGCGATCGTCAGGTTAAAGGTCAAAGGTCAAAAAACCAAATTTACCAAAACCTAATATCTTTTGAATGACATTAGGTAGGACCTTCAAATTTTCACAGTATATGCATATCAATGTGGGGAATAATTATATGCATAACAATGACCTGTTCGTGGCGTTACTTGGGGTCAAAGGTCAAATCAACGAATCTTAACATTTTTTCGTGCAGCCTAAGGCTTTTGAACCGCTGATGCTAGATACTTGAAATTCCCAGGGATGATAGACCTCCATGTGAGCTTGTGCCTAACAGCTTTTGGGGGGTGGCGGTCATAAGGTTAAAGGTCAAACGTCAATCAAATAAAATGATCAAAATTCTGATTAAACGCTAATAACTTGTGAATGGCAACTGGTAGGACCTTCAAGTTTACGGAGCAGATGCATCTCAACGAGGGTACAAAAGCACCAACAGTGATTAGTTTTGCGTGACGTCACTTGGGGTCAAAGGTCAAATACGCAAATATGTCGTTTGACATATAACTATTGATGGAAAACACATAGGAACTTGAAATTAATAGGATTGGTGTGTCTTGATATGTCCTTGCAGTGTACCAACTATAAACGTTCTATGTCACGTGACTCAAGGTCAAAGATCAAAAAAACCGAAAAGTGTTGCCAATCTTGCGAAGCCTAAGGCTTTTGAACTGCTGATGCTAGAGACTTGAAATGTTCAGGGATGGTAGATCCTATTGGGAACTTGTGCCTAACAACTTTTGGGGGGTGGCGGTCATCAGGTTAAAGGTCAAAGGTCAAAAAAACAAATTTACCAAAAGCTAATAACTTTTGAATGACTGCAGGTAGGACCTTTACATTTTCACAGTATATGCATATCAATGTGGGGAACAAAATTATGCACAACAATGACCTGTTCGTGACGTCACTTAGGGTCAAAGGTCAAATCAATGAACCTCAGCAGTTTTTTGTGCATTTGAAGGTTTTTGAACCGCTGATGCTAGATACTTGAAATTCCCAGGGATGATAGACCTCCATGTGATCTTGTGCCTAACAGCTTTTGGGGGGTGGCGGTGAACAGGTCAAACGTCAATCAATTAAATTGACAAATAGTTTGATCAAACGCTAATAACTTGTGAATGGCAACTGGTAGGACCTTCAAATTTACGGAGCAGATGCATCTCAACGAGAGTACAAAAGCACCATCAATGATTAGTTTTGCGTGACGTCACTTGGGGTCAAAGGTCAAATACGCAAATATGTCGTTTGGCGTATAACTATTCATTCAAAACACATAAGAACTTGAATTTGATAGGATTGGTGTGTCTTGATATGTCCTTGCAGTGTACCAACCATGAACGCTCTATGTCACGTGACTCGGGATCAAAGGTCAAAAAACCGATAAATGTTGCCAATCTTGCGCAGTCTAGGGCATTTGAACCGCTGATGCTAGAGGCTTGAAATGTTCAGGGATGATAGACCTCGACGTAAACTTGGGTCTCACAACTTGCGGGGGGTGGCAGTCAAGTGGTTTGGGGTCAAAAGTCAATAATAAGAAAATGTTCACAAGCTCATAACTGTTAAATGACAACAGCTAGGACTTTTTAATTATCGGAGGATATTTATCTCAATGTGGGTAACAAAAATATCAATATAATGAAGGGTTACTCCAGAGCGCCTGACTTGGAGTCAAACGTAAAAAACGTGAAATTTCAGGAAACATCATGAAAGTCAAGCAAAGTTATGTAATCCGTTAGAGGGCAGTAGGGAAACATGTTTTTGAGCTATTTTGGCTTAAAACTTTTTCATTCGTGAGTGAGCCGTATGAGTTTGTGGTTAAAGTGACGTTTTAATCAGCAATAAGGGGCACATGGGAATTGGCCAAGTGGTTGGTGCATTGGACTCATGACTTAGCTTTGTGGATTCCTCGCATTGAAACTGTGTTCGCATTGCGGCGAAGAGTTTGTTAGAGTAATAGCTAGCATATCCGCTATCAGATTATCAAGCTTGTGGTTTCGCGAAATTGGTTGTAATTGCCGTGTTTCCCCGATAATAAGACCTACCCGCAAAATAAAACCTAGCGTGATTTTTGAGGATGATTTTAATGTAAGCCCTACCCTTAAAATAAGCCCTAGTTGAGAGCGGCAGAAAGACGAAAAAGTCAAACATTTTTTTTTTATATTTATTCAAACTGCTTTAATGCGGTGTATGCCATCCTTTTCAAAAAAATCTTGAATAAATTGTTGTTAATGAGTTTCTGAATAAAAAACATGTTAATGGCAAGTAAATGTAGATCTTTTTTCGTAATTTCTGTTTATTTAAAATCTCGTAATTTTTACTTTGTAACTTCATTTTTTGATATATCAAAATAATACATCCCATTTTATGCCGCGATTTCTTAGCCCTTAGAAACGAACACAAGCTCCATGATTTAATTTTGTTTTGTGTGAATGCAGTCGTCCTTGCAGCTGCACAAATCCTTCAAGAATCATGGCGTTTATTGTTTGAATTTACTGCAAGATTTGCCAGCTTGTTGGAAATGTCAGACAAACAAAATGATTTTGCTGCAGACTTGTGTAGCATTGTGCCGGCCGATTAGCTCAGTTGCTAAGCCCACCCTATCGGTGCGGGAGGTGTGAGGTTCAATTGCGTGGTCGGCCAAATCGTCACAGTGTCGCCAACGGCTCGCCACCGTTGCGACGTTTGTTCGGAGTTGTGTAGCCCAAGCGCTGCGCCGCGTAGGTGGGCTCCGCCACTCGTTACACGCTTGGGCGTAATATCGCGAGTATAATGAAGATTTGATTTTTTGTGCAGCATCATCACTGTACACGTGAAGAAATTTTAGGATAATCGTTTTATTGAGATTTCGAAGACTGTATTACAGAAATGTAAAAAGTCGTTACAATATTATTAAGTTTCTGGAGCACAGGCTGCAGGAAATTAAACTTACTTCATGTGTGATAATGCCCACCTATACTTTGCAGGGATTTGTTATGGCTTCCCGAAAAGGGAAGCCATATTACTTTTGTTCGGCCATTTGTGCACTTTTTGACACTTCCAGCAGCTCTAGCTGCTAAACTACTGTTCCAATTCAAAAGTGACCTAGAGTTCAAATGTGTGTCCCACCTAGGTCTACACCTTGGTCGCCCTAACTTTCCCCGACAGCCCCCCACTTTCTAGATAAAAAATATTTTGTTTCCGAAAAATTCTTTTTTTTTTTTTTTTCTTTTTTTTTTTTCTTTTTTTTTTTTTCAACACCAAATTTTGTGCAGCCTAAGGCTTTTGAACCGCTGATGCTAGAGACTTGAAATTTTCAGGGATGGTAGATCTTATTGGGAACTTGTGCCTAACAGCTTTTGGGGGGTGGCGGTCGTCAGGTTAAAGGTCAAAGGTCAAAAAACCAAATTTACCAAAACCTAATATCTTTTGAATGACTACAGGTAGGACCTTCAAATTTTTACAGTATATGCATATCAATGTGGGGAATAATTATATGCATAACAATGACCTGTTCGTGACGTCACTTAGGGTCAAAGGTCAAATCAACGAATCTTAACAGATTTTTGTGCAGCCTAAGGCTTTTGAACCGCTGATGCTAGACACTTGAAATTCCCAAGGATGATAGACCTCCATTTGAACTTGTGCCTAACAACTTTTGGGGGGTGGCGATCAACAGGTTAAAGGTCAAACGTCAATCAAATAAAATGATCAAAATTCTGATCAAACGCTAATAACTTGTGAATGGCAACTGGTAGGACCTTCAAGTTTATGGAGCAGATGCATCTCAACCAGGGTACAAAAGCACCAACAGTGATTAGTTTTGCGTGACGTCACTTGGGGTCAAAGGTCAAATACGCAATAATGTCGTTTGGCAAATAACTATTGATGGAAAACACATAGGAACTTGAAATTAATAGGGTTGGTGTGTCTTGATATGTCCTTGCAGTGTACCAACTATAAACGTTCTATGTCACGTGACTCGGGGTCAAAGGTCAAAAAAATCGGGAAGTGTTGCTAATCTTGCGCAGCCTAAGGTTTTTGAACCGCTGATGCTAGAGACTTGAAATGTTCAGAAATGGTAGATCCTATTGGGAACTTGTGCCTAACAGCTTTTGGGGGGTGGCGGTCGTCAGGTTAAAGGTCAAAGGTCAAAAAACCAAATTTACCAAAACCTAATAACTTTTGAATGACTACAGGTAGGACCTTCAATATTTTACAGTATATGCATATCAATGTGGGGAATAATTATATGCATAACAATGACCTGTTCGTGACGTCACTTAGGGTCAAAGGTCAAATCAACGAATCTTAACAGATTTTTGTGCAGCCTAAGGCTTTTGAACCGCTGATGCTAGACACTTGAAATTCCCAGGGATGATAGACCTCCATGTGAACTTGTGCCTAGCAGCTTTTGGGGGGTGGCGGTCAACAGGTCAAAGGTCAAACGTCAATCAAATAAAATGATCAAAAATCTGATCAAACGCTAATAACGTGTGAATGGCAACTGGTAGGACCTTCAAGTTTACGGAGCAGATGCATCTCAACCAGGGTACAAAAGCACCAACAGTGATTAGTTTTGCGTGACGTCACTTGGGGTCAAAGGTCAAATACGCAAATATGTCGTTTGGCGTATAACTATTGATGGAAAACACATAGGAACTTGAAATTAATAGGGTTGGTGTGTCTTGATATGTCCTTGCAGTGTACCAACTATAAACGCTTTATGTCACGTGACTCGGGGTCAAAGGTCAAAAAAATCGGGAAGTGTTGCCAATCTTGCGCAGCCTAAGGCTTTTGAACCGCTGATGCTAGAGACTTGAAATGTTCAGGGATGGTAGATCCTATTGGGAACTTGTGCCTAACAACTTTTGGGGGGTGGCGGTCGTCAGGTTAAAGGTCAAAGGTCAAAAAACCAAGTTTACCAAAACCTAATAACTTTTGAATGACTACAGGTAGGACCTTCAAATCTTCACAGTATATGCATATCAATGTGGGGAATAATTATATGCATAACAATGACCTGTTCGTGACGTCACTTAGGGTCAAAGGTCAAATCAACGAATCTCAACAGATTTTTGTGCAGCCTAAGGCTTTTGAACCGCTGATGCTAGAGACTTGAAATGTTCAGGGATGGTAGATCCTATTGGGAACTTGTGCCTAACAGCTTTTGGGGGTTGGCGGTCGTCAGGTTAAAGGTCAAAGGTCAAAAAACCAAATTTACCAAAACCTAATAACTTTTGAATGACTACAGGTAGGACCTTCAAATTTTCACAGTATATGCATATCAATGTGGGGAACAACACTATGCACAATAATGACTTGATCGTGACGTCACTTAGGGTCAAAGGTCAAATCAACGAACCTCAGCAGTTTTTTGTGCATTTGAAGGTTTTTGAACCGCTGATGCTAGATACTTGAAATTCCCAGGGATGATAGACCTCCATGTGATCTTGTGCCTAACAGCTTTTGGGGGGTGGCGGTCAACAGGTCAAAGGTCAAACGTCAATCAATTAAATTGACAAATAGTTTGATCAAACGCTAATAACTTGTGAATGGCAACTGGTAGGACCTTCAAATTTACGGAGCAGATGCATCTCAACGAGAGTACACAAACACCAGCAATGATTAGTTTTGCGTGACGTCACTTGGGGTCAAAGGTCAAATACGCAAATATGTCGTTTGGCGTATAACTATTCATTCAAAACACATAAGAACTTGAATTTGATAGGGTTGGTGTGTCTTGATATGTTCTTGCACTGTACCAACCATGAACGCTCTATGTCACGTGACTCGGGATCAAAGGTCAAAAAACCGATAAATGTTGCCAATCTTGCGCAGTCTAGGGCATTTGAACCGCTGATGCTAGAGGCTTGAAATGTTCAGGGATGATAGACCTCGACGTAAACTTGGGTCTCACAACTTGCGGGGGGTGGCAGTCAAGTGGTTTGGGGTCAAAAGTCAATAATAAGAAAATGTTCACAAGCTCATAACTGTTAAATGACAACAGCTAGGACCTTCAAATTATCGCAGGATATTTATTTCAATGTGGGTAGAATATCAATATAATGAAGGGTTACTCCAGAGCGCCTGACTTGGAGTCAAACGTAAAAAACGTGAAATTTCAGGAAACCTCATGAAAGTCAAGCAAATTTATGTAATCCGTTAGAGGGCAGTAGGGAAACATGTTTTTGAGCTATTTTGGCTTAAAACTTTTTCATTCGTGAGTGAGCCGTATGAGTTTGTGGTCAAACTGACGTTTTAATCAGCAATAAGGGGCACATGGGAATTGGCCAAGTGGTTGGTGCATTGGACTCATGACTTAGCTTTGTGGATTCCTCGCATTGAAACTGTGTTCGCATTGCGGCGAAGAGTTTGCTAGAGTAATAGCTAGCATAGTCCGCTATCAGATTATCAAGCTTGTGGTTTCGCGAAATTGGTTGTAATTGCCGTGTTTCCCCGATAATAAGATCTACCCGCAAAATAAAACCTAGCGTGATTTTTGAGGATGATTTTAATGTAAGCCCTACCCTTAAAATAAGCCCTAGTTGAGAGCGGCAGAAAGACGAAAAAGTCAAACATTTTTTTTTTATATTTATTCAAACTGCTTTAATGCGGTGTATGCCATCCTTTTCAAAAAAATTTTGAATAAATTGTTGTTAATGAGTTTCTGAATAAAAAACATGTTAATGGCAAGTAAATGTAGATCTTTTTTCGTAATTTCTGTTTATTTAAAATCTCGTAATTTTTACTTTGTAACTTCATTTTTTGATATATCAAAATAATACATCGCATTTTATACCGCGATTTCTTAGCCCTTAGAAACGAACACAAGCTCCATGATTTGATTTCGTTTTGTGTGAATGCAGTCGTCCTTGCAGCTGCACAAATCCTTCAAGAATCATGGCGTTTATTGTTTGAATTTACTGCAAGATTTGCCAGCTTGTTGGAAATGTCAGACAAACAAAATGATTTTGCTGCAGACTTGTGTAGCATTGTGCCGGCCGATTAGCTCAGTTGCTAAGCCCACCCTATCGGTGCGGGAGGTGTGAGGTTCAATTGCGTGGTCGGCCAAATCGTCACAGTGTCGCCAACGGCTCGCCACCGTTGCGACGTTTGTTCGGAGTTGTGTAGCCCAAGCGCTGCGCCGCGTAGGTGGGCTCCGCCACTTGTTACACGCTTGGGCGTAATATCGCGAGTATAATGAAGATTTGAGTTTTTGTGCAGCATCATCACTGTACACGTGAAGAAATTTAAGGATAATCGTTTTATTGAGATTTCGATGACTGTATTACAGAAATGTAAAAAGTCGTTACAATATTATTAAGTTTCTGGAGCACAGGCTGCAGGAAATTAAACTTACTTCATGTGTGATAATGCCCACCTATACTTTGCAGGGATTTGTTGTTTTTTTAAGTTGTAAAAGCGAAATCAATCACCTGTTCCCTTAGACGTTTGGGTCCCTAGTAAGCTTGATCGGGAAGCCATAAGCGGGTGCTTGCAGCTGCCATCTAGTTGTTTTTTTAAGTTGTAAAAGCGAAGTCAATCACCTGTTCCCTTAGACGTTTGGGTCCCTAGTAAGCTTGATCGGGAAGCCATAAGCGGGTGCTTGCAGCTGCCATCTATTTTTTTTTTTCAACACCAAATTTTGTGCAGCCTAAGGCTTTTGAACCGCTGATGCTAGAGACTTGAAATTTTCAGAAATGGTAGATCTTATTGGGAACTTGTGCCTAACAGCTTTTGGGGGGTAGCGATCGTCAGGTTAAAGGTCAAAAAACCAAATTTACCAAAACTTAATAACTTTTGAATGATTACAGGTAGGACCTTCAAATTTTTACAGTATATGCATATCAATGTGGGGAACAAACATATGCACAACAATGACCTGTTCGTGGCGTTACTTGGGGTCAAAGGTCAAATCAACGAATCTGAACAGATTTTTGTGCAGCCTAAGGCTTTTGAACCGCTGATGCTAGAGACTTGAAATTCCCAGGGATGATAGACCTCCATGTGAGCTTGTGCCTAGCAGCTTTTGGGGGGTGGCGGTGAACAGGTTAAAGGTCAAACGTCAATCAAATAAAATGATCAAAATTTGATCAAATGCTAATAACTTGTGAATAGCAACTGGTAGGACCTTCAAGTTTACGGAGCAGATGCATCTCAACGAGGGTACAAAAGCACCAACAGTGATTGCTTTTGCGTGACGTCACTTGGGGTCAAAGGTCAAATACGCAAATATGTCGTTTGGCGTATAACTATTGATGGAAAACACATAGGAACTTGAAATTGATAGGATTGGTGTGTCTTGATATGTCCTTGCAGTGTACCAACTATAAACGTTTTATGTCACGTGACTGGGGGTCAAAGGTCAAAAAAACCGAAAAGTGTTGCCAATCTTGTGCAGCCTAAGGTTTTTGAACCACTGATGCTAGAGACTTGAAATGTTCAGGGATGGTAGATCTTATTGGGAACTTGTGCCTAACAACTTTTGGGGGGTGGCGGTCATCAGGTTAAAGGTCAAAACACCAAATTTACCAAAACCTAATAACTTTTCAATGACTACAGGTAGAACCTTTACATTTTTACAGTATATGCATATCAATGTGGGGAACAAATATATGCACAATAATGATCTGTTCGTGACGTCACTTAGGGTCAAAGGTCAAATCAATGAACCTCAGCAGTTTTTTGTGCAGCCTAAGGCTTTTGAACCGCTGATGCTAGATACTTGAAATTCCCAGGGATGATAGACCTCCATGTGATCTTGTGCCTAACAACTTTTGGGGGGTGGCGATCAACAGGTCAAAGGTCAAACGACAAACAATTAAATTGACAAATAGTTTGATCAAACGCTAATAACTTGTGAATGGCAACTGGTAGGACCTTCAAGTTTACGTAGCAGATGCATCTCAACCAGAGTACAAAAACACCAGCAAAGATTGGTTTTGCGTGACGTCACTTGGGGTCAAAGGTCAAATACGCAAATATGTCGTTTGGTGTATAACTATTCATTCAAAACACATAAGAACTTGATTTTGATAGGATTGGTGTGTCTTGATATGTTCTTGCAGTGTACCAACCATGAACGCTCTATGTCACGTGACTCGGGATCAAAGGTCAAAAAACCGATAAATGTTGCCAATCTTGCGCAGTCTAGGGCATTTGAACCGCTGATGCTAGAGGCTTGAAATGTTCAGGGATGATAGACCTTGACGTAAACTTGGGTCTCACAACTTGCGGGGGGTGGCAGTCAAGTGGTTTGGGGTCAAAAGTCAATAATAGGAAAATGTTCACAAGCTCATAACTGTTAAATGACAACAGCTAGGACCTTCAAATTATCGGAGGATATTTATCTCAATGTGGGTAAAATATCAATATAATGAAGGGTTACTCCAGAGCGCCTGACTTGGAGTCAAACGTAAAAAACGTGAAATTTCAGAAAACCTCATGAAAGTCAAGCAAAGTTATGTAATCCGTTAGAGGGCAGTAGGGAAACATGTTTTTGAGCTATTTTGGCTTAAAACTTTTTCATTCGTGAGTGAGCTGTGTGAGTTTGTGGTTAAACTGACGTTTCAAGCAGCAATAAGGGGCACATGGGAATTGGCCAAGTGGTTGGTGCATTGGACTCATGACTTAGCTTTGCGGATTCCTCGCATTGAAACTGTGTTCGCATTGCGGCGAAGAGTTTGTTAAAGTAATAGCTAGCATAGTCCGCTACCAGATCATCAGGCTTGTGGTTTCGCGAAATTGGTTGTAATTAGCACTTGTTTGTTTTATTTCATTCACGCCTTATGCAATTGGGTAACTGGACAAAATTAAAACGGTTTGGCTGTGCCTTGATCAGTGTCTAAGTGTTCGTTGAAGCAGTCACAGCCCTTTTACTTAATGATAGCAATGTTGGTCCATCAGTCGTTTTACTTTTTAAGTTGCTAAAAAGCTGCCATTCATAAGTAAGTACAAAGTTGTGACTTCTAAGTTTCAACTTATCAACAAGTGTGACTTCAATTGATTTATGTGCAATACTTTGGGCGAAGTTTTATGCGAAATATTGCAGCCTTTAATTTTTGCGCAGATTGTTAAGCACTGTAATCGCTGCTTTAAAAGTGAGTTTTATGCCGCGATTTCTTGCCCTTAGAATCGAACACAAGCTCGATGATTTAATTTCGTTTTGTGTGAGTGCAGTCGTTCTTGCAGCTGCACAAATCCTTCAAGAATCATGGCGTTTACTGTTTGAATCTACTGCAAGATTTGCCAGCTTGTTTGAAATGTCAGACAAACAAGATGATTTTGCTGCAGACTTGTGTTGCATTGTGCCGGCCCATTAGCTCAGTTGCTAAGCCCACCCTATTGGTGCGGGAGGTGTGAGGTTCAATTGCCTGGTCAGCCAAATCGTCACAGTGTCGCCAACGGCTCGCCACCGTTGCGACGTTTGTTCGGAGTTGTGTAGCCCAAGCGCTGCGCCGCGTAGGTGGGCTCCGCCACTCGTTACACGCTTGGGCGTAATATGGCGAGTATAATGAAGATTTGATTTTTTGTGCAGCATCATCACTGTACACGTGAAGAAATTTAGGATAATAGTTTTATTGAGATTTCCATGACTGTATTACAGAAATGTAAAAAGTCGTTACAATATTATTAAGTTTCTGGAGCACAGGCTGCAGGAAATCAAACTTACTTCATGTGTGATAATGCCCACCTATACTTTGCAGGGATTTGTTGTTTTTTAAGTTGCAAAAAGCGAAGTCGCTCTGCTGTTCCCTTAGACGTTGGGTCCCTAGTAAGCTTGATCGGGAAGCCATAAGCGGGTGCTTGCAGCTGCCATCTAGTTATGGCTTCCCGAAAAGGGAAGCCATATTGTTTTTGTTTGGCCATTTGTGCACTTTTTGACACTTCCAGCAGCTGTAGCTGCTAAACTACTGTTCCAATTCAAAAGTGACCTAGAGTTCAAATGTGTGTCCCACCTAGGTCTACACCTTGGTCGCCCTAACTTTCCCCGGCAGCCCCCCACTTTCTAGACAAAAAATATTTTGTTTCCGAAAAATTCTTTTTTTATGGCTTCCCGAAAAGGGGAAGCCATATTACTTTTGATTGGCCATTTGTGCACTTTTTGACACTTCCAGCAGCTGTAGCTGCTAAACTACTGTTCCAATTCAAAAGTGACCTAGAGTTCAAATGTGTGTCCCACCTAGGTCTACACCTTGGTCGCCCTAAGTTTCTCCGACAGCCCCCCACTTTCTAGAAAAAAAATATTTTGTTTCGGAAAAATTCTTTTTTTATGGCTTCCCGAAAAGGGAAGCCATATTACTTTTGTTTGGCCATTTGTGCACTTTTTGACACTTCTAGGAGCTCTAGCTGCTAAATTACTGTTCCAATTCAAAAGTGACCTAGAGTTCAAATGTGTGTCCCACCTAGGTCTACACCTTGGTCGCCCTAACTTTCCCCGACAGCCCCCCACTTTCTAGATAAAAAAAATTTTGTTTCCGAAAAATTCTTTTTTTTTTTTTTTTTTTTTCTTTTTTTATGGCTTCCCGAAAAGGGAAGCCATATTACTTTTGTTTGGCCATTTGTGCACTTTTTGACACTTCCAGCAGCTGTAACTGCTAAACTACTGTTCCAATTCAAAAGTGACCTAGAGTTGAAATGTGTGTCCCACCTAGGTCTACACCTTGGTCGCCCTAACTTTCCCCGGCAGCCCCCCACTTTCTAGATAAAAAAAATTTTGTTTCCGAAAAATTCTTTTTTTTTTTTTTTTTTTTTTTTTCTTTTTTTTTTCAACACCAAATTTTGTGCAGCCTAAGGCTTTTGAACCGCTGATGCTAGAGACTTGAAATTTTCATGGATGGTAGATCTTATTGAGAACTTGTGCCTAACAACTTTTGGGGGGTGGCGGTCGTCAGGTTAAAGGTCAAAGGTCAAAAAACCAAATTTACCAAAACCTAATATCTTTTGAATGACTACAGGTAGGACCTTCAAATTTTCACAGTATATGCATATCAATGTGGGAAATAATTATATGCATAACAATGACCTGTTCGTGACGTCACTTAGGGTCAAAGGTCAAATCAACCAATCTCAACAGATTTTTGTGCATTTGAAGGCTTTTGAACCGCTGATGCTAGACACTTGAAATTCCCAGGGATGATAGACCTCCATTTGAACTTGTGCCTAACAAGTTTTGGGGGGTGGCGGTCATAAGGTTAAAGGTCAAACGTCAATCAAATAAAATGATCAAAATTCTGATCAAACGCTAATAACTTGTGAATGGCAACTGGTAGGACCTTCAAGTTTACGGAGCAGATGCATCTCAACGAGGGTACAAAAGCACCAACAGTGATTAGTTTTGCGTGACGTCACTTGGGGTCAAAGGTCAAATGCGCAAATATGTCGTTTGGCGTATAACTATTGATGGAAAACACATAGGAACTTGAAATTAATAGGGTTGGTGTGTCTTGATATGTCCTTGCAGTGTACCAACTATAAACGTTCTATGTCACGTGACTCGGGGTCAAAGGTCAAAAAAATTGGGAAGTGTTGCCAATCTTGCGCAGCCTAAGGTTTTTGAACCGCTGATGCTAGAGACTTGAAATGTTCAGGGATGATAGATCCTATTGGGAACTTGTGCCTAACAGCTTTTGGGGGGTGGCGGTCGTCAGGTTAAAGGTCAAAGGTCAAAAAACCAAATTTACCAAAACCTAATAACTTTTGAATGACTACAGGTAGGACCTTCAAACTTTTACAGTGTATGCATATCAATGTGGGGAACAAATATATGCACAACAATGACCTGTTCGTGACGTCACTTAGGGTCAAAGGTCAAATCAACGAACCTCAGCAGTTTTTTGTGCATTTGAAGGTTTTTGAACTGCTGATGCTAGAAACTTGAAATCCCCAGGGATGATAGACCTCCATGTGAACTTGTGCCTAGCAGCTTTTGGGGGGTGACGGTCAACAGGTTAAAGGTCAAACGTCAATCAAATAAAATGATCAAAATTCTGATCAAACGCTAATAACTTGTGAATGGCAGCTGGTAGGACCTTCAAGTTTACGGAACAGATGCATCTCAACCAGGGTACAAAAACACCAACAGTGATTAGTTTTGCGTGACGTCACTTGGGGTCAAAGATCAAATACGCAAATATGTCGTTTGGTGTATAACTATTCATTCAAAACACATAAGAACTTGATTTTGATAGGGTTGGTGTGTCTTGATATGTCCTTGCAGTGTACCAACCATGAACGCTCTATGTCACGTGACTCGGGATCAAAGGTCAAAAAACCGATAAATGTTGCCAATCTTGCGCAGTCTAGGGCATTTGAACCGCTGATGCTAGAGGCTTGAAATGTTCAGGGATGATAGACCTCGACGTAAACTTGGGTCTCACAACTTGCGGGGGGTGGCAGTCAAGTGGTTTGGGGTCAAAAGTCAATAATAAGAAAATGTTCACAAGCTCATAACTGTTAAATGACAACAGCTAGGACCTTCAAATTATCGGAGGATATTTATCTCAATGTGGGTAAAATATCAATATAATGAAGGGTTACTCCAGAGCGCCTGACTTGGAGTCAAACGTAAAAAACGTGAAATTTCAGGAAACATCATGAAAGTCAAGCAAATTTATGTAATCCGTTAGAGGGCAGTAGGGAAACATGTTTTTGAGCTATTTTGGCTTAAAACTTTTTCATTCGTGAGTGAGCCGTATGAGTTTGTGGTTAAAGTGACGTTTTAATCAGCAATAAGGGGCACATGGGAATTGGCCAAGTGGTTGGTGCATTGGACTCATGACTTAGCTTTGTGGATTCCTCGCATTGAAACTGTGTTCGCATTGCGGCGAAGAGTTTGTTAGAGTAATAGCTAGCATAATCCGCTATCAGATTATCAAGCTTGTGGTTTCGCGAAATTGATTGTAATTGCCGTGTTTCCCCGATAATAAGACCTACCCGCAAAATAAAACCTAGCGTGATTTTTGAGGATGATTTTAATGTAAGCCCTACCCTTAAAATAAGCCCTAGTTGAGAGCGGCAGAAAGACGAAAAAGTCAAACATTTTTTTTTTATATTTATTCAAACTGCTTTAATGCGGTGTATGCCATCCTTTTCAAAAAATTCTTGAATAAATTGTTGTTAATGAGTTTCTGAATAAAAAACATGTTAATGGCAAGTAAATGTAGATCTTTTTTCGTAATTTCTGTTTATTTAAAATCTCGTAATTTTTACTTTGTAACTTCATTTTTTGATATATCAAAATAATACATCCCATTTTATGCCGCGATTTCTTGGCGCTTAGAAACGAGCACAAGCTCCATGATTTAATTTCGTTTTGTGTGAATGCAGTCGTCCTTGCAGCTGCACAAATCCTTCAAGAATCATGGCGTTTATTGTTTGAATTTACTGCAAGATTTGCCAGCTTGTTGGAAATGTCAGACAAACAAAATGATTTTGCTGCAGACTTGTGTAGCATTGTGCCGGCCGATTAGCTCAGTTGCTAAGCCCACCCTATCGGTGCGGGAGGTGTGAGGTTCAATTGCGTGGTCGGCCAAATCGTCACAGTGTCGCCAACGGCTCGCCCTCGTTGCGACGTTTGTTCGGAGTTGTGTAGCCCAAGCGCTGCGCCGCGTAGGTGGGCTCCGCCACTCGTTACACGCTTGGGCGTAATATCGCGAGTATAATGAAGTTTAGATTTTTTGTGCAGCATCATCACTGTACACGTGAAGAAATTTAAGGATAATCGTTTTATTGAGATTTCGATGACTGTATTACAGAAATGTAAAAAGTCGTTACAATATTATTAAGTTTCTGGAGCACAGGCTGCAGGAAATTAAACTTACCTCATGTGAGATAATGCCCACCTATACTTTGCAGGGATTTGTTGTTTTTTTAAGTTGTAAAAGCGAAGTCAATCACCTGTTCCCTTAGACGTTTGGGTCCCTAGTAAGCTTGATCGGGAAGCCATAAGCGGGTGCTTGCAGCTGCCATCTATTTTTTTTTTTCAGCACCAAATTTTGTGCAGCTTAAGGCTTTTGAACCGCTGATGCTAGAGACTTGAAATTTTCAGGGATGGTAGATCTTATTGGGAACTTGTGCCTAACAACTTTTGGGGGGTGGCGGTCGTCAGGTTAAAGGTCAAAGGTCAAAAAACCAAATTTACCAAAACCTAATATCTTTTGAATGACTACAGGTAGGACCTTCAAACTTTCACAGTATATGCATATCAATGTGGGGAACAATTATATGCATAACAATGACCTGTTCGTGACGTCATTTAGGGTGAAAGGTCAAATCAACGAATCTTAACAGAATTTTGTGCATTTGAAGGCTTTTGAACCGCTGATGCTAGATACTTGAAATTCCCAGGGATGATAGACCTCCATGTGATTTTGTGCCTAACAGCTTTTGGGGGGTGGCGGTCATAAGGTTAAAGGTCAAACGTCAATCAAATAAAATGATCAAAAATCTGATCAAACGCTAATAACGTGTGAATGGCAACTGGTAGGACCTTCAAATTTACGGAGCAGATGCATCTCAACGAGAGTACAAAAGCACCAACAGTGATTGCTTTTGCGTGACGTCACTTGGGGTCAAAGGTCAAATACGCAAATATGTCGTTTGGCAACAAACTATTGATGGAAAACACATAGGAACTTGAAATTAATAGGGTTGGTGTGTCTTGATATGTCCTTGCAGTGTACCAACTATAAACGTTCTATGTCACGTGACTCGGGGTCAAAGGTCAAAAAAATCGGGAAGTGTTGCCAATCTTGCGCAGCCTAAGGTTTTTGAACCGCTGATGCTAGAGACTTGAAATGTTCAGGGATGATAGATCCTATTGGGAACTTGTGCCTAACAACTTTTGGGGGGTGGCGGTCGTCAGGTTAAAGGTCAAAGGTCAAAAAACCAAATTTACCAAAACCTAATAACTTTTGAATGACTACAGGTAGGACCTTCAAACTTTTACAGTGTATGCATATCAATGTGGGGAACAAATATATGCACAACAATGACCTGTTCGTGACGTCACTTAGGGTCAAAGGTCAAATCAACGAACCTCAGCAGTTTTTTGTGCATTTGAAGGTTTTTGAACTGCTGATGCTAGAAACTTGAAATCCCCAGGGATGATAGACCTCCATGTGATCTTGTGCCTAGCAGCTTTTGGGGGGTGACGGTCAACAGGTTAAAGGTCAAACGTCAATCAAATAAAATGATCAAAATTCTGATCAAACGCTAATAACTTGTGAATGGCAGCTGGTAGGACCTTCAAGTTTACGGAACAGATGCATCTCAACCAGGGTACAAAAACACCAACAGTGATTAGTTTTGCGTGACGTCACTTGGGGTCAAAGATCAAATACGCAAATATGTCGTTTGGTGTATAACTATTCATTCAAAACACATAAGAACTTGATTTTGATAGGGTTGGTGTGTCTTGATATGTCCTTGCAGTGTACCAACCATGAACGCTCTATGTCACGTGACTCGGGATCAAAGGTCAAAAAACCGATAAATGTTGCCAATCTTGCGCAGTCTAGGGCATTTGAACCGCTGATGCTAGAGGCTTGAAATGTTCAGGGATGATAGACCTCGACGTAAACTTGGGTCTCACAACTTGCGGGGGGTGGCAGTCAAGTGGTTTGGGGTCAAAAGTCAATAATAAGAAAATGTTCACAAGCTCATAACTGTTAAATGACAACAGCTAGGACCTTCAAATTATCGGAGGATATTTATCTCAATGTGGGTAAAATATCAATATAATGAAGGGTTACTCCAGAGCGCCTGACTTGGAGTCAAACGTAAAAAACGTGAAATTTCAGGAAACATCATGAAAGTCAAGCAAATTTATGTAATCCGTTAGAGGGCAGTAGGGAAACATGTTTTTGAGCTATTTTGGCTTAAAACTTTTTCATTCGTGAGTGAGCCGTATGAGTTTGTGGTTAAAGTGACGTTTTAATCAGCAATAAGGGGCACATGGGAATTGGCCAAGTGGTTGGTGCATTGGACTCATGACTTAGCTTTGTGGATTCCTCGCATTGAAACTGTGTTCGCATTGCGGCGAAGAGTTTGTTAGAGTAATAGCTAGCATAATCCGCTATCAGATTATCAAGCTTGTGGTTTCGCGAAATTGATTGTAATTGCCGTGTTTCCCCGATAATAAGACCTACCCGCAAAATAAAACCTAGCGTGATTTTTGAGGATGATTTTAATGTAAGCCCTACCCTTAAAATAAGCCCTAGTTGAGAGCGGCAGAAAGACGAAAAAGTCAAACATTTTTTTTTTATATTTATTCAAACTGCTTTAATGCGGTGTATGCCATCCTTTTCAAAAAATTCTTGAATAAATTGTTGTTAATGAGTTTCTGAATAAAAAACATGTTAATGGCAAGTAAATGTAGATCTTTTTTCGTAATTTCTGTTTATTTAAAATCTCGTAATTTTTACTTTGTAACTTCATTTTTTGATATATCAAAATAATACATCCCATTTTATGCCGCGATTTCTTGGCGCTTAGAAACGAGCACAAGCTCCATGATTTAATTTCGTTTTGTGTGAATGCAGTCGTCCTTGCAGCTGCACAAATCCTTCAAGAATCATGGCGTTTATTGTTTGAATTTACTGCAAGATTTGCCAGCTTGTTGGAAATGTCAGACAAACAAAATGATTTTGCTGCAGACTTGTGTAGCATTGTGCCGGCCGATTAGCTCAGTTGCTAAGCCCACCCTATCGGTGCGGGAGGTGTGAGGTTCAATTGCGTGGTCGGCCAAATCGTCACAGTGTCGCCAACGGCTCGCCCTCGTTGCGACGTTTGTTCGGAGTTGTGTAGCCCAAGCGCTGCGCCGCGTAGGTGGGCTCCGCCACTCGTTACACGCTTGGGCGTAATATCGCGAGTATAATGAAGTTTAGATTTTTTGTGCAGCATCATCACTGTACACGTGAAGAAATTTAAGGATAATCGTTTTATTGAGATTTCGATGACTGTATTACAGAAATGTAAAAAGTCGTTACAATATTATTAAGTTTCTGGAGCACAGGCTGCAGGAAATTAAACTTACTTCATGTGAGATAATGCCCACCTATACTTTGCAGGGATTTGTTGTTTTTTTAAGTTGTAAAAGCGAAGTCAATCACCTGTTCCCTTAGACGTTTGGGTCCCTAGTAAGCTTGATCGGGAAGCCATAAGCGGGTGCTTGCAGCTGCCATCTATTTTTTTTTTTTCAACACCAAATTTTGTGCAGCCTAAGGTTTTTTAACCGCTGATGCTAGAGACTTGAAATTTTCAGGGATGGTAGATCTTATTGAGAACTTGTGCCTAACAACTTTTGGGGGGTGGCGGTCGTCAGGTTAAAGGTCAAAAAACCAAATTTACCAAAACCTAATAACTTTTGAATGACTACAGGTAGGACCTTCAAATTTTTACAGTATATGCATATCAATGTGGGGAACAAATATATGCACAACAATGACCTGTTCGTGACGTCACTTAGGGTCAAAGGTCAAATCAACCAATCTGAACAGATTTTTGTGCAGCCTAAGGCTTTTGAACCGCTGATGCTAGAGACTTGAAATTCCCAGGGATGATAGACCTCCATGTGAACTTGTGCCTAGCAGCTTTTGGGGGGTGACGGTCAACAGGTTAAAGGTCAAACGTCAATCAAATAAAATGATCAAAATTCTGATCAAACGCTAATAACTTGTGAATGGCAGCTGGTAGGACCTTCAAGTTTACGGAACAGATGCATCTCAACCAGGGTACAAAAACACCAACAGTGATTAGTTTTGCGTGACGTCACTTGGGGTCAAAGATCAAGTGTGCAAATATGTCGTTTGGCATATAACTATTGAGTCAAGACGCATAGGAACTTGAAATTACTAAGGTTGGTGTGTCTTGATATGTCCTTGCAGTGTACCAACTATAAACGTTCTATGTCACGTGACTCGGGGTCAAAGGTCAAAAAAACCGAAAAGTGTTGCCAATCTTGCGCAGCCTAAGGATTTTGAATCGCTGATGCTAGAGGCTTGAAATGTTCAGGGATGGTAGATCTTATTGGGAGCTTGTGCCTAACAACTTTTGGGGGTTGGCGGTCATCAGGTTAAAGGTCAAAGGTCAAAAAACCAAATTTACCAAAAGCTAATAACTTTTGAATGACTGCAGATAGGACCTTCAAATTTTCACAGTATATGCATATCAATGTGGGAAACAAAAATATGCACAATAATGATCTGTTCGTGACGTCATTTAGGGTCAAAGGTCAATTCAACGAACCTCAGCAGTTTTTTTGTGCAGCTTAAGGCTTTTGAACCGCTGATGCTAGAGACTTGAAATTTTCAGGGATGGTAGATCCTATTGGGAACTTGTGCCTAACAACTTTTGGGGGGTGGCGGTCGTCAGGTTAAAGGTCAAAGGTCAAAAAACCAAATTTACCAAAACCTAATATCTTTTGAATGACTACAGGTAGGACCTTCAATATTTCACAGTATATGCATATCAATGTGGGGAACAATTATATGCACAACAATGACCTGTTCGTGACGTCACTTAGGGTCAAAGGTCAAATCAACGAATCTCAACAGATTTTTGTGTAGCCTAAGGCTTTTGAACCGCTGATGCTAGAGACTTGAAATTCCCAGGGATGATAGACCTCCATGTGAACTTGTGCCTAACAGCTTTTGGGGAGTGGCGGTCATAAGGTTAAAGGTCAAACGTCAATCAAATAAATTGATAAAAAGTTTGATCAAACGCTAATAACTTGTGAATGGCAGCTGGCAGGACCTTCAAGTTTACGGAGCAGATGCATCTCAACCAGGGTACAAAAGCACCAACAGTGATTAGTTTTGCGTGACGTCACTTGGGGTCAAAGGTCAAATACGCAAATATGTTGTTTGGCGTATAACTATTCACTGAAAGCACATAGGAACTTGAAATTAATAGGGTTGGTGTGTCGTGATATGTCCTTGCAGTGTACCAACCATAAACGTTGTATGTCACGTGACTCGGGGTCAAAGGTCAAAAAACTAAAAAGTGTTGCCAATCTTGCGCAGCTTAAGGCTTTTGAACCGCTGATGCTAGAGACTTGAAATGTTCAGGGATGGTAGATCTTACTGAGATCATGTGCCTAACAACTTTTGGGGGGTGGTGGTCGTCAGGTTAAAGGTCAAAAAAACAAATTTACCAAAACCTAATAACTTTTGAATGACTACAGGTAGAACCTTGAAATTTTCACAGTATATGCATATCAATGTGGAGAACAAAAATATGCACAACAATGACCTGTTCGTGACGTCACTTAGGGTCAAAGGTCAAATCAACGAACCTCAGCAGTTTTTTTGTGCAGCCTAAGGTTTTTGAACCGCTGATGCTAGAGACTTGAAATTCCCAGGGATGATAGACCTCCATGTGAACTTGTGCCTAACAACTTTTGGGGGGTGGCGGTCATAAGGTTAAAGGTCAAACGTCAATCAATTAAATTGACAAATAGTTTGATCAAACGCTAATAACTTGTGAATGGCAGCTGGTAGGACCTTCAAGTTTACGGAGCAGATGCATCTCAACCAGGGTACAAAAACACCAGCAATGATTGGTTTTGCGTGACGTCACTCGGGGTCAAAGGTCAAATACGCAAATATGTCGTTTGGCGTATAACTATTGATTGAAAACACATTTGAACTTGAATTTAATAGAGTTGGCGTGTCGTGATATGTTCTTGCACTGTACGAACTATGAACGTTTTATATCACGTGACTCGACATCAAAGACCAAAAAACCGATAGATGTTGCCAATCTTGCGCAGTCTAGGGCATTTGAACCGCTGATGCTAGAGGCTTGAAATGTTCAGGGATGATAGACCTCGACGTAAACTTGCGTCTCACAACTTTTTGGGGGTGGCAGTCAAGTGGTTTCGGGTCAAAGGTCAATAATAGGAAAGTATTCACAAGCTCATAACTGTTAAATGGCAACAGCTAGGACCTTCAAATTATCGGAGGATATTAATCTCAATGTGGGAAACAAAAATATCAATATAATGAAGGGTTACTCCAGAGCGCTTGACTTGGAGTCAAACGTAAAAAACGTGAAATTTCAGGAAACCTCATGAAAGTCAAGCAAAGTTATGTAATCCGTTAGAGGGCAGTAGGGAAACATGTTTTTGAGCTATTTTGGCTTAAAACTTTTTCATTCGTGAGTGAGCCGTATGAGTTTGTGGTTAAACTGACGTTTCAAGCAGCAATAAGGGGCACATGGGAATTGGCCAAGTGGTTGGTGCATTGGACTCATGACTTAACTTTGTGGATTCCTCGCATTGAAACTGTGTTCGCATTGCGGCGAAGAGTGTGTTAAGTTAATAGCTAGCATAGTCCGCTATCACATCATCAGGTTTGTGGTTTCGCGACATTGGTTGTAATTAGCACTTGTTTGTTTTATTTCATTCACGCCTTATGCAATTGGGTAACTGGACAAATTTAAAACGGTTTGGCTGTACCTTGATGGGTGTCAAAGTGTTCGTTGAAGCAGTCACAGCCCTTTTACTTAATGCGACCACCGTTGCGACGTTTGTTCGGAGCTGTGTGGCTCAAGCGCTGCGCCGCGGAGGTGGGCTCCGCCACTCGTTACACGCTTGGGCGTAACACGGCGAGTATAATGAAGATTTGAGTTTTTGTGCAGCATTATCATTTTACACGTGAAGAAATTTAGGATAATAGTTTTATTGAGATTTCGATGACTGTATTACAGAAAAGTAAGAAGTCGTTGCAATATTATTAAGTTTATGGAGCACAGGCTGCAGGAAATTAAACTTACTTCATGTGTGATAATGCCCACCTATACTTTGCACGGATTTGTTGTGTTTTTAAGTTGTAAAAGCGAAGTCACTCTGCTGTTCCCTTAGACGTTTGGGTCCCTAGTAAGCTTGATCGGGAAGCCATAAGCGGGTGCTTGCAGCTGCCATCTAGTTTTGAACTACTATTACTTGGCTATAACACTTATTTGCTAATCTTAAACCATCTTACTGTGTTGCCCAGGCGCAAAGTTGCGGAAATGGGCCCCGCCATCTCGTTTACGCTTTGGTATATTCCCGCGAGTATTAAAAAAATTTGATTCTAATCTGTATTATGTCACAATTGCGCACGGTTTTGTTTTTCGCATTTGCAGTATTTGAATCGTTCACACTCAGCGTGCGAATGCAGTGTAGGCACTAGGCAGTACTACGCAAGTGCGATGGGCGCACGCAGGGGGGGCACGGTGCCATGACCCACCCCTTTGGCTCTGTGATAAGTTGCTAAAACCTAACTTTTAGTCTATAATTTCTCAAACTAATATAACGGTTGCAGCCTCCTTTCACCTATTTTAGCCAAGCTTCTGCTTTCAGACATAAACTCCGAAAATGTTTTTGCATTGTCAATAGTGACTGCCAGTGGCGTAGCCACGGGGGGAATGGGGGGGTTTAACCCTCCTCTCCATTGAGCTTCAAGTGACGTCATACATAATTGAAACTGTGCGAACAACACGCATCATTGGTGAAGCACTCAAAGTTAGGGCCAAAAATAGGACAAATTTTCCTGAAAAGTTGTTCAAAAAGGACTAAAATGGCCATAGCAGTATGCAAATTAAAAAAAATTTTCCAGGAGAGCATGCCCCCGCACCCCCCTAGAGTCGTTTTTGGTATTTAAGTTGCTTAAAAATAACTCTGCCGGAAAAAATACGCTTGAAAAAAGTGAGGAAAATTGTTGCCCCCTCCCTCAAAAAATTCTGAATACGCCCATGAGACGAAACAATTTCAAAAGGCTTATTTACGCCCGTTTTTGAGTTTCAACGTCTTTGCATTTAGTTACCGGTAATGTTCAAAACCTAATTCAAAGTTACATGTAACCCACCAAAACTTTTTGGATCCGCTCCTGTATACAACGTATAATTAAAGGTGATGTCATTCTCACCCCCCCCCCCCCCATAGTGGTGACTGCATTTCTTGCATGCCCTTTTATCGATAAAAAAGTGTGTTAAAAAGAGTGCTGTTTTTATGTAAAAACCGCAAAAATTCGTTGGCGGCTGGGGGCTACGCCCCCCAGACCCCCTTAGCCTCCGGCGACTGAGGGCTTCGCCCCCAAAAACCCCGGTTGTGTTCCCCCCCTTTTGACTAAATCCTGGATGCACCACTGCATTTGGGGGCGGCGATTTCTTGAACCGCCCGGGCGGCAAAACCTCTAGCTGCACCACTGACGGGACCAGAGGTATCACGGAGCGGAGTCGAGTTTGGCTATTTCGCCGGAGCCGATGCGGAGTTGAATTTTTTGTATTCGTGCAGGAGCCGGATTCAGAAATTTAGTTGGTGTATTAATTACTATAGTTTGTAGTCAAAGTGATAAGAACTTTAAAACGCGTCAGAAACACTTGCTTCGTCTTGAAAGATGAAATCTTACTAACCCTTGGATTGGTTCAACTCTTGATTCAACCAATGACATTAGTTCAATCTCCTTGTTTCAACTTGCTTTGTGCCACGAAAGGTTGATTCATACCAGAAGCGGAAAGGGTTAAGGAACAAATCACCTCGTAGAAGCACTTTTAGCACCACTATCTTTGAGATTTTTCATTAAAAAGTTCGTAAATGCACTCGACGACGACGAATTTTTAAAAAGATCAAAAAACTGGACTAGATTAGGCAGAATCTGAGATTGAAGTAGGCCTATTATAAAAATTCTGATTTTTCACTTTCCTATTCCGCTTCTGGTGAAACAAATCCGCTTCTGGTAATTGTTCACCACTATCCAAAGAAATGTTGTTATCATTAACTTATTTTCTTTTAATGTTGATTTGTTTCAGAATGTAAATGTGAACAATGGAACAGTAGTCATAGAACGTGTAATTTGTTTTAATATGCTGAGACTACAGGAGTTAAAACAGGAGCAGGAGTAGAAGTTTGCTTTCTCGGAGCAGGAGTGGAGTCTCAAAAAACAGACTCCGCTCACCTCTGGACGGGACCCAACTCTCTTTGATTGTTTTATCTTATTTCAAGCCACTTAATTGCAGCTTAGGATGTTTGTGGTAGTGAAGTACATGTATCATTGAGATGACCTAGTTGAGCATTGAACCCGCTAAGCCAGCTTCGGAGCCCAATGCACCAACCACTCGGCCAACTCCATGTGCTACACTCTTTGTTTTTTATGGTATAATAGGTAAGTGTTTTATTTATAGCGCACCCTGACGGCGTAAATTTTTTTGTTAATACTTCTGCAGCGTGACGCAATGGTTTGGAGTGTCATTTTTACGACGACCATCATCGCAAGGTTAATGGTTCAACTCCCAACCAAATCTCGTTGTTGCGTCCTCGGATACGATGATTATCTCTGCTTGGTGAAATCTGGCCAGCAGCAAATTAAAGAAGTCAGAAAAAAATTTAACCGGAAAACTTGGAAGCAAAGGCAACTCCTAAGCGAGTCTGGATTCATCCTACGCATAGCGCCTCGGCCGCTTTCTCGTGATAGGAAAATAAAGATGAAGAAATCAGAATTAGCTTATTAACGATCGCTAGTGCTGATGTATTTTGCAGACACCTGATGAAGCCAGCGTAATACTGGCGAAAGCTTGCGTTCAAATATACTTCGTCAGTAGAATGAGTGTTATCATTAATTTACAACTAGTTGCAGTGAATTTTGGTTGATGTTAAAAGAGTATTCCACGTCAATATTTGAAAAGCGATTACATTTCAATATTGGAACAATATTACAAATGAGAGCAACTATGCTTCAATACATAGATTACACGAGAAGCACAAGTTCTTATATGATTTTTGTATCACGGGCTAAACCGGTCGGCAGCGAAGTGTTTGTCCTCTTTCACAACAGAACTTACCTCACTGTCATTTTCATACAACCACGGCTCTTGCTAGAGTAAAGCAGGCTCAAGAAGGATTATCTGTTATATTTGTGCCACACTGGTGTGCGACAAATTTGTCATCATAATAGAGACATAATGAAATAATAAAACACTCAAGAAGATAAACCATTTACTGTGTAAATTTACTACAAGCACATAAAAAGCAAAAATAAAGATGTCTACATCGAAAATGTGAAGAAAAAGTATTCGATAATATAAGAAGAAAAATTAACTCGACGCATAAATTCTTCAGCGGAAGTTTCGACAGCAAAGATTAGCATCGACAAGTTTTAACAGTTTGATCGCCAAAACCGTTACGATATGAGGAGCGCATAAACAAATTTATAAAAATATTACGTGGGATTCATGTTTTTTTGTATATGAGATAAATGTGCATCTTAGATCATTGTAATCACACATCTTGTTTGTTTTCACCCAATATTCCCAGCTCTTGTAGCAATTTATCTTCCAACTTCAAATAACTTTCATACTGAGCTTTGCATTCTTCCAGCATCGCATCATCAACCTCCGGTTTGCTCTGCAATAAAAACTCTGCATTGTGACAAATATCAATGGAGATTATCATCATCATCATCCATACAGTTTCAATCCGTTTTTTTCCTCGTCACCAACACTAATTTTACTCCACACATTGTTCTTTTATTTCTTCTCAAAATTGCCATCTCACTCTCCCTCAAACACAATGTTTCACTTCCATATGACATTGCTGGTCTTGCGCAACTACGATAAACCAACCCCTTTTATTCTCAAAGAAAACCTTTCCCACGTAACAACTCTACGCATTCTCTAAATTTCATTCATCCGATCCTTACTCTTAAGGTCACGGCAGTTTCACACCCACCACTAGCATTCAGCCTGTCTCCTAAATAACAAAATCCCTACACAGTCTCCACTTCATCGATAATACTTTTACTGGTTTTTCCGTGCCATCTCCAACGTTTGTGCATCTACTACAAACAAAATGTCCTGCAGAACTGCAGGTTGCCTTTTTCATTTTCGTGCATCTCCCATGTATCCACTTTGTACACTGAGTGCAACACACAGCGTTAGACCCAATCCTTTTCCCACATATTTCGGAAGGTTCTATTCCGCTTAATGCAATTTCTCCTTCTGTTCCGCTCACCATCTTAGATTTTCCAACATTCACTTTCAATCGCCTGCCTTCCAATGCACTTCTCCACTTTTGGAGCCTTTGCTTTAAATCCTCCAAACTTTTACTCATCAGCACCAGATCATCCGCATACAAAAATTTCATTCAATAATCCTTCTCTTGCATGTTCTGTCACAACATCAACCACAATAGCAAATATCAGTGATGATAGTATAGACCCTTGATGCACACCAATCCGTACCTCAAATTCTTCCGATGTCCCTGATCCAACTATGACTTTCGTCCATGAACCCTCATATAATCTCATCGCTGCTTGCGTCAACACTTCTGCCAATCCTTTCTTTCTTAATGCCCATTCCATCACTTTTCCCGGTACCCTATCAAATGCCTTTTCCAAGTCCATAAAACACTGTACAGCTTTTTTTCTCTTTCACAAAACTCCTCTTGCATTCTCCTAAGAATAAGCAACGCATGAATTGTGCCATTCTCAGGCATAAAGACAAATTGCATGTCATCTATCGCTACCAATCCTCTTATTCTGTTATTCAGCACTCTCTCTACTACTTTCATTGCATGCTCTAGCAGCTTTACTCCTCTGCATGCTTCAAAATCCATGACATCCCCTTTTCCTTTAACGATTAGAAGAACAACACTTGTTTTCCATTCTTCTGGCATACCTTTTCCATCAAGCACTCTCTTACGAAGCTACTTTGTTACTCCAACATCAAACTTTCAACTCGCTATTATCATTTCCATGTTTACTTTTCAGGATCCAGCTGCCTTTTTCAACTTCATTATGTTCATAGTTTCCATCACCTTCTCATCAGCTACTCCTTCAACTGGTCCTCCAACCATATCTGTTTTTACCATCTGATCCCATTCATTTTCTACATTCATGATCTTTTCCACGTGTTCCTTCCATAATTTCCTACGTTCTTTCTCACTGACTACAAGTCTCCCATGTTTATCCTTCATGCAAACTCCACCTTTTATGTCCCTTCCTTCCTTTCTTATAAACTTCACAAATTTGAAAACGTCGTTTGGTTTAGTGCATAGCACAATTATCTCTTTTTCTGCCTCTTGCTTCATGGCTTTTGCAATTACTTTCTTCGTTTCATTTCTGGCCTTCCTATAATTATTTTTACTTTCCGCTGATCGATTCGTGCTCCAAATTTAAACGCTGTATTTTCCGATCCATCGCATCCTTTACTTGCTCGTTCCACCACCATGTGTTCCCCCGATCTTCCTTCGCTTTCGTCTTTGCACACAATTCATCACAAGCTCGCAAAACTCCATTCTCATAAGATCCCCTAATGTCCATTGAATCAGTGTCCACTAATTCTACTATTCTTTCTTCAAATTGGAGTTTGATCTCTTTTTCCTTCCGCTTCCACATCCTCCATTTCATTCTTTTAGTCTTATCCACCGACTTCTTCAATTTCTGCTCCTCCACATCAACTGCCACTAGCCTGTGTTGCAATTCCTCAGAAAGCAACTTTCACATCTCATAGATACTTTCTCTTTTCTTTTCCAACCAGAATAAAGTCTATTTCTGCATCATTTCTGACCGAACTGTAAGTCACCTTCCTTTTATTCTTCTCCTTGTACCACCTGTTTGCTACGCCACAACTCTTTCTAATCACAAAAATCTAGTAACATTCTGCCTTCAGCGTTTCCTTTCCCTATTCCATACCCTTCATGTATACTTTCAAATCCTTACGCACATTTCCCAACATGACGATTGAAATCTCAATTCACTAGCGTTTGCCATACTCCACTCACGCGCCATTTCTTCATAAAATCTTTCCTTCTCAGCATCTGGCTATCCACTTTGTGGTGCATAAGCACATATTATTTTGACCAACTCTTCTCTAAACACTAATCCAATGGCCATGACTCTGTCACACCTTCTGACCTCTACCACGTTCTCGCACAGTTATTATTACACCAATATACCCACGCCTCCAGTTTTATTATCATTTCCACACCACCATAGTGTGTACCTTCTTCCCTTGACGTCAAAAAAAACGAGTTCCTTCACCTCTCCATCTCACTTCCTGCAAACAACATACATCCACCATTTGCTTTCTCAGTTCTTCGCACACCCCCGTTCCTCTGCCAGATATACTGCCAACATTCCAGCTTCCAAATCTAACTCCATTCCGTTTTTCAACTTTCACTTTATCAAATTTTAACCAGGGGGTTCTTAGCACTACACCTGCCCATTTAAGGGCTGCCGGAGGCTGGGGGCCAAAACTTTTCTTTCCATCTTCATGAGGTTTTATTGGAGCATGTATTTTATGGCTGCATGCCCTTGCTGGCGCCAACCACAGTTCTAAGCAGTGAGCCTAGCCTTTGCCTAAAAAGGCATGCCCCACAAGGCAACAGGGTTGCTGAAGTAGTTTAGCTGGCCAGTCGAAGCCGCTGACCGTGTAGTGCCTTGAAAAGGCACTACCCAGCAAAGCATAGACATTGGGACTAGTATGCCATGTACACCAGATTCCTGGTCGACTGTACAAAGCATACAAGTGCTACCCATATGTCTAACCTAACTACACCCTCCATCTCACTCTTTTACTCTTTACTAATGCGACAGAATTCAAAAGCAAAACAAAACGTTTTCAAATGAAACTAGCCGTTCACAACTTTTTCTCACCAGAGTCGCTTGTTTTTTCGTTTGCGAGGAAACTTTGGTTGGACTAGCTCGCCGATCGAGAAAGTATTCAATTCGTTTTCCTTCCCGCTCCAGATAAGCGAGCACTGCTTGCTCCTGTAATAAAAATGTGCAAGCCATTCACAAAATGTAACTTCTTAAACAAGGTTACAATTTGTGTCTTGAAACTCATCTACAACTCTCAAGTCGCAAATACAGCAAGACACCAATCAACACGCGCCAGTATATATAAAACTCTCACTCCTAAGAATGCATTCACTACTCACCTCACAGAGACACACCTACAGCTCGCACAAACACATCGGCAAGTCATAGGCCTGCTTAACATCCAATATACAGAAGTGATGATGTGTCGATTTGCCTTACAATTGTAGACCAATACATAAGGAGCACAATATTTAACTTACTACGCACATTATCTTCTATCGTTTAATGTTAACCAGCCGGTCCGTATTGGCGAGATTATTCTACCAATAAATTTCAGGCACACTTATTCGTACCTCGTTGACAGCAGGTTGTCGCAGATTCCAAGGAATTTCTAATATATGCAGCGTACCAACATTGTCAGCCACGCCCAAAAGGTGCTGCTTTCTTGACACTATGCAGGGAACAATGTGAGTGATTTGCGCTGCGGTCACATTCTGGCTTAATATAGCTTCATGTGTGCGGTCAAGAAGGTCCCAAATCTGCAACAAAGTGGTAGCAAGCACGAAGTAGGAGAACAACTGCGTTCAATAGATTAATAGCGTCAGTAATAAGACAGGCACCAGTTAACAATCTTACTGATGCCAGCTTATTACAAATAGAGTTCGATCAAAAAATAATCATTTGTGTTCTTACTCAAAATACTATTACAAGTGTTTAAAAATATTGACCGAACTCGATTTCCGATGGATTAGCCATGTTCCAACTACCAGAATTAAATGAAATTAAGTTGTTGAGAGATGGATTAGTTAAGGGAGTGTCGGAATTCGGAAACTCAAGGTTTCGCTATCCTAACAAATCGCAACATAGTCTCCTTGATACATTAGATTTGGCCATAGGTAAAAAACGAGTGTCAGCGCACACACTTCAGATTTCCTCTAGTTTACCTCGACGTTTCCAGTCTTTGTACCGAGAAAAAACACGGCAGGCCTCGTAATGCTCCAGTGCGCCGCGGTATATATTTTTGTGGCACAAGACGACTGCAGGATGGCGCTGTTCTAAATAAGAGTTAAGCAGCTTGTGAGTTGGGCTGTACGACTGGTTTCGCAGGTTCGATTCTCAACTAGGTCATTTTCTATGATGTATGTATTTCACTCATATAAAAACCCAAGCTGCAATTGTGTGGCTTAAAAAAGATTTGATTGACAAAAAAAAAAAAAAATTAACGCATAGAAAGGTAAAAAACCTTTTAAAAATTACTGACCTTTAAAATGACCACAAAATCAGTATAAATGCAAAGAGCTTTATGTGACATATAAAGGTGCAAAAAATAATAGTCCCCTAGCGGCAGCAAACTCATCATATAGTGAAAAGTTTGCTTAAAAAATGCCAGAGCTAAAAAATATGTTTATTGTCTCCCATAAACTGCAATACAGACAAGCGTAACTTGAACGCAGAAACAGACAAGGCATATACAGCATTCAAACAGAAAAACTTTGAACAAAGCTTTTTCAATTGTCAAATATGAAAGTAAGAAGGTACCAGCCAAATATCAAAGTGAACTGAAAGCCGATCACCATCGCTCCACCAAAAGAATACGCACCAAAATGCCTTCCTTCCACAAACTGAATGTCCACCCTCCTACACTCAGGATAACATCACGAAAAAATGGGTTGCGTTGTAGGCTTCTGATTGGTCCATCATGAGGAGCAGCCGACCATGACGGTTTGTGAACTAGTCAAATAAATTCTGGGATAAGCTTTTTGTGGTCGACTGCATCACGCAATAACATAGAAAGTCGTTGCAACGACAAAGTGAGCAAATGCAGAATAATTGAGGATGTACTATTTGATTAGTAGGTTTTGCGAGATATGCGAGAGTACAGAATGGAGCCTACGTGGCGCACCAGCAATTTCACATTTGGAACTTCATAAGCTCATAAGTCGACAAATTTTTGTCAATGAAGGTGGTTTTTTATTGGTGAGCTTGTGCAACGTAGCTTTTTGCAAGAATCCTGGATATAAGGAATGCATTTTAGTTTATAAATTTGATAGGTCCATAAAAACTCAATTTTTTACCATTACGCCTATTTTATATTTTTAGCGCAATAAAGCCAATTTTCAAAATGTTTTATAACAGCGAGAAAAACTGATTCATTTCCGCATTTTGTTTCGTTCGCAAACGCTGCCAATTTTTTTGCTGTGTAGGTTGCTAACCCCGTGCTAGTGGCGCAATTACGACGGTTTATGACAATTTATACTACTGTGTTGCAATTAAAAAGTTAGAACAAAGGAGACTCAGCACTTGCCTTTTTCTGGATAGAAGTGAATGTGGTACAGCACAAAATTGTTCATGATGCTTGTTAAAATAAATCAAGAACGTGTGCAGCCTCCACCTACAGTATTTATGAATATTTAGTGTGCAAGGTCGCAAGTAAATGGTATTGTCCATCCGCAGTAAAATCGAAAGGGTGATACTGACCGACTTCTTCTTTAGGTTTAGTCTGTAACTTAGTTCAGTATGATCTTTGAATGATGCCAAAAACTAAAGCTTTTTACACATCAAAAATTGAACCTGTGTTTGGTGAATTTGTGCAATATTCCACCAAATGAACTTTGCTGCAACTTGTGCAACTGCGTGGTTTCCTGCACCAAACGTTTCTTGGATGACAATCATCGTAAAACTTTGAAACATCAAAAAGGGTTAAACAGATCTGAGGTACAAATGTCCCACACTTCGCAAACATTTTTGTGAAGCAGTGACAGCGCTTTTGTGGAAAAAGTGACCAAGGTATTTTTGTCTGCAGACATTCCCTTGTACAAGCATATAAAAATCTGTTTTCTGACATCGATCGCGGTTTACCACCTGAAAGTACTTGCAGAAAAGCAGTGCTGAAATTAGGTTCAGATGAATTGCAGCGGATAAGAACTGCTGTAGATGACAAAATGATTTTTTTGCTTGTTGCTGAAAGTTATTCATCTGGCGCACAGTATTTAAATATTCTGGTTGGAGCCCTGGAAACGCCTCACATCAGTTTTCTGTACAAATGTCCACCTTTATATCATGTTCACCAAACGCCGGCAGCGTTTTTCAAGCAATTGACGATGCTTTTAGATCTCTTGGAACCAATCGAAATTTTCTTTGCTTTCTATTGTCTGATGCTGCAAAATGTATGGTGGCCGCAGGCGCAGTTCTAAAATCCTTGTATCTCAGATTTTTTTGTCACTTATACAGCTCATCCATTGCATAACTGTGCAATGAAAGTCAAATCTTATTTCCAAGATGTTGACCAACTAAATAGCAAGAGTCAAAGCTGCAACTGTTGAAAACAAAGCAAGACAAGCGCAGTTCGCAGCTATTCGTTACCCCCTCAGCCTGTCGTAACGAGATGGGGAAGCTGGATAAATGCTGCCTCGTATTATGCAAATAACTTATCAGAAGTAAAAACGATTGTGGAAAGTTGTGAAGGGTCTGGCTTGTTAATAAATCAAGCAAAAGATAGCTAGCAAACACCTGGTCTAGCTACCAAGGCTGCGAACTCGATCAATTTTTAACCGAGTTTAAGAGCTATTTGCAAGTCCGAGTTCTAAGAATTATATTTTTCGAGTTCACGTTCGAGTTCGGCGAAAATGGCCGAGTTCAGCAAGTTCGAGTTCAAGTTCCAGTTCGCAGCCCTGGACTTTATAGGTCGCAATAGCATGAACAAGTAAACGACATGCAACTTTTCTTTTGGTAAAATCACAACTTCAATTTGCACGGATTGTGACTACTTAAACAACAAACTACGGTATATTTCGTAAAGATCTTTTAATTTTTTTCAACTATTTAAATATCTTTCTAATAAACTCGAACAGTTCTATGCGAGTTCAAGTTCGAGTTCGGCAAAATAATCGAGTTCTTTCGAGTTCTAGTTCGAGTTTGCAGCCCTGCTAGCTACCCAACTACTCAAGATCAAAGACCAATACAAATGTTTGGTTAAGCTCATAGGCACGATGGAAAGCGCGAAGCTCACTATAAAAAAATGAAAGCAGGCGATTCACAGCTCAGATGGCTGAGTGGTAAGAGCGTCCGCCTCGGGAGCTGTAGACTTGGGTTTGATTCCGAGTCGGGTCAAATCAATGACAACTTACATTTTTATGAGACAATGCTAGTACGCTGTCATCGGCGTACAAAGTAGTTTTAAAATTTGAGCAATAGTATAAATCATTAACATAAATCAGAAATAAAATTGGCCTTGAGGCACTTCTATGTCAATGTTTAATAGCAAAGAAGAGAAACCATCCCCATGGACGAATTGTTTGCGGTTGGAAAGGCATGAACTAATTAAATTATTGGCGACTCCTCTCACTCCCATATTGCTCCAATTTGAACGGAAGGATATTGTGATTAACAGTGTCGAAAGCTTTGGTCAAACCACAAATATAGCGCAAACACTCTTATCATAAGCCAATTCAGTAATTATTAGTTCATGCATATAGGCAATGGCAAAGGCTATCGAATGGTCTCCCCTAAAGCCAAGCTGGGTTGGGACAAAACATTATATTTAGTCCAAAATGTAACTAATCGCTGTTTAATTATTGTTTTAAATATTTTGTTGAAAGTGGAAAGAATTGATACAGGACGATAGTTCTTTAATTGAGAATATTAACCTCCTTTATGTAAAGTATAACTCGAGCAATTTCCAGCTCATCGGGATACAGACCGTTTTTCAAACAGGTATTTAAAATAATGTTAAGGGAAGAAGCAAGAGAAAATTGAACAGCTTTGATCAACTTTGTGGGAATGTCATCATAACCAGGTGTTTTCTTCGGGTTTAAATTGTTAATGATATCCAAGATTGCATCTTCACTAGTACCTTCGATGTAGATCGAGTTTGTAACTCGATGACCGTAAAAATGCGTTGCGGAAACTTTTTTTGATGGCTTGTCAATAGCTCCAGCCATTTTATGACCTATGTTATTTGCCGAAACGAAATGCGGATGTGCCTTTCGTTTTGATTAGACAATGTTTCGAGCCGGAGTTTGTTTCGCGCATCCTCAAAGCACCTTTAGACATGATTTCGGTAGGTGACAGCATAGAGCTATAAACTGATTGTGGTTATGACTTAAGAGGTTCTGCTTCAGTGATCTGCAATCGGCTGAAACGGATAGTGCATTGTGGACCATAAAAGGCTGTCAATTTTTTAAAAAAAGATTGGAGTCAAAAACAGCGCGAAAAAAATAGGGAAAATAATGGGGAAAGAGGCTGATTTCCTAAACCGGTAAGTGGAGGTACGTGAGAAAATAATTTTGTTAGGAAATAACAGGCTTACTTTGCTTAAGTAGTGAGGAGTAGCTTCGGGAAGGTGGCAGCATGAGCGATAAACTGTTTATGGCTGTGACTTTGGGGGTTCTGCTTCAGTACTTTGACATAAAAACTTTTTAAAAAAGGCTGGGCTAGGACCAGCGCGAAAGACAAATGGGGTATGGAGGGTAATTTAGCATATTAGTAAGTGGAAGTGTGTGGGGAAATAATTTTGAATGAAGATGACAACTTTATTTTGAGTAGATAAATGCAGAAAGGTTTTGTACCGGTATATTAGGAAAAGTTAGATAGGCTATTGCAGCCACTGTTGGTTTTACTGAAGAGTTTAATGAATTGAACTTTGCTTGGACCAGTTCGTGAGTAACTGAAGTGGGAGGGGATAGGATACCTGGATATGGTAATATAAAGAGAGGATGAGGTGGTACTGTAGGGCTGTAGTGTGCAGCACCCTAGCATTAACCGGTATATCAAATGTACCTGTAGTAGGAGTTACCGGTATGGACAGGCTCATAATTGTGCACCGGTAATACTGGCGGATTATGCCTATATTAATCGTGCTACCAAATAGAGTTGTATGGGCCTTTCAGGCCTACTATGCTGCTGGGCAGGCATGGGTAGGCCTGCTATACTGGTAGGCAGACTAATTCAAGATGGTACTGGTAGTCTGTAAGTCCCTGTGAGTATTAAAGCTGTTGTTTGTTTTATTCTATCCTAGGCCTAGACGTTACCAGTAGTCTAATATTTTTAGTTTGACTTGATTATTCATAATTAATTAAATAATACCGTACATCAATCAAAATGTATATCGTTCGTTAATCTATTAGCCTAATGCAGCGTTTTTCAATTTAATTTGAAGCTTGCACCTCGGAAGGAAAAATCACTTTTGCATTCCTTGCCTAATTTGATTTGATACTTTTTTTTTTTCAATCACCAGCACCATCAAAATTGATAAATCATAGTTGCACAAGTCCCCAAAAGAAAAATTAAACAAAGAATTTAACCAATAAACTTTGGCGAAACGTATGATATCTACAGTATAATACATGTGCTAGAAGGTAAACCAATAAATGAAATGTACGTAATAATGGGTTGGTAACATTGAATTAAGTTTCAGTTAGGTAAAAAGTTTGCACCCCTAGAAGTCTTTTTTCGCACCCCCAATGGAAAACCGTGGCCTAACGGATTGAATATTTTGAGGACAAATGTTCGAACTTGAACTTTCCAAAATTTTTGAAAGTTGTGCATTATTCTGTTATAGCTTGTAAAAATTGTATATTATAATAGTTTAAGAAGATATCAGCTTCGTGTTAAATATATCGATATTGTACTTGCTTGATGTTTATGCTGAACATCAACAATAAATAATTACCACTAAGTACTAAAGTATATGAGGTGCTTTCAGGGGCATATAACATTTTTGCGCGTTATTTTTCTGCTTATCGACAGGGGAGCACCCAGCAAATTTTAAAGGGGGGGGGGGGGGTTCTAAAAAAATCGTCAAACCCGCACTCAAAAGTGGATCCAGAAAATTTTGGTGGGGGGGATAAAATTTTGAATTAGGTTGAATGTTAACTAAATATATACAAAGACGCTAAACCCAGAGAAGACGTAAAAAGCCCTTTAAAAAAATTTTCATATCTGCAACGTATTCAAGAAATTTTTTCAGAGAGGGGGCCCCCAAGTTTGCCATATTTTCAAGTGTGTTTTTTTTGGCAAAAATATTTTGAAGAATATTGACAATGAAAAAGGCTGTAGGGGGATCCGGGGGCTTGCTACCCCAAAAAGTTTTTAAAAATTTACATACTGCAGTGGCCATTTTGGAACTTTTTGAACAATTCTTAGGCAAATTTTATTTAAATTTTTTGCCCCTAATTCTGAGTGCTTTACAAAATATGATGCATTTTGTTCGTACAATTTCGAATATACGTGCTTAGGGCGTAAGGTTCATTGTTATGGAAAAAGTTCGAAATTACGAAAAAACTGTATTCATCAACATGTTTGAAAATGGCTGGTGGGGAGGATGCATCTCCCACATCTCTACTGGATCTGCCTCTGCCCGCATGAATAGCAATGTCTCTTAACACTATGCCAACCAGGCGATTTGGCTTCAGTATGATGTGAGGCAAATTCTGTCACAGCTGTTTTGAAATAACACCACGTACTGCGCCTGAAATAACACCACGTACTGCACTTGGACACTTCACTTTAAAAACAAGTGTTCGGTTTCAGAAGGTTTCGACCCTCGAAACCCCCCTGGGTGCGCCACTGCTTATCAATCATGCCAAAACCTTGCCACATTGTTATTTACAGAAGAACCGTATTATGATCAGTTGTGTTGCTGTTCACTGTGTGCAAGTAAAAGCACGGATGAAAATGATTTTCATTAATTTTTGAGCTTTTGCTACGTTTTCATCTTAGTAAAAAATTAATCGCATGAGTTGCATTTCAGCAATTGCAAAAGTTGTATTGTGCTTTTACTTTTCTAAAACATCAGTTGCGGAAGTTGCATTGCAGAAGTTGCGGAAGTTGCAATTGCGGAAGTCAGCGACATGACCTAGCGGTTGTCAGCGACATGGCCTAGCGGTACCGCACGCAGGTGACAGATCCTACGTGACGGGTTCGATTCGCCGCTGGAGCCGATCGCATTTGACATATGTAACGGGTGGCTGCTGACTCGAAGAGCGCAAGCTCACTTCGCAGTCTTCCTCAATTACTGTTGAATTTTCAGTTCAATATAATTTGAAAATAACCTCAGTTATTTTCAAATTATTTGCGTTACAACGATTATGACAACTGATTGCAAAAATTGCTTCGTGCTTCAACTGATTTAAAAATTAAATTGCGCTAGTTGCTGTGAAAATCACTACTTTTTAGGACTTTTGCACTCTATTGCGCTGTGCATCAGTTTGTTTAAAAAAAAAATGCCCACCTCTGACATTATCGGTTTCCTAGCACAGCCCACAAGACTTAGTGCCTGGGCCTCACAGAAAAAATGTTAGCATATATACATTAGTGGTGATCCATTAACAAATGTGTTCAAATTGAAAGGCACAAGAATCAAACCACAGACCTTTTCAACAACATAAGCTATGTCATGAACTATCGCCTCGGATTTATATAGGCTATATTATTATGGCGGGTAGATCAAACATTCATTTATTCAAAATTGAGGAAATAAATAGGTGAGATGCGGCAATTTCAAATCTGCCTTGTCTGTGATGACAAAGGCTTAACAACTTAAAGTGTTTGTTTCGCCTTCGGCAAAATGGCCAAGAACAGGCCTATATTATGTTGCGACATACTGGTATGATTTCAGGCATTGCCTCAAGTAGATACTGTACTCAGAGGTGATATACGAGCTCACTTAAGATTTGCTGGACATCTGTCGGTCACACTGAGATAGGGAATCTGGTTTGTGCCTTTCCCAACAACACAACAAGTATTTAAAAACGCAGTAAATTCAAAAATGAACTTTTGAGAAAAAGGGAAGAACTAAACTGGGAGTGGAACTTTTTTAAATTAAAGCAACAATTTTCAGATTTTGCTAATATTTAAAAAATGCGTAATTATCTGTACCAATTGTTCTCAAACTTTTTTTTATCGTGAGGCACTCTCAACGGATTTTTAATCTCCTGACGCACTGGTGTAAATGTAAAATTTTTTGAAACACAATAATTTGTGTGTAAAGTTTAGTGCATTGTAATTGCAAGATTTTTGTCACAACGACGACTTCGTTACTTTTTCTTGAATTTAAAGACTTCACCGGATATCATACAATGGTGTTATACTTAGCAGTCATTGCTGGGGATACCGTCATTTAAGTTTTTGGTATCGCTTGACCAAGCAGCAAACCCAGTCCCTCAACTACAAAGTAAAAACTCGAACCACCAACTTAATCGCAAGCTATAAGGCCTTTGCTTCCAACGAAATCTACCAGAGAATCGTGATCGTAAAACAGGGATGGCGAACCTGTTTAAGTGGTGGGTCAAATTTAAGGTCGTAGACCAAAAAAAGAAAAAACGTGGGTTATGGATGTAATAATGCTAACGAGGGGCTTGAACCAGGGGCGGATTAAGAGATCGCAGGGCCCTGGGCAGTTAACGATGATGTCCAATTTTCCGCCCTAAATTGAGTGAAGAGCAAAATAAAAAAGATTTGTTAACGTTCGTAACCGTTTTTTTCGTAAAATTTTCCAAAATACATGTGGTCACTTAGTAACCTGCGGGTCAGTGGTTCGCCATCCCTGTCTTAGAACGATAAAAGCGTATGGATCTGTAATTACTTAGTCCCATCGTGTAATTCTAATTATTTTATGACGCCCCTTAAAAATCAAAACGACGCCCCAGGGCGTCGTGACGCACAGTTCGAGAACCACTGATCCATATATACTATTTCTAAGTCCAATACCGGTAGTTTTTACTTCACTTTTTAGCTCAAGTAATTAGTTAAAAATGCTTGTATTCTTTTGTAATGTTTTGAGCTTTGAAACCAGACAAATCACTGTAAGTCCACAGACATGCTGATACATATCTGGTGTCTAGCACTGTACTGTAAACAGGAAGCTGGCATAAGTTAATTTTTACTTCAGCAGTTTAGCTAGTGATTAAAGCTAGGTGGATGTGGTAAAATGGAGGAAGATTTGTACTGTATTATTATATACGTATATATATAAGTTGAAAGATTTTTTAATTTTGTCGAAAAAGATAGTCAAATGAATTGTGTAGCTATTCTAATAAATATTAGCAGTACCGGTATGTTGGTTTTTATTTAGTTTAGCAGAAATTTGTTTCTGTTTGTTTTTGATTAAAATAGTTTGTAACATTATATGCGCCTTGTTCAAAAAAGATTAGTACTGGTACCTCACTGCATGTCATTGCTTCCCACTTAACTTTCTAGATGTGAAGTTCTATGCTTTTCTTTAGAGCATTGTAAACTTATGGATATCATTGTGCTGATAGTGGGTTGACTTGGGATGAATGTGTATTTGAAAGCATCTTCAAGTTTTGTCGAATATATACAAACCTTAAACCTTAGAATGTACAAACTGTTGTCAAATGTACAAACCTTAGAGCAGGGGTGAGAAAACTGCGGCCCGCGGGCCACATGCACAATGTGGCCCGCATCAGAACTTTGCTAAGTGAACAACCAACTGAAAGAATACAAAACATTTAGATTTCTTAAAAACTGTTTCACATTCAACTACATGCTGTTTTCGTGGAATAAAAAACGCGCAAAAGTCTCTGACTTTCGCGGTAAAAAACAACTCAGCATGAATGCTTAATAAATTTGCGAATATTGTGTATTTTTAAGACAAAATTTTCAAATTAAAAGTGAATGTGGCCCGCTGAAAATATCATGCAATCAATGTGGCTCGCTGTACTTTGCCAGTTCCCCAGCCCTGCCTTAGAGGGTGGAGACTCGAAGACCTCGTCACGCTATTATGGAAGCTATGGTCTTTCGCACTCTCTCCCTGGAAAAAATGTATGCTCAAGAATATGTTTTGCTTGTGCGCCAGTTTTTTTTTATCACCAGTATATAGCTACTTAATTTGTTTAAATGATGGTCTAGTGCATGCCTTTTTTCGAACAAAAATAAAAATTTGTTGTTGTTGTTAAACTGATTTGAAGTGCAATGAAATTGATTTCTTCCTTTTGATTCTCTTGTCTTGAGAAGATAAGGCACTGTACGTGTGAATGAATTTACACTAGCTCAGGACTTGCCCTCAGACTGTAAAAAAATCATGCTTTACTGTTGCATGCTTTGTGACGACGTATTCTTAAAGAAGGACACCAAACCTAAAGTCAGACAATTTTTCGTGTATTATTCCATTGTAAAAAATGATATGATATGCAAAAATCAGACGCGAAATGGCCCATAAAATGAAAAAGGGCGTTGGCTTTGTTGATTATACGCAAGCCAATATATACAGTTTACTTGCATAAGCTGATGAAAACAAAACCGTGACTCCTCGAAAGCACGTGACCACATCCAATCGACAGCCCCATGATGTAGATTTTAACAACCCACATATCCTCACCCACTCCCCAGATACATACAAACTCTTCATTGGAGTCTATATTCATTCAATAACACAAACCGTATCTTAACATGAACTACACGATCCACATCGTTTTAATACGCTTCTTCGTCAAGCGACTAAGCTAAGCTTTTTTCGGTCCTGCTTCAACTTCACTCATTCATTGCATCATGGTTTAAGGTCCAATAAAGCGTGGGTTGATGTCGATGACAATGACACGAGAAATGAGCCGAAAAGTCTGAGCAAGTATTTTGATTTGTTTCTTGGCTGCACTTTCTCGTTATGAAAATACAGCTCGTTAAATCAGTATTCGCACTTTTAATCTCTTAGGTTGGACATAAACCTTCTTGAAGTCAGTGATAAAAGGTTATCTAGCTATACCTTTCGCAGTCATCACCCTTTATCTTGGCTAATCATATGAAAATTAACGTGATTCATCCGTTGCTTCGTTGTCATAACCACAAATCATGACAATCAAATTTTTATCAAAGTACTTGAGCGGAATGCATCAACAAACAGAGAGTATTTTGAGTTGATTGAAATGTGAGGGCTGTTGTACTTTGTGCATTTCATTCTAATTAACAACCGGATGGAGTTGGCCGAGTGGTTGGTGCATTGGGCTCCGAAGCTGGCTTCGCGGGTTCGACGCTCAACTAGGTTATCTCCATGATGCATGTACTTCACTACCACAAAAATCCTAAGCTGCAATTAAGTGGCTTGAAATAAAAAAAAGTCCTTTTCGCGTAGAAAGAGCGCTAATTGTTTGAACCATTAGCTTTATTCGCCAGCGTGTAACACGCTATAAAAGCATTGTGTCGGAAATCGGCAACCAACTAGTTTTTTGCCAGCTGTTTTTCTTAATTTATTGTCATCTCCGTCGAACCATAGAACTCAGGCTGAATATGCATTCAGGTCGATGGTATGCTTATAACTAGGGCGATTTTAGGTCACAAAAGTTACTTTTTTTTGGTGGCTCCAATTAACGCAAAAAGCGTGGAACCAAAATTTCACGGGTGTGGGGCCAGTGTTTAAGCTACTTTTTGTGTTTTTAGGTTACATTTAATTTTTGAGGTTACTAAGTTTTTTGTGCTATTTTTTGCCCAATTTTCCTTTTTTTGCTACAATGGGAATGAATTCACAATCTGCATAGTGCATCAAGGTGCTTATATACTAAACATAAAGCCCTACATCTTCCAGTAATGTAACGGCATCTTTGCGATGTCAACACTTCGTTGGACTGAGTGAAAAGCGATCGGACTGCTGCTTATAACATTCCGATCTTTATAACGTATAGTGGCTAGTAAATCATGATGTCGTATCTACCAAAACCCAAATAGCTATCACAGCCTGCGGTAATAAACATTTAATTTTTAAATTTTCTTTGACGTAAATGAGGAATTTATTTTAACATTCAATAAAAAAAGCAGCGGTAATTAAAGACCTAGAGTCGCCTATACCAACTATTGTCTATTTTAAAACCGAAGAGTTAAAATGAACATCGTAGATGAGTATAATTGGATTACTGGTTTTCAACAACAATTGAAGAAAAAAAAAGTTATTGCTGACAGGCCGAGACCAAAATTATCAGAATTACTTGAGCTAATTTTAAAAATTTTTTTGAGCTAGAAAACATAATTGAAGAAAAAAAAAGTTATTGCTGACAGGCCGAGACCAAAATTATCAGAATTACTTGAGCTAATTTTAAAAATTTTTTTGAGCTAGAAAACATATCAGCGGTAATTCATATCAGCAAAAAGTGTGCTAAAATGAGTGTTTTTACGTGAAAACCGTAAAAATCCGTTGGCTGGTAGGAACGGAGCACCAATTAGGTCCCTTATACTTCGGCGGCCCACCGGTTTTGGCCAATTCATTTGCCAAGTCTCAGGTGCGCCACTGATATGAAGCAACTGTAATTGCATTGCTTGAGTTTTTTGAAAAAATGATATGATGGATATTACTAAAATGAGTCGTCAAGAAATTGCTCCTGCTGTGTATATGGCTTGCGTCAAAGATGCCAACCAACAAAGCCTGCAGCAGAACGCAGTTTTTCCATGCTGAGCAAGCTACTCGCCAAAGACAAAAACTTTTTACCGAAGAATGTTACGCACTGTAAGTGCGTGCACCATAATTTGAGCACTAATTGAGACTATTTTATTGCTTTTTAGCTTAGACTGCTGTTATTTTTCATTTTGGCTGTTCTTTAAATAAAGTCACGTTTTCAAGTTTTTTAGGTCACAAAAAAATCGCCCTGCACAAACAACAGGAGTGTTTAACTACTTTCGTCACCACACCATTATCAAACACACCACCCTCATTACCATTACGAATTTTTTTTGATAATTGTTTCAACTTGCAATCGAATCGCTATTGCGTAGCACATTGAAGACACTGGAACTTGCAATTTCGTGATCGAAAACAGGCAAACTGCGATGTGTCAGCCACAACAAAAAGATTCTTAAATAATTTCTCTACTAATTTGAAGGTAAAGCTTCGGTAAATTTCGAAACTTTTGCTGTTACTGTAAAAAGCATAATTTTTTCTCTGATGAGGACCTGAAGAAATGGGTCGAAAACGTTTAGATTTTTAATAAAAATGTTATCAATTTTAAATTTGCTGGCGATTGCAACTTAATGTAATTTAAAGGTAGATTTACTCGAAATATGACTTTCATCCGACTTTTGGCGTATGAAGTTGGCGGAAATATCTCAAGCCGAGTTTAAACTCGAACGACTTCACTATTTTTCAGCAATTTTGTAAATCACTTTATAATTGGTTTGCCGTGTATAGTTGACGTACGTCTACTACGTCATAGGCTCCAACTTTTTCGCAGCCTACTTGACTTTACGTTGAAACACCGTAATTCAGTCGAATTGCAGTTACTGAACCTGATGCTTCATCTAGAAAGCAAAATTTGAACTAACCAATCTTTTCAACCACGGTCTATTTATTACTTGGTCATGAGTAAATGATTGCCAGTAATTGCCACTAACGCCACTAACACTATCACAGTCATTAACCATCCAAATAATCTCACCGTTCAGTTTGCCAGTCTCGTTGTCCTTTTCCAGTTTAAAGTCACAATACACAACTTCGCCATCTTCAGTACCAATAAAATACTTGCTGCTGATCTCATCCAGAACCTTCTGATTTTTAGCAGAGGGAATCTTCGCAATTCCGTTCGCCTCCGTTTCTTCTTTGCTTATCGTCGGTGCAGGAACTTGCAATACATGAAGGAATAAGCAAAATAAAACAAAAAAAAAGTTATTACTTACCGTGATCCCTGACTCCCTGTCGCTCTGGCATGCTTATTTTCAGAGGACTGTAGTCGCCACTGCTATCTGTCTTGGGCATTGACTGTTTTAACAAAGGCTTCCACGTCAGGTCAAGATGTTTGAAAGTATTTAAGATTCCAAACGGAAGAGCAACATTTTTCTGCAAAAACCTGATAAATAATACTTTTTTCACACAATCAATCTCACGAACGCGTCATGCAGATCTCAACTCATTGTAGGCAACCCAGTGCTTCTCACAGCTAAGAGTAACCTGGGTTCAGCTTGACCCAAGGGCACTTAACGATAATAAAAACATCTAAAAATGTTATTTTTTAGTCGATTACAGCACTTTATGGCTTATAGTACGAACGGGTCTTTTAAAAAAATCTGACAAGCTTCATCTTCGTGTTGAATTCTTTAGAGCATGAAGTATTTCTTTTACTAAAGGTAACAGAAAATTTCGAAAAAGTTTTACATGTCACAAGCACATCATAATTTCCATGAAAAGTTTCTCAAAAAACAAAGCTTATCATTAAACAATAAATCTAACTAGTTGTAGGTAACCTGGGGGTATAGGCAGGGGGTGACCAAGGGTGAGAAAAGGGGGCAAAGGTTTTCCCCCGAAAATATTTTAAGTGCCAGCAGTAAGTGAGAAATTTACGTCTACTTTGACCCAAAGGGAAGCAACAGGAGCAGTTTTTCGACGCCAAAAACTTTCGTAAAAGATCGACTATCGACGACCTTCTCTATTTAATTTTCTAAAATCGACCGGAAGGCGCTACTGTGTTGCTCGCCTCTCTCCCAAATTTCTGGCAAGCCACACCACTCATCACGGTTACTGGGGGAGTAAATGAAGCAACAAGCACAAGCTTCCAAAACATGGAAAGGTAAAAAATTAAAAGCGTGGAATCTGCTCCGTCTCCCGGTTACCTATTAGAGGTTCACCTGAAGGCCTATTTACTGTAGATAAATCACAAAAACTACAAACAAAAGCATCAAACGGACTGAAACCGCAAAAGCGTGAAAGCCACACGACTGGGTTTGTTTTACACGGGTGAGGGGGTCTTGAAAAAAAGCTATTCAGGTCTCAAAATGATTTTAAACTAGACTGCAGAAGCAAGCAACTGTTAATAGCTTCCCGAACAAGCGGTTTCCTAAAGTTGTTTATTTGAACTTTCACCCCAAGTCATACGTCATTTAGAAAGTTTAACAAAAAATCTTAAATATTGAGTTTCCATACAAACCTTGTTCAATTTCATGAAGTTTGTAAGCTAGTAAGTTTGAACAGTTGTTTCGACCTTTGACCCCAAGTAATGCGACCTGCAGCGTCCAATCAAAGAACGCAGTAAGACCCTTATTTAACACATATATATTGAAAGTTTGAAGTTTCTATCTACGTTCGTTTAGGTTTTACGAGCTTGTTTAACTTTAGCAGTTTTCTTGACTTTTGACCCCAAGTCGCAATTATGGAACACAGTGAGACCACATAATAACAAACTTACGATGAAAGTTTGAAGTTTTCATCTGTTTTCGTTTCGATTCTACTCGTATGTGGATTCGCAAAATTTTAACGTTTTTTGACCTTTGACCCCAAGTCACATGACGTTGAGCGTTTATCGTAGGTGCAATGCAAGAACATACCAATCTTGAAAATTTTAAGCTTCTGCCTTTGTCTAATCTATAGTTGCAAGTCGAACAGCATTTTTGTTTAATTGACCATTGACAACAAGTCACTTGACTTCAAGATAAGTTGTGCAAATTTTTGTTACGCCGAAGCGTGTAGGGACATCACCGCGACATAGCGTCGGGAGGGATCCATCTCTACGGCATAGGGTCGGGCGGGATCCATCTCCGCGGCATAGCGTCGAGCGGGATCCATCTCTACGGCATAGCGTCGGGCGGAAACCATCTTAACGGCATAGCGTCGGGCGGGATCCATCTCCGCAGCATAGCGTCGGGAGGGATCCATCTCTACGGCATAGCGTCGGGAGAGATCCATCTCCGCGGCATAGCGTCGGGCGGGAGCCATCTCCGCGGCATAGCGTCGGGCGGGAGCCATCTCTACGGCATAGCGTCGGGCGGAAACCATCTTAACGGCATAGCGTCGGGAGGGATCCATCACCGCGGCATAGCGTCGGGAGAGATCCATCTCTACGGCATAGCATCGGGAGGGATCCATCTCTACGGCATAGCATCGGGAGGGATCCATCACCGCGGCATAGCGTCGGGCGGGAGCCATCACCGCGGCATAGCGTCCGGCGGGAGCCATCTCCGCGGCATAGCGTCGGGAGGGATCCATCTCTACGGCATAGCGTCGGGAGAGATCCATCTCTACGGCATAGCGTCGGGAGGGATCCATCACCGCGGCATAGCGTCGGGAGGGATCCATCTCCGCGGCATAGCGTCGGGCGGGAGCCATCTCCGCGGCATAGCGTCGGGCGGGAGCCATCTTTACGGCATAGCGTCGGGCGGGAGCCATCTCCGCGGCATAGCGTCGAGCAGGATCCATCTCCGCAGCAGCCATTTCTACGGCATAGCGTCGAGCGGGACCCATCTACGCGGCATAGCGTCGGGCGGGACCCATCTCCGAGGCATAGCGTCGAGCCGGATCCATTTCCGCGGCATAGCGTCGGGCGGAAACCCATCTCCGCAGCATAGCGTCGGGCGGGATCCATCTCCGCGGCATAGCGTCGAGCAGGATCCATCTCCGCGGCATAGCGTGGGGCGGGAGCCTACTCCACAGCATAGCATTGGGCGGGAGCCATCTCCGCGGCATAACGTCGGGCGGGACCCATCTCCGCCACATAGCATCGGGCGGGATCCGTCTAAACGGCATAGCGTCGGGCGGGACCCATCTCCGCGGCATAGCGTAAGGCGGGAGCCTACTCCACGGCATAGCATCAGGCAGGAGCCATCTCCGCAGCATAACGTCAGGCGGGACCCATCTCCGCGGCATAGCGTCGGGCGGGAGCCATCTCTACAGCACAGCGTCGGGAGGGACTCATCTCTACGGCATAGCGTCGGGCGGGATCCATCCCTACGGCATAGCGTCGGGCGGGATCTATTTCCGGGCATAGCGTCGGGCGAAACCCATCTCTGCGGCATAACGTCGGGCGGAAACCATCTCCGCGGCATAGCGTCGGGCGGGAGCCATCTCCGCGGCATAGCGTCGGGAGGGATCCATCTACGCGGCATAGCGTCGGGCGGGAGCCATTTCTACGGCACAGCGTCGGGCGGACCCATCTCCGCGGCATAGCGTCGGGCGGGACCCATCTCCGCGGCATAACGTCGGGCGGGATCCGTCTCAGCGGCATAGCATCGGGCGGGATCCGTCTCCGCGGCATAGCATCGGGCGGGATCCATTTCCGCGGCACAGCGTCGGGCGGGACCCATCTCCGCGGCATGACGTCGGGCGGGACCCATCTCCGCGGCACAGCGTCGGGCGGGACCCATCTCCGCGGCACAGCGTCGGGCGGGACCCATCTCCGCAGCATGACGTCGGGCGGGACCCATCTCCGCGGCATGACGTCGGGCGGGACCCATCTCCGCGGCACAGCGTCGGGCGGAACCCATCTCCGCGGCATGACGTCGGGCGGGACCCATCTCCGCGGCACAGCGTCGGGCGGGACCCATCTCCGCGGCACAGCGTCGGGCGGGACCCATCTCCGCGGCATGACGTCGGGCGGGATCCATCTCCGCGGCTTACCGTTGGGTGAGATCCATCTCCGCGGCATAGCGTCAGGCGGGATCCGTCTCCGTGGCTTAGCGTCGGGGCAACACGGCTCCGAAGAAAAGACGCAGACGTGGCGAGCTGTTGGCGACACTGTGTCCGATTCAACCCCGGAGTCGAACCAAAAACTTCCCACACCGGTAGCGATGCTTTTAAGCAATGCGCCAACCGGTCGGTTCCATGATTTTCTCAAAATCGTCATCATGAATGATCATTTTCTCAGATTTAGGGATGGGACGGCGGTGCACTTGCGGTTCTTTCTGATTAGGCTGTGAGGTCATATTTTCCCCCAACATTTATTTATCTTTGCAGACGTCACTAAGCAAGCTCGTCAGAGCAACTATCTTGCTTTCTCGAAATGGAAGACAATGTGCAATAAAATATTGCTTCAATTTTGGCTGCAACGCTAGTTATTGTTTGCGCAATACAGGTCGCTACGAAGTAACGTATTTCACGAAAAAAATTAGGCAGAACTTTTGCCATCAGCAGTTCTCAAGGGTCACAGAACTTTTGACGTCACAGCGCAGGGTTCACAAAATAACCTAAGGTCTAAAGTGAGGACCTAAACCACCAACCGGCCCAACAAAATCACACATCTGGGTCTGTCAAAATTGCTGGTCCTGTAGCATTAAAATCACAGTCTTATTTTTATCAGAACCATCATTTGTTTGGTTACATCAAAACTTTTCCACTAAAACCTGTTTAAAGCCGGTAAATTATAAAATAAACTCACTACCAGAAGCTAACGCACAAAGAACATATTTAAATTTTTAGCAAACTCAGTCCTGTCAACTCCAGCGAAAGCGAGCAGCAACCTTAATACATCATTTTCATATTGCTATTTTTCGACAAACCTGTTCTTTCCCAGTAAGAGGCGCTGTAATTTTAGGTACTCGAATATCCCACACCATCACATTTCCGTCCACCCCGCAAGTGATGATTTGCGAACATTCACAGTTGCGATTTTCAACCGCCAACCCAAGTCGATTAAACTGGAATTAAACAATTTAAGTTTAAGAATTAAAACACAGTACTAATGACTTGGAGAATAATAAGGACTCCTTGCATAGCCAAAAATATTGCAGTCAGTGTTTTGTGCAATGGTAGGGTAAGAACACGACCGAATCAGTCCAACATCATTAGGTGTCAAACAATTGATTTCTGTGGCCCCCATCTGGCCTACGTGATAAGAGAAATTTACCAATAGTCTGCTGCCGGGATGCTTAATAGCAAAAAGGTGCGCTTACACGTAACTTTTTTCCAGCGTAGTTGAGCTCGCTCTTTGTTATATTGTATCGAAATCGAGCTGGCCCGCGACAAACTTAACTTTACCGCGCCGAGCAACACTGGAGTCGTTCTCGCTAGTGAGCGACCATTCTTAATGTTTGGCTGTTTTTTAAATCGCATGATTCGTAAAAATTGTTTGAACTAGCCAAATGAAGCAGGCTACTGAGGGATAACTGGACCCAACTTACTTTCAAAAACCATGACTAATCTTAGCCCTAAGCTTTGCCAAATTCACAAGTTCAAAAAGGAATTTAGGTCTAGACTCGAATATTTTGGGTATTAAATCACCCTCCTTTTTAAACCAGAGGAGACTAATCCTAAAGATATAACTCTCAAACAATAACAAGTTTGCTGACGAATAATTTTAAATGGAAAATACTGAAATAAACAAACCAAACTTTACATAAGTAACAGAAAAAGATGTCCATCAGGTAAGATTTTATTTCTATTGGAGTAGATCGTAGACCTATAAGGCATAAGGCTAAAATGGGTCATGTTAGGATTTTGGTTACGTAAATTAGGATTGTCTACTTATTTCTGTTATGGTTGGTTACGTTGCTACTAGGCCTATGATTTTTTTTGTGATTTATTCAGTCTCTATAGTCTACACTGTAACAATATGACATACAATCTCTCTACTATAGACTGGTGCAGGCAAAATTTATGCTGATGTCAGTCGACTATATATTGCTATTGTTTTTCAGTTTTTACACTGGTTTACTACTAAGCGTGGCTTTATATGTGCTTGCAACATGCTAATAGAGTTCCGATTAGGGTTTGCTGCGGTTAATCCGATTACCTCCGTCAAGCGGAGACAAGATTCATCATCAAAATCATTCGTTTTTTATTTTAAGATTTCCGAATGCTAACAAAATATCAAATTCTTCTAAAGAATTGATAAAAAGCCATCACAGTAAAAATCCTTTGTTCAAGACTAAATTACTAGCGCCTACTGGATTTTCCAGTTTAAAACCATCTAACATCTTCTTCCATCTGCAACATCAACTCAAACTGCCAGTTTTTTCAACCGCGACTGTGTTTCATACACTTTAAAATGTTTGTGAAAACTCACTAGCAAATTGACTATTTTCAATTTACTCGCATATTTATCCTCCTATCTCGAGAAAGCGGTCAATGAGCTATACGAGCTTGCTTAGGAGTTGTCAGCAATCTGTCCACCACACCAAGATGGGGGGATCCCGCTAAGTGCCTTTCCCAATGGCACAACAAGTAAACTTGCCGGCTTGTTCTTCACAATGTCCCTTTAATCTGAGCGTCAAGTAGGGAAGCTGTGAATATCAATTTTAAAGTCATTGGTTTGACCTGGCTTGGAATCCCAAGTCTACAGCTCCCGAGGCGGACACTCTTACCACTCGGCCATCTCAGCTGTATATGTCATGTCTTGGTGTAGTTTATGCCATTCGATGTGTGTTGAAGTGGAATCGCGATCTTTGTGCGGGAATAGAAATCCCAGCCTCTAATATCCTTAATCTTCTTAAAGCACATCGTGTTGAAACACTTGAATAAAAACTTAAATTGCGCCAAGCAATCTTGATCTTGATCTCGACCGCTCCCTATTTTGTTCTTCTATATGATCAGAAAGATGTGCTGAAGTGTTGAGTGGGCAGATTTCACAATACTTGTAACGTTATTCTCTAAGAAATTCCGCATTGCCCAAAAATGCTGGTTAAAATCGTTAATCACAAACTTAGTCACCTCAAAGTGGCTCGGCACCCACTGCAAAGAAGATATCATGCTGTGGTGGCTTCCCTCAATGGATGATACAGCACAATAACGCACTGTAGGAATGTCGGCTTGAACTTCCTCTCCAAACATCGCCTGCAAGGACAAGGTTGTAATCAGACGATCGAGTTGGAGTAATGAAACATTGCATCTTACAGTCTTTTTCTGGTTTGAATTTACGTTTCCTCTGTTGTTGCTTATTTTATCAGCATGTTCTTTCATGTCCCACATTACCAGTTGCCCATTCACACACCCTCCAGCTATAATGTCTGGGTTGGTGGGACAGAACTGAAAGCAAGTGATGTCATCAGGTCCTTCCAGGAGTAGCTAAATATAAAACAAATCAAACGATGTTAACTTTCAGGACATTTGCAAGATGCAGTTTCAACCATCACACTTTCAATCTGTTCTTAATCGCATCGATCGAACCATCAACAAAACTATAATGCTTCCTTCGTGAAAAGTACCCTTACCCCGTCCCAGCCCGAAACACCTGTAGGCAAAGGTGAAAATTTTGTAACAAACTAAGGGTTTCCGATTGCACTTCTAACTTTTGATCAGTTTTTTAGCCCTTCTTTCACAGAGCATGGTTCAATGCAAAAGTTTTCCAAAACAAAAGTTTTTTTAGCGCAGGCAGAGCTACAGATCTTAGGCATTTCGAGGTCATTTTTGTCGTGCTCTCTAAGTCCAAAATGTTGGTGTTACTGGGGGCTACAAGAAGTTGAAATAATTGTCCTTAAAAGTGCGCGTTGAAGTAGCCTGGCAATAAAGGTAACACAGTTCATACAAGCTAGTGTACCAGTCAGATGTCCGAGTACATAATGTTTTCCTGCGAAACACTACATTCGGGGCTCGACTTCGAATCGCGGAAGCCGGAGAGTCAACTGACGTTCAACGCCAATCGCTGCTGTGACTACGATAACGACCATTTTCACACGACGAAACAGCGTGAAGATTGCGTCTGACGACGGTACGACAGAGTAGAATATTTTCTAATTCATCGGACGTCGTTACCTTGTCGTTTAGCGGGAGTGAATACGTTGATTTTTTGAAAGTCTAAACTTGACTGTTTTATGAGCAGAAACTGGTAACAAATAAATACTTTGATGTATTAGCTTATCTGACTGATTTAATGCTGATAAATAAGATTACCAGGAGTCCAATGCTATTGTTTTAACACTGGAAAGACTGAAATTTTGATTTACCCTTAACGACGGAGGGTGTCATTTTGACACCCTTGTAGTTTGAAGTCCATAATTCAGCTAATCTTTTTTTTTTTTTTTTTTTAGCAAAACAGCACAAACAGGTCAAACTTAGAGAAACAATTAACTAATTAGCGAAACAAGCGATGTATAATGGCAATCAGACCCTCGATAATTTTAGAACCGCAATACACGAATAGTGATAGTTCCATTGCAGGCTGTTGCACACTCGCGGTGTACTGGCAGTGAATTTTCCACAAACAGATTTTTTGCATTTACTGCGTATGCCAGAAGAACGGTTCATTTTGCACAGTTGTCTTTGACTAGACAGTTTCATGGTGGAGGATATGGAGGTTGTTGGAAGTTTCGATCTGCACCAGCATTACCTTTTTTGATTGACATAGTAGAATTCTTCACGAAAAGCATGCCAGGTTCTTCCACCAAGTAATGCAAAAAATGCCCTCTTGAAATTTTTGTGCCATTGATTTTTTTGAAATTTCCATGCCTTTTTATGCCATTGTATGCCTTATCTTCAGGCATGTAACGCAGAGTGGACAAAAACTTTGCAACTAATCCTTCTTTTTGAGCCATTTACTAAGCAAGTGTAGTCCATGGAATAAATGCTACTGGCTAACCAAACTTATCAACAATTCATTTTCGACATAAAACAATGAAGCTGTTATTGAAGCGACGTCATAGACAATTGCATAGCAAAAGGATATGATAATTTGTGAAAACTGTACAATGGGTGTCCAAATGACACCTTCCGTCGTGCAAGGTAAATTACGAAAATTAGGCCACGTTTGGTTCTCCACACAAAAAATGACTGCAGTACCACGTCAAGCTCATTAAAGGATTAAAAGTCGCAAAAGGAGTCGGTTCAACAGGAATCAGATTTGAATTAGCAACATTTTATTTTTCAAAAGGTGTCAAAATGACACCCTCCGTCTTTCTAGTGTTAAGGCTAGACATTCACTAACTTTCTAATCCCTCGAGCAAGAATGGTACGACCAACTATTCCTGTTAACCTCAATGGTGTTAGCAAATTGCTCCTACTGCCAATCCAGGGATAAAAAAGTATTAGCATATCAGATTTAATTGCCATACATCATGTAAAAAATTCAAACTATAAACTGCTGAATGCTGATACTTAGCCGAACGGTAAAGGGTAGTGAGGAGAGTGACTAATGGCGACTCATCTTAGTTATGTGCAAAATTAAATGTTTTTTATTGATAAGCTAACGATTTTTTAGCCTCTGGAGCTATCAATTAAATAGATGCTTGGCGATAGACCAGTGAGGTTGTCACCACATCATGATATAAGTCACTATCCTTCTAGCACCCCATCTGTGTACTAAATTCGGGCAGATCCGCGAGCAGGCATATTAACAATCATCCTTAACAATATACTATTTGCCTCATCCAACATTTTACTGCTGAAAATGCCTGCTCCTCCTTAAGTCAATGCAAATACAGTGTACTGTAAGAATATGCATAGACCTTGAATAAAAATTGCAAATAAAGACTTGATAACAATTCCATGTTCTACCTTTTTAGTGCTTAGAACTTCTGCAACTTTGTTGGTTTTGTTTACCCCTACCACGTACGTCTGCATGGTATTCACCCTTGATAGTTTGAATTGATACAACCACGAATGCTCGTAACCCTAATCTATGTTCATTTTGTACTCGAGACTATACTCACTTACCCCCAGAAAGTGTGATGATGTTCTTCAATGTCTCAGACCACGAAAGCTCCAGGACTAGACTACGTCGAACCGAAGTTTATATTCCATGTAAGAGTTATTATGAAGTTACGGTTACGTGACTTCCTCTTTTCCTGCCAGCGCCCAACCCAAGGTAACTATCCCCAAGCCGAGTTAATTAACCCGTCGGGGACCGAACGAGCTATCGTTCTATCGCTTTTCTCTGAGTCATGTGCAAGATCCCGGGAACAAGGTAGTTGAGTATTTGCTATCACGGGAACAAGTTGGGTTTTGACATTGGAGATCGGCGGTAGATTAAGTAGCCACCCTACTAACACAGGATATTGAGGACAGTTTCTCGACGCAACAAAAAGCCGGCGCTGTCTTAATAGATCCAACGGCGGCCAACGATATCGTTTGGAATCGTGGCCTTCCGTGCAAACTGCTCCGATTTCCACCGGACAAGCACATGGTGTGAATGATCATAGCACTTGTACGCTGCAGAAGCTTCACCTTGATTAGTGGTAATGGAAAGCAGAGCAGGAGCATTAAGATGGGTTTTGGAACTCAACTTCAATAAAAAGATAATAGCCAGTATATTTGCAATCATTTCACAAACGTTTCGGTAAAAACTTACACCATCATCAGTGTAAAAAACTACAGGGGCACTAGGCTAGAATAAACAGCACAAGAAGGAAACTATTTTGAATACGGCATAATTATCACGACATAAACAGAGGAGTTGAGATTTTAATAAATAAAAGTAAAGGGGTAGAATAAAATTACACGCAATTGGAGAGAAAAGTTTAGCTTAATTAATCTTAAGTTAATTACTACTTAATTATTAATTACTTAAGTTTAGCTTAATTAATCTTTCTTCATTTGCAATTTTTTCATGCTTGTACGGACTTAAGTAGTCCTACAGTATTTGAACTAGGTTTTACCGTGTTTAACCACTATATTCTCACTGCTAAACTTTTCTCTCCAATTGCATGAAATTTTATTCTACCCCTTTACTTTTATTTATTAAAATCTCAACTCCTCTGTTTATGTCGTGATAATTATGCCGTATTCAAAATAGTTTCCTTCTTGTGCTGTTTATTCTAGCCTAGTGCCCCTGTAGTTTTTTACACTGATGATGGTATAAGTTTCTACCGAAAAGTTTGTGAAATGATTGCAAATATACTGGCTATTATCTTTTTATTAAAGAAGAGAAGGTTATGACGCCCTAGAAATAGCGCCCTTTAGGGATCGGTTTTGGCTCCTTTTCTTTCAATCAAGGAGTTCGAGGGCTGGTTGAGGCCTTGAGGGCCCCAGATTATCGTTGTAATAGGCCCTTCTCCACAGACAAGAATTTTAAACTACCTTTTTCAAAAATTTTGTTGGTAGACACTAGACATGCCACGTGTGTATGAGGCAAAAGCCGAAGCCAGTGTAGGAGGGTTACGGTATCACTACGAGCATGGAGCCAGCATGTAAGCTCACAAGTGTTTGATTTGAAAAAAAAAACGAAAACTACTGTTTAAAAATATCAAAGCATCATCAAAATGCAAAAAAACATGACATTATGTTTTGTAGATTCCTCACTTAAATAAATTTTGCGCTTGTGGTTGCAAGTCTTATAAGTTATAACTAGGGCCATTTTTTTTTTGACCCAAAAAATATATTTTTGACTTTATTTTAGTAAAATTTTGACTTTACAGTCAAACCTCGGTTTTCGAACGCTTCGGTTCTCGACCAAATCGGTTTTCGAACAATAAGTTCGAATTTAGACTTCGAACATAAATTCGGATCACGTCATCACGACCAAACCAAGCGAATGCAAACAGACTAATTGCCTGCTCCCATGGCTTTAACACGAGGTAAAGACCTTACACGACGACTATGACATCACACAGATGAGTCATTACAATAGTTTTGCAACTTTTATGGAAGAGGATTCTCCTTCAAAGAAGTGATGTACAGTAAAAATGCTTTTCCTGCAGCACAATTAGCTACAGTACTGTACAGTATCTTAACCTTTAATGTTTTCGACGTTTTAAAAATAAAAGATACGAAATGTTTACTTTACAGTATGTTTTTTTATCATCTTAGCTAGGAAATCCTTTATTAAAATAAAGCACAATATATTTCTACCCATTTTTATTTATGGTATACATTATAGAGTACAGTTTATGCTGTAAAATACTAAAAAAATACTTTACAAAAGTTGTTTTCTAAACTTGGAACGGATTAAAATTATTTACATTAATTCTAATGGAAAAAATTGTTTCGGTTTTCGAACAAATCGCTTTTCGAATAGCCTTCTGGAACGAATTATGTTCAAAAACCGAGGTTTGACTGTATTTTGACTTAACCGCTTCCGCGTATTATTTATGTCTTGTTGCACTTTATTAATTAAATATGTTTTATAATCTGCAATTTACATAGGTTTTAAAGAAAAAGGTAGCCTACTTCGAACATTTTCTCAATTACTCAGTGTTGAAGCTAATGCAACAAAGCGACGCATGACGTTAAAACCTAGGGTAACGAGCCATTGTGTGTACCGGTATCAATTAGTGTGTAATACAAAAATTGCGTTGCTATCGCACTGTACTGTATCCTAACAGTATGTCTATGATTTTTTTAACGAAAGCCACGCAGTATAATTGCAAGGACGTTTTATTGTAATACAGCATCATATATTTTTTTACGTTCTTAACATCAAAATTTCTGTCTTTTCTCAGAAATTTATTAAGCATAGAAAACGACCTCTCGACAGCAGCAGAGGTTGGCTGGGCTTTTTGCAATAGTACGTAGCTTATTGGGTCAATTGTCAAGTTGATACAGTTTATTATTGTTTCTGAATCAGAGTTGGATAGTCGTTTGTTAATGTAGTCTTTAATTGCGCAAGGATCATCATCGAATTGCATATTCTTCAGCAGTCCGTATGCTTTGGTTATTGTGCAGGCACTTCCTTCTAAGAACTCTACGTTGGCTGCTAGAGTCCGGTATTGATTTATTTTAACCAAGTCCGACACCAAACCTTCCACATTGATAGCGTCTTTTGCTCTGCTGACTAAGAGGCCTGCACTTGTCCAATTGTTGACAATGGTACGAACAGCTGGAAGGTTCTCACTATCATATAAGGCAGCTCTAAGCCAAGTTGCCCATCTTGTAATTACAAGGTCAGGAGGAGATGGCAGACCAGCATCACGAAAATCTTTCTTGCGATCTTTGTTTTTGATTGTTGCTGTCTTGATCGTTGCTATTACTTCATCAATATTTTTAAAATGAGCACGCACACGCATAGCGCAGTTATGTAGTAAGTGCGCAACGCAGGTGACATGCATCAAAGAAGGGTATAATTCCTTTAATGTCTTTCCAGCCGAAGACATGTACCGAGCAGCATCAGTCAAGAAGAATGAAAAATTCTCGCGTTTTATTTCAAGTTGTCGCAATATCTCATTCACAGTGTGCAGAATAATACTGCTATTAACATTGCGACCGCTGTCAAGTGGATGGCAATTAACGAGGAATGTCTGATTTGGAGCATCTAAGCTGCCCACAAGCACACTAATATACTTTTGTTTAGCAACCTCTGCTTCATCCACAATCAAAAAATTTTTTTTGTCACGAAGTAATTCTTAAATTTGTTCCTCTTTTTGGGATGCCAATTTAGCAACACATGCCGGGGCTGCAGTCTCCGAAGGCAATACTTTTCCCATTCTAGCGAACAGAGACTTTAAAGAAGGATGGTTCAGTTTATGAAGTGGGATATCTGCAGCTAAGAATGAAAAAACAACGTGTTCCTTGAAGTTTACTTGATCGAAATGTAAAAAGGTTTGCTTACTTTGAGATTTGCTCTTCGTCTCCAATTTTCCTTGGTGTCGCTTACTTTTTCGGTGGCTTTCCACAAAAAAATTTTTGTCGTATTTGACTATCATGTCGCAAAGGTTGCATCGCAAGTCGCCGGCAGGAGTTGCCGAAAACTCATCCGGATATTCCTGGCAAGTTTGCCTAACTTTCGCTATGGAAGATTTGGCTTGTTTTGGCATTCTTTGCAAGCTACAACTTAAAAGACCACGTGTAAAGAGCGCAAGGCTTTTATGGGAGTAGATTAATTGTCTAACAATTATGTATTTATGCATCAACAATGACGTTTCATGAATAAGTGCTATTTCCTTCTCAATTACCGCACGGATTATTGTGACGATAGTGCAAATATTGTAACTATTTCAAAAGTTTAAAATCAAATAAAACTGCGCATAAAATCTTAATAGCAGCTCAAAAATTCAAAAAAATATTTAAAAAATAAAAAAATATTTAAAAAATAAGGAAATTTTTGACAAAGACAATTTTGACTTTATGCAAAATTTTGACTTTATTTTGACTTATATAATCTACCAAAACAGACTCCTGAACACCTGAAACGAACGTTAGTACACATTTGATCATGTAACAAGGTCCTGAAAAAATTTTGACTTTACTGACTTTAGCGGGCCCTAGTTATAACCAAACGTCTATTCATTCCTTTAAAGATTTTAACCATCTCCGTAAAGCCTCACTCTAGCGTCATTTTGTACAACCTCATCAATCAGGACATAGCTAAGCCAAGCGTTAGCAGTGTTGCAAATATTGGTATATGTCGAAAACAAAAACGATCCGAATTCAGAATGGGCGAAACGCTAACTCAGTTTCAAAAGCACAATTAATGCAAATTCGGTAGAAACTTATTCCGCTCAGTATGTTTTCAGCCACGAAAAACAAGTTATATAATTATTGAAAGAACGGGAACCAGAAGAACAGTGCACTTTCAGTACATGGGGCGAAGCCCTGTTTTTTGTCACGCATAGAGTTGTAAAAAAAAACGTTTTTTTTTTTCGTTGTTTTTTTTTGTTTTGTCTTTGCAGTTGACAAAAACAAAAAAAGTTTGTTTTTAAAACAAAACAAGGCAATCAGCGTCAAATCGCACGACTAACATGACAGAGTATCGCACATGTCAATGTACAGGGTGTCCATAAATTATTGCTACAATTTCAAAAATTCGCCTCAGTCTTATTTTTTAAGATATTTTCAATCGATTTGTTTTATAGTAAAGGGAAATGCTTCAACTTTACGTAGATGCTTTAGTATACTTCTACGTGTGCACCATCAGTCGCACGTAGGATATCCAATCGACATTCAATTTTTAGCCATGTTCTTGCTAACATATCCACAGTAACTGTATCAAGTGCTTCAATTATTCGTTGTTGCAAATAACTAACGTCTCTGACTTTGGTTCGGTAAACGATATCCTTTTCATAGCCCCACAGGAAAAAATCCAATGGTGTGATATCAGGGAAACGAGGCGGCCATGTAATGGGACCATCACGTCCAATCCATCTTTCTGGAAATGTGTTATTCAACAATTGACAAACAGCAATGAGGGGGTGCACCGTCCTGCTGGAAAATAACTTGCGTTAATACTGCTCAAACTGTGGTGACACATATTGTGTCAAAAGGTTGAGGTAAATTTGAGCTGTAATTGATTTCTCAGCGAAGAAAAATGGACCAATAATTTTATCGTGCATAAGTCCACACCACACATTTAGTCTAGGGGAGTCTCGTTCTAGCTCGTAGGTTTCATGCTGATTCTGCGAGTCCCATATTCTTAAGTCTGTTTGTTAATCCAGAAACGTGAAACGTTGACTCATCACTGAAACAAACACGTTTCAAAAATCCTGGGTCCGAATCTAATCTGTGTAGCATCGTCACTGCAAATTCTTTTCGTCGTGGCTTATCTTCTGGCTTAAGGGCTTGCAGTAACTGCACTTTACTGTATATGCATAAAGTCGAAAATTTCTATGCAAAACTTTGTGAATAGTGGAGCGTGGGATCTGCAATTGGGTAAAAGCCTGCGAATAGTCTTTCTAGGGCTGCTGGTTTATGCCACTCGCACAGATTCAACTTTTTCTTCTGATATTTGAGGTCGGCCAGCTCCCTTTCTCCGCAACACACTACCAGTCTCCATAAACTTTTCATGCCATGCTCGAATGGCAGATCGTGCAAATGGCTTGCATCGGCACGATTAAGCCGATAAGGCAGTGGTCGGCAACGTGTGGGCCGCGACCCAACTGTGGACCTTTTAGCAATTTTTCGTGGGCGGCGGGCTATTCGGTTTTACAAAGTCTTTGTGGTCGGCATGCTAGCTGCAAATAAAAAGTAAGCCCATACAACTAATAATAAAAACCTTTACCTTCGATGCTTTGCGCGTAAAACAATTCAATTCTTTTTCTCCCGGCGGAACATGGCTACACCGGCCGGTTAGCCCAGTCGCTCAGCGCATGCCATCGGTACGGAAGGTTTAGGGATCGATTTCCGGGCCGGTCAAATCGGCACAGTGTCGTCAACGGCTCGCCACCGTTGTGAAATTTCTTAGGAGTTGTGTTGCCCAGGCGCTAAGCAGCGGAGTTGGGCCGAGCCAGTCGATACACGCTTCGGCGTAATATTTTTTTCACTTTCATTTATTTTTATTTCGAAAAACACTGATATGTAAAAAAGAAAAAATACACTGACGAGAAAAATTAAATAAGTGCACAAATGAGGTTTTTCCTGTGAGAGGCTGCGAAAAAACCATGAGTCCAACCCTAAAGAATTGGCGTGGTCGTCGAGTCTGCAGCCTCTCACATTCTGATGACATAATTAATACGTTACAAGGCATAAAACATACAGGCAAAGACTCGTAAACATATAGTTAAGTATAATTAAGCTTACAACTTGCAGCAGTAAAAAAAACGGTTAAATTTAATACCACATAGGAAAATTTACTTCATCATCAAAGTTTTGATTTTTTCACTAAAGGATTTTACGCTTAATTCTCGAATAGATTTAAACTCCGAAGGCAAATCATTCCATAGTTTACAACCAGTGAATTTTATTGATCTTTGTGTGGTAGATTTGGTACAATGGAAATTTCTTGCCCAGTTATCATCACAAGCAAACCTGGTAGGATACTCGTGTATTTCCGAGGGTATAGTAAAATAATCCTTAAAACAATTTTGGAGAATTTTCTTTTTAAAACTGAACATAAATTTCAAGACTTTTAATTTATAATTGTCATCTAATCTCAGCAAGTTTAATTCGTCGCATAACGGAGAGATTTTTGTTTTGACGAAAGGCAATTTAGTAATAATTTTGACAATGAAATTTTGTTCCATTTCAATACGGTCAGTATACTTAGCTGCGGTATTGCCCCATGATGTGACACCATAGTATAAATATGGATAGACAATACTATAATACACATTTATTAATATAGATTGAGGGGCATGGTGTCTTAATTTTGCAAGGATTCCTCTTGCTTTGGTTAGTCTTTGAACAACATATCTCCTGTGTTTTTCCCCGGCCAGCTTGTGATCTACCATGACTCCCAAGTACTTAATAGTAGGGATGTGCCGAGTCGCGCCCGAGTACTCGGCCGAGTATTAATTGATACTCAGCCGAGTATTAAACCATTATCATTTTGACCTTTTTTTGCTTTGTATCCGAATTTGAGTCGAAATTAGGACTTCTACGGACGTGATAACCTTTTTTTTTGCTCTTCACCTAATTTTGAGTTCATATTTTGACGTCGTAGATACTCGGACTCGAATTCGGACTCGGCCGAGTAATGTCGTGAATACTCGTAACTCGGCGAGTCCGAGTAATTTTCCTTGAGGCACATTATCCCTACTTGATAACATTATTCTTTGGTAACGTACCGTTTAAGGTATCAATACAAAAATCGTTATTAGATTTATTTTTCACATTGGAGAACAACACACAATTTGTTTTTGAATAATTTAACGTAAGTCTGTTCAAATTAATCCAGTTTTCAAGTTGAAGAAACGAATTTTCACAATTACTTTTGAGTTTTTCAGTATTCACATCACTGCAAAGCAATACAGAGTCATCTGCATATAATACTGTTTTAGATTCACACGCATTAGGCAGGTCATTTATACAAACCAGGAAGAGAAAAGGCCCAAGCACGCTACCCTGCGGAACTCCAACCGAGATAGGCAGCAGGCCAGACGAAACCCGCTCCTCCCTGGTAACTGTATACTGAAAGCGATTAAACAAGTACGAAGTAAGCAGATTGTGAGCATTACCTCTGAAACCATGGTGTTCAAGTTTATCTAATAATATCTGGTGGTTAACACAGTCGAAGGCTTTGACAAGATCTAAAAAAATTTCACAGACTGTTTTAGTGTTGTCAAGTTCGTCCAGTATAATTTCATTTAAGTATGTAACAGCATTATTTGTTGAGTGTTTTTTTCTAAAGCCAAATTGACAATTTACAAATAAATTATATTTTTCCAAAATTTAAAAACCGTTTACGCAGAATAGTTTCAAATATTTTATTAATTGGGGACAAAATGGAAATCGGCCTATAGTTCCCTAGTTCGAGCGTGGATCCGCCCTTATGCAAAGGAATCACTCGGCCGATTTTCAGAACATCGGGGTAGATTCCAGATACTAAGCTTTCGCTAAAAGAATCTGCAAGGTAATCAGCTATTAAAAATTTTGCCTCATTAATTATGCGAATCGGATGGCCGAGTGGTATAGAGCGTCTGTCTCTTGAGCTGTAGACTCGGGTTTGATTCTGAGTCGGGTCAAACTAATGACTTTAAAATTGGTATTCACAGCTTTCCTGCTTGACGCTCAGCATTAATGGGACAGTGTGGAGAATAAGCCGGCAAGTTTACTTGTTGTGTCGTTGGGAAAGGCACTTAGCGGGATTCCCCCATCTTGGTGTGGAGGACAGATGGCCGGCAACTAAGCGAGCTCGTATAGCGCATTGATCGCTTTCTCGTGATAGGAGGATAAATACGCAAATAAATGAAAAAAAATCGGTATGTCCAAGTAACCAGGGGATTTGTGATCATTTAAGCTGGAGATAATTTCAACAATTTCGTATGCATCGGTCGGCTGTAGAACAATAGAGAACAGATTACGCTTACCAAGAAAATTCAAATGATTTTTGCTTTGGTCATGGTTGATTGATTTAGCAGCAAGTTTTTCTCCGATTGTAGCAAAGTGCTGATTCATTTTGTTGCAAATTTTTTCGGGAGAAGAAAATGTTTGACCGTCGACTTTTATAGTGTGTGGCAATGCAGGTTTTTGTTTCCTTTTCCTAAGCAGTAAGTTTATGTAATTCCAGGTGTCTGAGGAATTACTAGCATTGCGGAATAAGTTTGCCAAGTATTCCTGCTTTTTTTTTTTTTAATATGCGTGATTTTATTTCTGTACTTTTTGTATTCATTGAAGATGCTAGGATCTCTATTTTTTAAATATTTAGCGTATAGCTTATTTTTGCATTTTATCAATGCAAGGATGTCTGGGGAGATCCAAGGGTTCTTGGCCATTTTATATTGCCTTCGACTTTCGATTTTTTTTGGATAATGCTGGTTGGTAAGACCACCCATTAAATTAAGAAGCTTTTCAAGATCAGTGCTGTGTAACATATCGGGTGAAAGTAAAGCATCATTCAAATCACTTAAAAAGGGTTCAATGCTTTCTTGTGTAATACGTCGAATATACGGTCGTTGCAATGTTTTGATAATTGAGGCACAACAGTATTTTACGCAGAGAGGCAGATGATCAGAAACATCCTCTTGCAGAATAACAGTGGATGCATCGCCAGCAAATGTGGCGTAAATGTAAACGTGATCGATAATGGAACTACAGGTTGTACATTTTCTTGTCAGTTTGTTAATAAGTTGCAAGCAACCAATACAATTAATGTGATTAATATAATCAGCAATGTGTTTAGATGTAGCCATTTTATCATAGTGAATATTTAAGTCGCCCAACACTAAATACTTTTGGTTAGTTTTGAACGATTTAATAATGCTTACGAAAGCATCTTCAAATGTTCTTAAATCACTAATAAGTTAGTGCTAATGGGATGCCTTTAAACGGAGCCCACTATTAAAGTGTCATTATTTTCAAGTGTTAATTCAACCCAGACATCCTCACAACCATTTACTTTGATTTTCGTTTGGGATAAAGGTTGACATCTAATATTGTCAGTCACATACATAGCGAATCCACCTGCGCTAGTGTTAGAGTTGCAGTAGTATAAGTTATAGCCGGGCAACTCACAAAATTTTACTTTGCTGTCAGTTAATCTGGTTTCACTGATGCACAGCACTTCAACTTTTTGGTTTAGGAATAGCTTTAAATCACCAAAACGTTCATCAAGGCTAACAATATTCATGTGATCAGTTTCCAGTTTATTTATTAGGTCAAGAGTGATCTGTGTCACATCTTTGTTCTTTGTAAATGGCACTCCTTGTAATTCCAGGTTTTGCCGCCTGTCATACTGCTCTATCTCATCAATTTTGAGCTGATTTTCACTTTTATATTTTTGTAGCGTTTTAGTAGTTTTAGCCAATTGTTGCAGGTCTTGTTTCTGCAGTTTATTGGTGCGTTTTAAACTGTCGCAATCTTACGTTAGATCATCATGTTTTTTAGATATAAAATCTTGGCTTTTACGCTGCTGATTTAATTCAAGTTCAAGTTTATTAACTTTTTCTTCAAGTGGCTTTGTAGCTTTCGATACGACGGTTTCGACTAAGTCTTCTAGCTGCCTTTGCGTAAGCTGTACAATCTTTTCCAAAGAGTTAGATTTGCTACCTTTGGCTTTGTTCGATGTTTCTGGCATTTTAACAGCAGTAGTTAGCTCACCAAATTGTTGAAAAAAAAAAACACGTCTGTACTGCGCGTCTGCGATACCGCGCGTAATACCGCGAGTATAATGAAGATTTGATTTTTTAAATTTTGGTACAAGGCTGCAAAAGCAAAACCCGTAGTACCATGCACAAAAACGGGTGCCGTGTGTCTGCATATCTTTCATGCAATGCTCGCTGTGTTTTTTCAGTTCTATTGATGCGAGCGAGTGAGTAGAAAAAAAAGCACGCGCTTTATTTTCTTTGCTTTTAAAACAATGCATCGTTTTTTCATTTTGTAGTTTGTAGTCGTGTTGCATAATTTATTCGTTTTGTAGTCGTGTAGTGGGCCTTCAATCGCTATTAAAAGGGTGATCTGGGCCGCGTTAAAAAAAGGTTGCCGACCACTGCGATAAGGTATTGTGATCAAAAATTTTGTTGATTGTCACAACACAGTATATGAATAATGACGTCCGACTATTTCACTATCTGGTAGAAATTATGTTATTACATTTCCATTGATTTGCTTTTTGTGAGGTAAAAGTTTCGTCACAATTATAACCAATATTATTTGATTCATCATTTTTCGTAGCAGCTGTCAGCATACTAGCTTTATCTTAGCTATCAGCTCGCAGCCTAATATAAGTTTGGGAGAAAGGGGATCTTTAATGTCCATATTGTAGCAACAAAAAATAAGTTCAGAGCATAGAACGTTTTTAATTGGAAAAAAAACATGCAGAAAATATGCTGAGCGTTTTCAATCAACTCCACCGTCCTTGATGATTTCTTTATTTCTATTCTCCTATCACGAGAATGCGACGGAGACGCTATGAAAAGGACGAATCTAGAGTTCCAGACTCGCTTAGGAGTTGCCCTTGTTTTTAATTGAATTTTGCTTGTGACTTCTTCAATTTGCTTCTTGCTAAATTCTTCCAAGCAGAGATAATTGCCGTGAAGCATCTTACTCAAGGATGCAACAACGAGACTTGGGTGGAAGTTAAGCCATCAACCTTGCGATCATGGCCGTCGTAAAACCGACGCTCGAAACCACTCGGCGGTTTTATCGACAACCACTCGGCCACGCGCTGCCGTCCTTCATCAGAACATGATCGAAAACGGAAAGCAAACGCGCCTAGGGCAAACTAATTTAAGTGAAAAGCAAAACAGCAAGGGTACAACACAACTCGTAGGGGAGACCGGGGCTAGTCGTTACAAAATACACAATTACGCCTTCAGTACCCTCAGTATTAAAGCTAGAAAATCAAAATTTACACCAAATGTTAAGCATCTTATGCACTTACTCGAGAATAAAAATATTATTAATAACCTTATAAACATGGGACTTACAGATGATTTTCAATACACATCCAGTGTAACAATTTACCCCGTCGTTTGGGGCAAGTTGTTACAGACCAAACAGAACGAAAATACTCGTTCTTTTTAACTCACAAACTTTTTGGAGCGGATAAATATCAAAACAGAGTTAATTATTTGATGTTCTATAAGAAAAAAAAATATATATTTGATGCTTTTGAAAAACTCGGCTTTCTGCGTTTGGGTTTTGAGTTGCAGGTTTCTGAGCTTTTAAATTAGTTTCTTTCCTGAACATTTTTTGCGCAGGTGTGGATTATTTTGCACAGATGTTCTAACCATAACTAATAATAGCTGAATAATATAACCTTTAACATAACAATACAGTGATATTAGTCTTCTGAGCAGCCAGATTTATTGTTCTGGGGCAAGTTGTTACAATTGTAAAGACTTGCCCCACCTAAGTTAGCATTAATCTTTTCATTCTCAGCATAAACTGGTTATGTTAAAGTAATAAACAAGCATGGATATAAAAAAACAGTTTCTCAGCTTTCCTTACCAGCTACAATGATTTCAGTTTCAACGCATAAATTTTCCAAGATCAGTTTTCAAATTTCTGCAAAATTTTACTTAGGGTACTCTATAACAACCTTTTTTAAATATCTTTTCGTATTCTTGGAATTCGCGAAAATCGTTTCGTCTAATAGTAGTCTAGAAGCAGTAGAACTGATAACACAAGAAAAATCAATTTATTTTAATTTCAAAAAGGAGTGAGTGCGGTTGTAACTGCGTGCCCCTGCAACAACTAGCCCCGGTCTCCCCTACCCTTGCTGTTTTGATTTTCGCTTATATTAGTTTGCCATGCGTTCACTTTTTATTTCTGATCATGCTGTAATGAAGAACTGACGATTTGTCCGAATACGTTCAGCTTAATTTCTGCACCAGCATGTTATTTTGTAAATATTGCTCAGTCCATAACAGTTGAAGAAGTTCATGTTCATAGTCTCAGACCTTTTAAAACGAGATAACGCGCAAAGAAGAACAGAGGTGGGGTGTTTGCGGGGGGTGGAGCCACCAGAAGTTGACACGGTCTTGACATTTTAGTTAATGCTGAAATGATTCATCACCCTCAATGATTTTTACAAATGTACGCCACTGAGCATGACCCACCGGCCACCGCGGAACCCTTAAAACTGCTTCAATAAGCACTTAGATGTCGAAGATTAAGAACCATCGGAGATGGGATTACTGTCAGAAGCCAGGAAATAGCAAAGCACAATCAGTAGTCCCGCTTGCAACAAAATTTGCAAAAAAAAAAGTTTTTTTGAGGCCATGTTTTTTTGAAAAAAAAAAAACTTTTTTTTTTAAAAAACAAAGGCATAAAAAAACATTTACATCTCTAGTCACGCAGCATATCAAATTGCATTTTTGTTAAAAAAAAAAAACGCTACCCGGGTCTACTTTATTTGATCCTGATCTAAAGCCCATATTGTCCAACCCCTCCAAGAGCCCACATTTTCCAAACCTATCAAGGACCTATGGAAAACCTATGACCCTGCTTTGATGTGGAGGTAAAGGAAGAGCAATTTGAGGCTATGCCACCTTGCAAAAATGTTCATATCTGTTAATGGACTACCCAATCAGCATGGACCCTGGCGTTGCGCTAGATTCTAGAACACACCTACACGTCATCCAATCAAATACGGCAACCGGTCAAACGTCATCACCCAGGTCCCATGTCATTCTGTCGAGAATTTGGCATAGATATATACTGTAGCAAGCAAAAAAGAGATTGGCGTAGTGCTTATACAATTCCAGTCTTTATGACCTCATATAAACTTGGGAATCATAATTTCGTAGCTACCAATGCCTAAATAGCTTTCACAGCGGTACTAAAAACACATACTGACTGTGCTCGCGGTATTTCGCTCAAGTGCGTAATGAGTTGCAGGGTTTATTTCCGCGGCCGGTATTTGACGCAACACAGCCAGAATTGCAGGGATGCGAACGTGAAGTCTTAGCTCAGGTTTGAGTACTGGGTCAATGAAATCGGATCGAGTGTCGCCGGTTCTGTACCGCTGAGACGTTTTTTGGGTTTGATGCGATGTTGCTGAGGCGCCAACCCGCGGAAATGGGACCCGAAAACTCGTTAATGCCAGTAATAGCACTAGTAGTCTACAACAAAAAAAAAATGATTTTTTTCAGTTTGCCTTTTGATACAGCTACAAGATTAAATCAACAAACTGGAAATACCCTCTAGTCTCTAAGCGTAGAGTATTTCATTTTCTTATGTTATGACAGGTGAAACCATAAAGTTCTGCCCCGGATATCACCATTCCTAGCAACGCCACAGGTAATTCTCCGCAGTGCTATTTCAATTTACTTTTTTATTCTGAGCGAGTTTATGAAATGTACCATTAAGGGATTTTATTTCAATTACAAATACAACAGCCACAATAAATTGAAACACATTCCAGGGTTCCCACACAATTTTAAAAATCGAATTCTATGACTTTTCTCATGACTTTCCATGACTTTTATTATGACTTTCCATGACTTTTTTATGACTTTTTTAACAATTAGTGCACCTTTTTTACATTAACTTACGTAAGCTATACTCCTGGTATGTGGATTCTGTAGAAGTAATTATTTTTTAGTGGAAACGAAACCAAACTCAGGTGTTGTGTCTTCAAAGCCGAAGGAATATAAATTTGACTGCTTGCACATCCCTGATGCATACGTCTCACATTTGCAAATAAAACTTGTGCATTTATCCCAGATGTAACTTCTGTAAACTTGCTCGTTGCGCATTAGCGATGTAGTAAGTCAACCAAACCAACATTACTAGCTACATTTATCTGAATTATATGCATCATGGTTATCACTCAACTATCGGACCAAAACAGAAAACAATATGTATTGTAAACAACTAAAACTGCAAAAAGTGGTGTGGAAGATCGTGACAATATTTCAAGAAGAGAGTCAATTAATTATATTATTCAGTTATTTTCAACCACTGCTGTGCAGCGGTACACTAGTTTTAAAATGTCATTGGTGTGCCGCAGGATTTCGCTCATAAAAAAAGGTTGAAAATCACTGGGTTTACGAACTGCAAACATTGCACTTAAAAGTAGCCTACGTAAAGAACGTTTCCGTCCCGTAGCATGACGTGCTGAGTAAGCCATGCAAGGTGACAGCTACACAGCTGATCATGCGTAAAACAGAAAAACGATATTGATGCAAAGATGTGAAAAATATGTAAACACTATCGCCATGCTATTGGTGCTGTTGCAACGAAGTAACTAAAATCTAAACTTCTCTCAATTACTTTGCCGTCATTGTCACCACGTATTGGCAAAAAGCATTAGCAGTTAGTAGGCTGCACCACCCTATATAAATTATACATGCGATCAAAACTTAACTTTCACAAGAAACAACAACTCTAGGCCTAAAAGTTAACATTAAGTCATTTTGGATTCTTGCTTAGGCTCTTAATTATTGGAATAATATACGAATGAGAGGTACCACTAGCCGTTAACACTCGCAAATATTGGCAAGGCGAAACTCTTGTCTGACAAAGCAATTCTGTTTCTAACCCATTTAACCTCCAATAAACCTAACCACGCATAGCGCATATAAACATAATAAGAGAATAATACGAAATTTAATTATCTAAATTCACCAATTATTTAAGAAAAAATAACTAATGAATTATGAAATAGGCTCAACCAAAAAAGCTTAACTATATATGATATTCGGTACAAGGATGTTGTTGCAGTTTAGGGATTGCTCATTAGCATCGGAGACTGGATTGAGAGACTTGTTTCAGTTTTGTGGTTTACAGCACCAGCAGTGAGAAACACAAAAAGCAAAACTGCGCCAACATAAGTAACTCCTTTAACCTCAGTGCTGACAAAATAGTAGGGCTACATTCTATATTCTGTTACCACGTATCACTCGAGAAAGCACAGTCAACAATGTAGGTAACTAGATTCGAGAGTACAGTGGAACGCGAGGCACGGTACTCAATAACGTATACAAGAGTTATAACCTTTATCCATCCCTAATTTGCTAGTAGTAATATCTGAAAGAGCAGGAAAAAACAGTCCACTAAAAGTTAATGCTTCCCACTGGCTATCAGTACTGTACATTGCTATCTAATGATAGGAAGGCAAGCATTATGAGATAGTTAATAAATCTTGAATCTACCAAGTGAGTTAATATATTAAATTTCGACTTCCAACCAAAAAATGATATTGATGAATTCAAACCACCCGACATCGAACAACAACGCACAGTGGCCACAAAACATAAACTCTCAACAAATCGACCTGGGAATTCAATCAATTAATTGGTACATTTTATCATGACACAATATTCTACTACAATGCAGAAGAAAAGCAGCCAAGATTATCGGGTCCAAGGTACGAGGCCTGTGCATGGTGGTTTGGTGGTGTCAATGGTCAGCGTTCACAAAGTCAAAATTAAGCAAGATAAAAAATTCATTGATTGAATTATTTCAAAGTTTGGGGAAGAACGAAGAAGACTATAGAACTAGTGTTTCAAGATGTTCCGTGTTCTTTGTGAAAAAATTCAAAACTACCAGTATCTAGACTTTAAAAAATCATTTTCTGATGTTTTAACATCTGAAAACCACGAAGTTCATCAAGATCAACACCAATCCTCGCCTTTCAGATAGCTGCTAGAGCTGGTTCTCAGGTTCATCTTAAAACAAAGCATAGTCTTGTTTTTGTGCAACGATGTATCCAGCAGCATGACAATTTTTCTTCAAGCTTCGTAAAACTTGAGTTACCAGCTGATAGAATTCGTGTAGTCTACTGTTGTCATACAGCAGTGGTTCTTAACCTGGGCGCTACCGCCTCCTAGTGGCCGCAGTTAACTTTTAGAGGGGCGGAAATACCCAGGGGGCGTTACATTGAGAAGGCGTAAACATACTTTGCGTCATAATCAATCTATAAACGTGTTCTGTACATCTGTATAGGCCTGCTAGCCCAAGGCTGGAAAACTGGAAATGAAAAGTAGGGACTTCTGTGAACGTGATGACCTTTTTTGCTCTTCACTGTTTTCTAGTGGAAAATAGGACACCTGCGGACGTGATGACCTTTTTTTGCTTTTCAATGATTTTTAGTGGAAAATAGGACATGTGGGCGGCAGACTAAGAAAACCTCTGAAAAAGAACGCTGGGGGAAAAAAGGTTAATAACTACTGTTATAGAGCATTGTACTGCGTTGAAATAGCGCTCGATTTTGAATGCACTGAACACTTTCTTTGTTATATAGCAACACTCGTGGGAGTAGTTTTGCCTATGCTCTGCATTGCATTCGTTTGTAAGCGTATTCTTACGTGGCATGACATATGAACCCAGACTTCAACAATCAAAATTTTCTATCCTACTTCGAGCGTCTTTCTTCCAACAATATATAACATATCAGATTCAGAAACCATGTTCTCACAGCAGAATGCCAGCGTGACTGCTGTGACTGCTTCCTCCATATACCGCTCGATGTCGCTGCTATGCCTCCAGCAATCGCTTGTCCTCCCCTCCCGAAAGCTTCTGGTACAAGCAGAAGACTCAAATAGCTAAAAATTACCTCAGTTCAGAGTTGACAAGGCCTATTAGCTCATGCGAAAAACTTTACAAATACGTTAACTTGGAAGTGTCTTTAGAAGAAAAGAATTATTTTTAAAAAGTCCTTTGGCAAAACTTTTTGACAAGTTTCAATTTTTTTTCCATGACTTTCAACTTTTTGCAAGTTTTCCAGGACTTTTCAGGAAAATAAATTTTTCCAGGATTTTCCAGGTTTTTCCATGACCGTGGGAATCCTGACATTCAAATATAGAGACGTTTCGGTTAAAATGCAGTAACCATTGTCATTAAAATACAGATTCTATTTGAATAAGATTGACAATAGTTACTGCATTTTAACCGAAACGTCTCCATATTTTGATATGTTTCAATTTATTTGCGTTATTTTATTTGTAATAAATTAAACTTTCTAAAATTTCCATCAACCATGCACTGGATTTTATTTCATTGACGCAAAAACTTAACTTATGATGTCATAAGCAACGTTTCGATCAATGGATAAAATATTTTCATTTTTCTATGAAAAAAATTTCTATGATACCGTACAGTATTTGTCACTCACTACTAATCAATAGACCTCAGCAGAATGCAGTTGTTTACTATGTTGCAAGAGTATAGCAATAATTACGAAATGATTAAAAGAAAATATATGAGAGTTTGCGGGAGAGTTTTTGATTCAAGTAAGTAACTTGTTTTGCCTTTCGATCTTTCTTCTGTCTTTAAAATGTTCGTAAAAAATCTTTGAAAAGGCCCATTATCCCCTTTACAGTATGATATTGTTTATACGGTGTGATGCAGTAGTCATAGAACAAAACAGAGCTTATTTATCGTTGCACATTAAAAAAACACATCTAACAACCACAAATAACAATGCTATCAATTTAGCAACAGGCAGCCGCGAAAAGATCTAGTGGTTGTCCAATCAAACAGCAGCCTTTAGTTAAAGTAAATACTTAAATAAAACATTAAACATTACTTAAATACGTAGGTAAATACGTAAATAAAACATTGCAGCTCAGATGGCCGAGTGGTATAGAGCGTGTGCCTTTTGAGCTGTAGACTCGGGCGGGCTTCATTCCGAGTCGGGTCAAACAATGACTTTAAAGTTGGTATTCACAGTTTCCCTGCTTGACGCTCAGCGTTAAAGGGGCAGTGTGGAGAACAAGCCGGCAAGTTTACTTGTTGTGTCGTTGGGAAAGGCACTTAGCGAGATTCCCCTATCTTGGTGTGGTAGACAGATGGCTGGCAACTCCTAAACGAGCTCGTATAGCGCTTTGATCGCTTTCTCGTGATAGGAGGATAAATATGCAACCAACTAACTAACATGCACGTAAATTTCCGCTAACCTGTGAGTTCTAGGCAAGCAAAACAATCCAGTTGCTTTATGTAATACGTGATGTGTTTATAGGATGTTCTTGCAGACGATTTTAAACTTACCACAGGGTGGGTTCCTTCATGTCATAAGGGATATAATTCCAAAACTTAGCACCAACAAACTTATATTTTTGAGTTCTAGAAGTTGGAAAACGTGGTAGTTGGGTCATTCTTTTGAAAATTTGGAATCAGTGTAATAATATCTTCCCAATTTTTTCCATTTTCCCACAGATTGAAGACATAACCAAAAAAATAATACTTGCAAAATTTTACCCCCTTACATCAAGTGGTTTGGGAGTTACAGCGATTTAAAAATTGACCACTAGAGGCGATTTGGGAGGTGAGCGATAAGAAAAAAATCACTTTTTTTAAATAACTCGCAAAGTACTGATCATGTAACAATGAAATTTTCAGACATATGTTTTAACATCCACTAAATCCAATTTTGAAGTCAAATAAGTCATAGCATAGCTAAAATTTGTGAGATCCTAGATAATTGATGTTTGAACACTAGGTGCCGCTACAGCTATATGCAGGATGTTGAAGTTGCATGCTCACTGCTGATCTATAGCCAGGAGCAAGAGCTTTCCTTTGGTACATAAACTTCTCTTGGGAATTGATCAGCAGACTTAAAAATGCAAATTTTTATACAGATACATACAAGTCACAGATAGCAACATGTTGAATGCTTTGTATGATAACACCAAATAGACCTGCATGGTATATACAAGTATATATGTCAACCCTTCTGTATTACAAACAAAGATTAAACTATTGATTGCTTCATCATCCTTATGTGAACACTAGTCATCTATATATCAGCATGTTAAGACTATGTGCGATGTAGATGTGAGTAGCATTCTCACAAACAAGTGCAGTATGATTCACTATCAAGAGTAGAGTTGCAAGTTCTCAAACAAGAGATTTTTACTCAATGCAAGAACATGAAGATATACTTATACTGTATAATTATTCTGACAGTGCATGCAGCTTTACAATCTTAACGTCACAGCAGATCTTTCCCTTCACTACCATTCAGATTTATCCACCTTCAGTAAATATTCAGGAGTTTTTCGAAGTTGTAAAGACAAATCATTTCTTTTTTGAAAAATCCAAGTTTCTATCACATCAGAAATTAGTTACTGGTATTGGAGAGACCTATCTAACAAAAAGTTGGAAAGTAATTACCATTGAGGCAAACATACCACAAATAAGAAATGCTACCTTGTGTATAAAGTGCAAAATGATAAATATCTAGCTGTGAATAAGTGCTGAAGTTAATATTTTAGTTTAACTCGACTGTCCCAGAAATTTCAACTTTCCTATTCCTGTCAGATTTATAAGTCTAGGCTAGATTATTTCAATATAGAACTTAAGCATGGACAAATGTACTGTTGGCATTCTCGCAAATGTAGAGTGTCATAAAACATGGCACACTACATCTACTAAACTGGTTGCTTTAAAATCTGCTGATCACATGGAAGAAATTTTGTGGAGAGCTGATCTCAGAAGTGCTCAATTTGATAAAGAAACAGCTACGATTTGTTCTCATCATTTGCATGTGTTTGAAAAATATTATTCCACAGAACATGTTACTTGTAACAACACTTTTGGATCACACAAAAAAAAAGCTAAAGAACCCACATCCCTTTACTTCATTTACAAACTAAGTTGGTGCATTATAGCTAAAGCATGCAGATTTTGTCGCAATTCGACTAGCCGTTAGTTTGAGCCTCTCCACTGCTGAAACCACAAATCTAAAACATTGCTAATTATGTAAGAACCAAGCATTTTTGCTGTGTTGCAATTGCAGTCTTATTTCACAGAGAAAAGCATAGTTCTGGTTTAAATTTAATGAAAGTCGATAAGCTATGTTCAAAGTAAATTATTCCAAGGCAGTCAAAGAGTGTTTAAATGTTGGCATACTATGGTGGACTGTCACATGATCAACAAAAACTTCAGCTTTATAGATCTAGTATGGCTTCTCTTGTGCTTTTAGAGTTTAAAAATTGAGTAAAATACTGATTTTCAACATGTTTGAGTGAAAGCAATATGTGGTACTAGCACCCTAACTTTTTAGTGGTGATATTGTTGCTATAGAGGTTACCGTAGATTGTAAAGATTCAGGGCAGGGGTGCAAGGGTGATCTGGCAAGTAGGTGGCTTTGCAAAAACTTGTATTTTTAAGTCTACTAATCAATTCCCAAGAGAAGTTTATATATCGAGTAAAAGCTCTTGCTTCAGGCTATAGATCAGCAGTGAGCATGCAACTTCAACATCCTGCACATAGCTGTAGCGGCACCTAGTGTTCAAACATCAATTATCTAGGATCTCACAAATTTTAGCTATGCTATGACTTATTTGACTTCAAAATTGGATTTAGTGGATGTTAAAACATATGTCTGAAAATTTCATTGTTACATGATCAGTACTTTGCGAGTTATTTAAAAAAAGTGATTTTTTTCTTATCGCTCACCTCCCAAATCGCCTCTAGTGGTCAATTTTTAAATCGCTGTAACTCCCAAACCACTTGATGTAGGGGGGTAAAATTTTGCAAGTATTATTTTTTTGGTTATGTCTTCAATCTGTGAAAAAATAAACAAAATTAAAAAGATACGATTACAAAATTAAAAAATTTTCAGAATTTTCAAAAGAACAACCCAGTTGTGAGTTCTGTTCGGAGGAATTTCGAGTGAAATAGGAATGTGGGTTAGAGCTAACCCTTCTCTGGATGCAAGTGGCATTCTCTATAATGAAAAGTCACACTCTCAATGTCGGTATGAACTGTAAGACATAGATTTCCAAGCTGACTTTTCAAGTATCACTGCCCTTCGCTACGACGTATCAATGCGAGAGTGGACTTCATCTCTTCTGCATATGAAAACGAAGGAAAAAAGTGGAATGACTATAAAAGAATGCATGAGACTGGCTTTGTCTAGCACGCAGCCCAAGGTCAGCTGCAAGGTCAACCATGGCATTGATTTGTTAATAAACGCAAAAAATTTTGTAGCCTACTTATTTTACAATTATGCATTTAAGAAAGAATAGAAGTGGAGTCCGCAGTGTCTACAAAAATTTTTAGTGGTGGTCACGAAGACAAAAAGATGGGGAACCCCTGCTCTACAGTGACACAGTTCAAACTTTGCTGTTTTCAATTTAATTGGACATACTTTGTATATTGACACAAATACGTCCCTTCACCCAGTGGCTTAACTGGAGAGCCAGCAAATTACCTGTGTGAAACGTGGCTTGGGCTCAAAAACTAAAACTTTTTTCACGAGAAAAGTTTTAATGTTATGCCCAGTTCAAAAAACTTCTTTCAAAATAATTATGCTTTTGCAATAAAAATCTTCGCCTATAAGTAGCCTCCCTAGCATGACAGTCGCAAAAGGTTTGTACGTCAATAGCAACAGCATGCCGTTCTTGCGCGCGGCCTCCTGGCACAAACATATTTCTACTTGTTCCAGTGGCTGTTACTTCCCGATCGAACTCCAAAGTTTGTGATTTCAATTGCAATTTAGGTGAAAAAATGTTGTTGGCGTATTTTTTGCTACCATACTTAATCTTATGCTTCGAGCGTAGACTCTGTAATCATACAAGATACCAAGCGCACTACTTTAACCTTCGTTTCGTTGCGCCACAAGTAGTACTACACTAATTGGAAAACACAAATGCTATGAAACGAGCACTGCAATTACTACTAAGCAATATCAAGTTTGATGGCTTAGTAGTTACAGCAGTTGCTGAATATTTAGGTGAACAAGACAATTGTTTCATGCAAAAGAAGCTGTTAAAGCCATGGTAACTGCGGTCAAATCCACAGCTCACATCATTTACAGTAGTGATTAGCCAATACAATATTGCGACTAGTCACCAGGGCAGCTTTTGCAGAACTAAAATTTTGCAATATTGTCGACTCATATTGGAACTCAAAATAAAAATGATGCTGAGATAAGCTGAGTCGTTCAATTTTTATCAAAAGTGCTTCGTTTGTTGGCAACAAATCACTGATCTGCTTTGCTTCCAATCTACCAACTCACAACTTGGCAACAACAACTAAAGATATGGCCAGCGCTAAAACACCCTCTTCCTAACACCCTCGTGACTAACAAATCAGGAAGAGAAATTTGCAAGGGACAAAACCCTTCCTGATTTCGACTATAACAAAAGTCTTGTCAGCCTTGCTACGCACAGCCAATCCAGGCTAAACTCATTCCAGATTGTAAAAACTCCTTTTTGCATTGCTTTACCTGGACATCTCGACTTCATCTCTTTTCTAGGTTGTGCCCTATTTTGAGCAGGCGACTGGCCCCAAACAATGATACCCAATGAAAGAGCCTATAACTACCAACCCCAAACTAAGTTACCGGTAGCCTAACTAGCCCACATCACTAGAAGCCCCCATGGCAACCCACTCATTTGCAG